>JANZXR010000001.1:5192139-5210605 GCA_027575705.1 Erythroxylum echinodendron
GGGTCAAAAGAGGAGAAAGAGGGTTAAGCACAAGCATAAATAAAGTACAAAGCGGATAAACATGGGATACTAAACATAACTACTAGACATATAAATATAACTAATATTCTGCATTTATTGATGCTATTCACTTGTTCTTCCCTTTTCTTTTCTTTTCTTTTTTAGGGTTGTAATGTGATAAGGGTTAAGGTGGGTCAAAAGAGGAGAAAGAGGGTTAAGCACAAGCATAAATAAAGTACAAAGCGGATAAACATGGGATACTAAACATGACTACGAGACATACAAATATAACTAATATTCTGCATTTATTGATGCTATTCACTTGTTCTTCCCTTTTCTTTTCTTTTCTTTTTCATTTTTTTCATTTTTCTTTCTTTTTCTTCATACATGGAAGAACTATGATTCAAAACTAGCACTATATGCAATATACTCCACAAGCAAAAATGTACTCAATTTGTCTCAATAAAAATTTCACACAATCCTAACTAATATTTTATTTAATACTCTACTAAGCTTGTGAAAAGGATAGGATAATAGGGTTGAAAGTTTTAAATTTTCGAGTGTTTCACAAACAAAAGGTTAAGGCTCAACGGGGGTAGCAAGGAGTAATTAATGGGTAGTTCATTTAAGATAAGGGTTAACATAACAAAGGCCTAGATCATCTCTATTAAACATGCATCCAGTAGACTCAAACCGATTCAAAGCAAGTTTTGAAGGTAGTAACCTATGGAAGTACACTCAACAAAGAAATGAAATGATTATAGATGGAGTCATATGGCTCAATCCTCACTTTAGCTCAAATGAAGACTCATTATGCATCTCTACACTGCCTCATTGTTCAAATGTCAATTTGTGACTAAGCTTATGTAACCAACTACTTTTCAACACTCTATATGGTTCACTTTCTACTTAAGTAGCCTAATCTAAGTTCAAGCATGCATTCAATCTAATTCCAACTAACATGACATAATCTTATGGCAACATTTATCGGAGTGACTCAAATGTGGTTCCATTGCTAACATAAAGCACATACAATATGCCTAAACATGTATCATATTCAACACAAAGAACTTTTATGTCACCTCCCCACACTTAAAGATCACATTGTCCGCAATGTGACAAGTCAGAAACCAAAAAAAGGGAAATGACATCTAACCATACAAAAAAAATTTGAAAACAAACCAAACAAAAGAAATTTAAACAAACGAATGATATCAAACTAAGCAAAAGAAAATGAATTCAAACCAAATTTAAAAGGGATTAAATCCAAACAAAAGATATGGCACACAAACAAGAAATGAAATGCAATCACATAAATGAAATAGAAAATTTTAAAAGTTAAAGAAAAGTTTATTCCGAAGATGGTGTTGATGGTGATGGTGATGGTGTAGGAGCTTCAAAATTATTCCTCCGACAGAAGTTTATGAACTTTCTCTTTAAGTTATGTTGCTCTTTGTGAACTAGCTACATTTGATTGCCGAGTTTATCAAGTTAGGATGTCATTTGCTTTTGATTTGCGACTATTTGGTTGATAATGGATTGATATCGATCAGTCACCATTGGTTCTCTCAGTTCCTTCGCTACTGCTTCCTCCTTTAGTTCTGGAGCTGTGCTTTATATGGAGGGTTGGTTTATGACTGCACTGGAACCCCTCCTGCTTCTCACTATAGTGCGCATCTAAAGATTGCGAAATTCTATAGATTGGACCTCTACAATCTTAGTGCGTCTCAAATCGACTACATCAAACAAGTCGTGGGCAGCAATATGCAAATTCTCCATATTAACATTATAAAAAACATCCAAAGCAGAAGCAATATGAGTCATCCCAAAAAATGTAATCACACTCACTAGTGATTGAAAAAATCTATAAAGAGTGTTGATTTTAAGCTTTCTATCCATGCACCATAAAAAGAAAAGTTCTTTAGATGAGCATTTATTAATTTCCGTTTTATTAAACACATCAAGAACATGAATTTATGTAAAAACAAATGCCAGCACTTCTTAACAGAGTTTAGTGCATTACGTGAATCAAAATGGGCTTCACCCGTGAGAGTGTTCCAATAAGCATCTACGTCAAAATCTGCATGACCATCCAAGATTTTTGTATTCAAAAAGTTAAACAATTCACCATGACATATTAATCAAGTTTAAAAACATTGCCACCTAACCTAAACCAAAACAAATCCATTTTAGAATTATACCTAACTGTTTTGAAAAACTCTAAAGATATGGCGGCACCAATAGATACGTCACACCGAACAGATCTATTTAACCCTATGTTTATAGCTAATTGTTCAAGTCGGCATCTCACTCTTATATTTTCTAAGTCTTCAAAATCAAAATACCTAGGAGTAACTATTGCTCTACTCCTAAAATCACGAAAATGCACACCTTCTTCTTCCAAGGAAATAAAAAATGGGGCCCGATAGGCTGTTGCTAAGTTGGATTTTACGGAAACTTAAAGGCGGAGATCGTCAACCAGTTGCCTAACCCTCATCGTCCTTAGTGGAGAAATTGTTAGAAGAAAAATCTACAAAGACGAAAGAGAGAGAGTGAAATTCATATTTTAGAGAGAGAAAATAAAATTCCACCTAAATCCTTGTGTTTTTAAATGATTGATGCATGAAAAGGATGAAGGAATGTAAGATTAATGGAAAGGAATGAAGAAAATAACAAGAATTTAGATAGAAAATTAAGAGTCTTAGAGAGTGGGAGGAGAGAGAATCTTGTTCTAGAGAGAGAGGAAATGAAAATTTTGAAAAGTGAATGAGAGAAGAAAAGGGGGAAAATTTTAAATTCCCTTTTGGATGGGATTCCTACGCTTGTGGGAATCTCCACAGTTCCCACGAGTATGAGATTCCTCTCCAGAAACTTTCTGGAGAGGATTCCTACGTTCGTGGGAATCTCCATAATTCCCACGAGCGTGGGATTCCTCTCCAGAAGCTTCCTGGAGAGGTTTTCCACATCCGGGAGAATCACCAGAATTCCCTCAGACGTGAGTTTTTTATCCATAAACTTTTTGGAGAAATTTCCCACATTCGTGGGAATCACCATAATTCCCATGAATGTGGGAATTGTTGATCCTCGCAAATTTCAAACCTTCTTACAAGCTTAAATGCATTCTCCATCATCCCAAAACCTACAGACACATCAAGATAATATAATCAAAAGAAATTTGAAAAGAAAACAAATTGAAATCCAAACAAAATCTACACAAATATCAATCAAATCCAATTCAAACATGATCATAACTAAGGAATTTAAATGAAATATTAATTGAACAAAAACAAACAAAGGCTAGTTGACTCTTATGGGTTGCCTCCCATGCAGCGCTTTTGTTACCGTCGGTAGTTCGACTCTCCTTCTTACTCATAGCGGTTAAAATGAACGGAATGATAGCGGTGCATAAAGTGATCTCAGACTTTATACAGAGGCTACCTTATTTTGGGCTCCACTTTCATCATTGTTTTCCTTTCTTTTCCTTCTCCTGTGTATTCGTTTCTTCCTGAACGATCCTTAATATTTCCCATCCACCTTGAAGTTTAGGTTTCTTAATGTCCGTTGGGGGTAAAGTAGGACGATAATTCTTCTTTGACAACCTGAATGATAACTGCTCCTTCCCTACTCTTAATATTAACTCGCTTACGTCAATATCAATAATCGCACGAGTAGTAGCCAGAAACGGTTTCCTAAGAACTATTAGGGTTTTTTGTCTTCACTAATATCCAATATATAAAAATCTGCGAGAAAGACAAATTTATCAATATGTAGCTGCACATTCTTGATGATCCCCTTTAGTAAATGCACAGTCTTATCATCTGTTTTCACTAATGTCTTAGTATGCTTTGGCTCTTCTAGACCTAACGTCTGACTGAATGAATATGACATTATGTTGATACCTGCTCCCAAATCTGTAAATGCTCGATATATCTTAACTCCATTTGTACTACATAGAATGAAAAAGTCTCCTGGGTCTTCTTTCTTATGTGTTACATGCGGACTTTCTCTTGATATGTGATTGATAACTTCTTCTTTTAGAGACCCCTTTTAACATAAGCTTTGTTTGGAGTTGATTGGTTATATCTGTCATCTCGCTTAACTCCCCTTCCTTAGAATTCCAAGCTACTCCACTTGAAGATGGCTTCCACTAAGCAAAAATTTCATGTGGAAGTCCAAGCTGAAGTTTCTTAATCGACTCGCTCATTGGTCCACTCAGAAGGACTTCCAACATTGTTTGTTCTTCTTGCTTGTTTCTATCTTTATTCCTATGTTTGCTTTCTTCTTTCTCTATCCAAGTAATGGCCATAATTCTTTCCTTCGGATTTTCCTCATTGTTGCTTGGTAGACTACCTGTATTTTGGGAATATAAATCGCTAGCTAGTTGGCCTACCTTAACTTCCAGATTATGGATGGATGATGCATGATTCTTCAAAATCTGATCAAATTTCACTTCCATCCTCTTTTAATTTCCTCATGGCTTGCATGCATCCTTTTATTATTCTCTTCTTGTGCTGCTAATTTGGACCCCAAAACCTCCATCATCTGGTCCATTTTGCTTTCCAATACTCTAATTTGATCTTGCTGGAATCCTGGCAGTTCTTGTGGCCTTTGCTGGCCACTTGCATAATTGTTACTCCAAGAAAAGTTTGGGTAGTTTTTTCATCTCGTATTATATGTATTCGAATATGGGTTGTTACCTCGCTGCAGCTGGCCTAAATAGCTTACTTGTTCAGTACCGCTAGCTCCCAACAGGAAACATTATGTTAAGTTGTGGTTGTTCTCCCCATATAACTCACATTGTGCTTGTATTGCCTTAACTGCTGAGGTAGACGCTCATTGCATGTTGTTTAGCTGCTTCATCAAAGCTATGATATGAGCCTGCAAGGCAATAACTGGGTCAATAAGTATCATACCTTTTTGTTCCTTTCGTCCTTGTCTACTCCTCTTGCTAGACCATATGCAGCTGTTGCTTGCCAACTCTACTAACAAATCATAAGCTGCTTCTACCGTTTTTCTCATTGGTGAACCTCCAGCTGCTGCATCAATTGTTCCCCTTGTGCTAAGATTCATTCCATTATAGAATATTTGAAGTAGAAATTCCCTTGGGAGGTTGTGATGTGTATAGCTCCTCTGAAGTTCCTTAAACTCTCCCAAGCTTCATTAAGAGATTCTCCATCATTTTGCTAGAAATTTGTTATCTCTTTGATAATCCTCGTTGTCTTTGTCAACGGAAAATACTTGGCAAGGAATGCTTGGGTGAGCCGCTCCCAAGTTGTGATCTGGATTAGATTCAAAGAATTGTACTATGCTTTAGCCTGATCCTTTAACGTGAATGAAAATCCTTTAACCGCATTATCAAATATTCCGTTAAATCTGAATGTGTCACAAATCTCCAAGAAATTTGCGATGTTGGCATTCAGATCCTCATTAGATAGCCTGTCGAACTACATACTGTTTTGAACAATATTGAGTAGCTCCGACTTTATATCAAAATTATTCGCTTGAACTACCGGTCTTGCCACTCCTTGAGGACGAAATCCTGGCCTCATGAAATCCATAAGTGTCCTTTCCGGTTCTCGTTGTTCTCCTTCTTCAGCCATATCTTGATTTGAGAAATTTTGACGCTTTTCCCTTCTTATTTCTCTTTTGTGCTTCTTAATGTCGAGAAATTTGTCGTCTATAACTTTTTTCGTTCTTCGTGTACTCCTTATATTCATACACTTGCAAAAACACAAAGAAAAGTATTAAAAACTCTTAAATCAAAGTAATCTAAATCAAACACGATGCTTAACAATCAGTTCCCGGCAACAAAGCCAAAAAATTGTTGATGGTAAAACCTATCTACTTATTTTTCGCTTAAAAAATTGCAAGTGAACGGGTCATGACTTGTAGTAAAAGAAGAGGAGATCGATCCTACATGGATTAATGCCTAGACACCACTTAATTTAGACACAACTTTGTTTAAGAAATTAAATTGTGAAATGTAAATAATGCAAATAATCTGAAAAATTAAATTAAAATTAAAAGATTAATGTAAACAATGGACAATACCACAATTGCAAAAAATCTGAATTCAAGAATCTAAGTGCTAGAGATTACTTTTTCCTTATTTTGTCTCCCTCCTATTTTATTGATTGAATTGTGTCTCACCATAGATTTCCGAATGTACTAATAATCCTCTCTCAAGGTGTGACTACTTTTTCCTAATTGAATTAACGAGAATTGATTGAATGATCTCTTAACTTACCAAATGACTCTACCTATTCAACCAGTTATTAAACTATCCTATAGGTGATTAATTGACTAGTTGAAATCTCTTTTTTAACTATTCAATTGACATGATGATTGCTAGTCTATAGGTCACTAACTCTCATTGTACAATCCTACTCGAATCTCATCTCAATCACTCTCTCGATTTGTTGCAAAACAATAATTAAGAACAATCATTAGAAACACTTCATTCAATTTAATAAAATAGGAGTTTTGACAACATAATTCAAAAGCAATCCTTAAAATGAAATCAGCCAAACATGGTCTCTATAACATCATCAAAAATCAAATAAACCATTTTTACAAAGAATATAGAAGATTAAAATGAAAGAAAATTGAATAGAAAGACTCATTCTCTTCTTTTCCAAAATCTGTAATTTTGGTATTGATGTGCTATTTTTCCCAATCTTGATGATGATCTTGGTCTTTAATCCTTCCTCAATGCTCCAAACAAGTGTTCTTCACTCAAGGATAGTGTTTCTACAGGTGGGTGCCATCTGCCTTGAAGATGGAGGCTTAATGATGTTTTTATAGCCAAAAAACTTAGGTTTAATGAAGTCTCGCAGATTGCCTCGGATTACAATTCCCACATCCGTGGGAATCTGCATGATTCCCACGAGCGTGGGAATTACACACAGATGCACTCCTCATTTTTGCTGTGATTTCTCATGTTCGTGGGAATTTGTATGATTCCCACGAATGTGGGAATTTGTCCCATATGAACTATTCTTGTCTTCTCTTCTTTAATCTTTTGTTCAACCTCCAAGTTGCTCCCTCTTCTTTCCTACATAAAATCGTCAATTCTTACCCTCAATTAGTATCAAACACACAAGAACAACAGTGAAAATCAAACTTAATGAAAACATACAAAATGAATCCTAAACTAGAACAATATACAAAAATTACGCAAGAAAACACATGCCAATTACTTATAAAAACATATCTTAGTGCACACCTATCAGAAAGATCGTACTGTCTCCCTTCGTTCTGAAGTATTATTACAGGATGCAAGCAAATGGAAAACAACTCTCGTGGGATACTTTCTGGAGAAGAGAATAACTTACCCAGTTATTCATCATTAGGCAGACATGAATTGGAAGAAATATGGATTGCAATCTACACTAATAACTGAAGATGACTTCTTCATCTTTCAGTTTTTTAAAGAGGAAATGGCAGGTAAGATTATAGATATGGAGCCATGGCATATTCAAGGTAGGCCTATGTTTATAAGGAAATAGGAGATGGGTTTTAAAACCTATACCTATCTAGGTAAACATGCACAAAATCCCTTTTGAATTGTGGTCATCAGAGGGTTTGAATTATTTAGCAAGTTTCATTGGAACTTCTTTTGCATTAGATGAAAATACTGCCAATATAAAAAGAGTGGATTATGCGAGAGTATACATTGAAGTTGAGCATAAGAAAGTTATGCCAGATTGTATTCCTATTATGAGGTTTGATACCAGTGGAGACTTAGTTGAAGATACCATTTTATTGTCTTATCCATGGAGGCCATTTCTAAAACAAGTTACTAAGAGGTGGATTCCAAAGAAAAACAACACTGAGGTTTATAGTGGTAGTAAGAAAATACCAAAATTCCTAGAAAGCAACCAAGCTGGAAAAGCAAATGTAAATGAAGTTTTCCTAGACCAGCAAACTACTTCATTGGGTGAAACTGATTCTGTGCTTAATAAAGTAGCAGGGGAAAGCAGTGTTTTAAATGTTTAGAAAATAGTTAAAGTGATTAAGTTAAATGGTGTAGCACAATCTGCCTCTGCTTGAACCTCTGAACAATTTTTTTAAACTATAGGCAATGTTAAAACACAAGATTAGCAAGAAGTAACGTCTTAAGGTATACAGTAGAACTGAAGTTGTCAAGATAATTTAGTAGTGATATCAAAAATTGAAACAACTATGGCAGACAAAATTGGCAATCCAGTTGCAGTTACTCATATTCAAAACAACAAAGAAGACAACAGTGAGAACAAACTTGAAAATGAAGAGTCATAGGCAACTTGGTCAAAAAATAAAAAATCTAAGAGGAGGACTAAGTCCTCTCATCCCTACTATGTTCATTATATGGAATGTTAGAGGACTTAATTGTCCCAATAAATAACTAGCTTTAACAGTTATCTTAGAGCTATTAATTCTTACCTTGTTGGTTTGGTTGAAACTGAGATTAAAGAAGAAGTGTTTCAAAAAGGGTTGAATTTTATTCCTACAGATTAGCAAACCTTGACCAATCATTCTAAACATCCTAATGGAAGGGTTTGCAGTGGATCTAGATTATGTGATTATTTCTAAGAGGTTTTGCACTAACCAGCAAATTCACTGTGAACTTGTCCTAAAATCTCTTAACAACCCTATTGTAATAATTATGGTATATGCTGCTAATTGGGAGTGTCAAAGGGCTAGCTTTTGGAAGGAGTTACAGGATATTGATTCAAACAATACTATGCCTTGGATAGTGACAGGAGATTTCAATCGTTTACTCTTTTTCTTTGAATCTTTTAGGGCAAGATGTATGACACATGTTGATATTAAAGAGTTGTCTGCTCTCACTTCTTTTCTAAGACTTGTTGATCTTAGATTTCAAGGTTTTGTTTTCACATGGAGTAATCACGAGAAAGGCAATAAACTCATACAAAAAAAGCTAGATAGGTGTTTAGTGAATAATGAGTGGCTTGCATAAATGGCAGATAGATTTGTAATTTTTAGGGAGCCTTGTTCTTAGATCATACACCCATCAAAGTCCTTTTGAATGGTAGTTCTTTCAATAGAAGATCTCCTTTCAGTTTCTTTAACTCATTACTCAAACACTCTCAACTTGATTTAATTATTTCATATATTGTTGAAATGAATTTTTAAGGCTCAAAATTATATCGGTGTGTTCAGTTATTAAAATATGTCAAAGCTAAATGTACAAATCATATTTTGTACTCTCGAAAACTTAATAAGGAGCTAGTCCTGAAGAAGCTAACCTTGAATTAGAAGGATTTGGCTAATGGTTTTAATAATTCTAATCTTAATAAGAAAAGGAATACAAATTTGTTTCAATACTTGAAAGCTATTGAAGAATATAGTGATCAGTTGAAACAGAAGCCAAGAACCTTATGGTTGCAATAAGGTGACAGAAACACTAAAGTATTTTTTTTATTGTAATACAATGCAGGAGAAACAGGAACAGTATTATTTGTCTTGAGGATGAAGATGACAAATGGATAAATGATCAAGAGGAGCTCAAAAGGACGACAAGAAGTCACTTCCAAACATAAATGGAATTTCTAATCATATTGCAAGCCTTCCCATTAGCTTAGTAAATTGAATAGCAGGGCCCATAAGCTAGAATCAAATATTTGATCTTACCAGGGAAGTTACTCGTGATGAGATAAAGTATGTCTTATTTTCATTTCATCCAGATAAGTCTCCAGGTCCAAATGGTTTTAATGCTAGTTTTTTTAAGAGAAATGGAAATTATTGCAAGAACCTGTTGCTAAGCAGTATAGGAGTTCTTCATAAGTGGTAGATTACTCACTAAAATGAATAAGAACTACCTTGCTATGGTGCCTAAAATCCCTAATCACAAGAAACCGAATGGTTATAAACCAATTGCCTATTGCAATGTGTTGTATAAGATCATCTTAAAGACACTTGCTAACAGTTTAAGAATTACTTTACCATGTATAATAAACCCTAATCAAGGGGCCTATGTTCCAGGTAAAAGTATGGGTGACAGCATTATCCTAGCTTAAGAATTGTTCAAAGACTATATTCAGAAAGTACATGTCAGGAGTTGTGCAATCAAAATAGACTTCAAAAAAGCATATGACATAATGGAATGGGTTTTCATCATCACTCCATACTTTTGGGAATCCTGACAAGTTCATTAGTTGGATTCACTCTTACATTTCTTCAGTTTTGTTATAGAGGATCTCCCTATCTTATTACCCTACCATTCATTAACACAGATCTATCAAGCTGCTAGGGTAATAAGATAGGGAGATCTTCTATCTCTTTATCTATTCACTATAAACTATATTGGTACTTCAAAGAATGACTCAAATGTTTATTATTGAAAGTTCAAACTTTATATATCATTTTCACTATAATGAACTCAATATCACTTAACTTTCTTTTACTGATAAACTACTTATGCTATGTGCTAATGATACTAATTCAATTGAGGTGATCTTAAATGCCTTGTTGAGATTTTATAAAGTTTTAGGCCTAAAATATAATCCTCATAAAAGTGTTACTTATCTTTCTATGCAAATTACAGATGATTTATAAAGGTTAATTAGTAAAGCAGGTTTTTCTATTCATCAGTTCCCTTTCATTTACTTAGGAATTCCAATTTCTGCTAAGAAGTTAAAAGGAAGCTTAATGCAGACCTCTTCTAGACAAAGTGCATAAAAGACTCTCTAACTAGAGCAACATATTTCTATCTTATAGAGGTAAGTTACAACTAGCCATTTCCATTCTCAACAATCCATATGTTTATTAATTGTCACACTTAGTTATTCTTAAAGGAGTTTTGAAGAAAATTGATAGGAGTATCAGAGATTTCATATGACATGGACTGAATTCATATGGTGAAAAGAATTCCACAAATTAAATGGAGTGTTATGTGTCTTCCTAAAGAATATGGTGTGTTGGGAATCAAGCCTACTAATAGAATGAACAAGGATTTATTAGCTAAAAGATTATGGAGAATCTATTATGATAAAGAGAGTCTTTCAGTGAAACAGGTGCATATGTTTCTTATCAAACAAGGAAGCATTTGGGCAATCTCTCATAAATGTACTTATTCCTATACCTTTCAACAAATCTTACTTGCTAGGCCATTTATACATACTTATATCAAGCACTACATCAAGGATGGGAAGAGTACAAAATTCTAGCTTGATAACTAGCATTCATTTAGTCCTTTATGTTACACCCTACATTTTCTAACTCTAAAAGGAGTAATCCTTGAGAATAATGAGATGTATAAACTTATGTGTAATAATAACTAATATTGGCCTTTTCATACAGCTAGAAAAATTAGACCAATAGCTTGTTGTATGCCAAACAACTTACCATATCAGATATAATAGGCTCAAGTCAGATAGATGTTGCATAGTTCACACAAGTTCACAACTCAGTCGTGTAACAATTACTGCTTGGATCACTCATCATATTTCCTCTTTACAAGCTAAGTTGGAGTTCAAGTATATCTCTGGCTCATTCTTTTATTCTCTAGTTAGAAACTATCTAAAAGTTAGCACTAGAGATATGATTAAATTTCTAATCTTAACCCAATCTTGTCCATTATGTTCTAATGTTGATGAAACTATAAATTATATATTCTTCAAATGTTGTTATGCAAATCTACTTTAGAGAAAATTTGTCAGTTTATTTGAGCTACAAGACAAGAATTTTAGCTGGATTGTCTTAGATAAATGAACTGAAATGGATAAGTAAAATGGATCAGACAATATTTAGAACAGGTTTTGCTATGCTAGTCCACCTTATATAAAGGATGAGAAACACAAATATATATGGAAAAGTGGATCAATATAACAAATTCACGTGGATAGAGTTCTTTCTCAAGCTTAGAATGATAATTTTGGCTATTCCTAATCAACAACTCATTTCCAATTGAATCAGACAACAAATTCGAATTTAGATGGCGCAGTTTAAATATTCTCAACTTATTAGTTAGCTGATTTTGTACTTACTCCAATTGTTAGAGATGACTTTCACTTCTTTTTGTAATTTCCACCATTTTGTATGAATATTTCACTTACCTTCTAAAAAAAGCTTGAGGATTAAATATATGAACTAATATGAGATATTAAATCTTATTTAAGCCTAATTAGTAATAAATTCTAATTAAAGGTTAATTAAAATTAAAATTACACTTTAATTATTAAAAGTCCAAACCCTAATATAAATGGACGTAGATTCTAACAGAGCTAGCACTTCTTATTTATCTCTTTCTACACAACTTATAAAGTTCTCTTAACTAACTATGTGGAAAACATTAGAAATTCGACCTATGTACGAATACAGTGGTTGTAATTAATAAGCTTCAGAAATCAGTTTAAGAGAAACTTCAAGAAAAAGGATAAAACTATAAAATAAGGTGTGATTTACATTTATATTTTATTATGTTTATGCATTAATTAAGTTATAGAATTTAAAGTGATCTTAATTTTTACTTGAACGAAAAATTTTCTTTCTTATTTTGTTACTCATGAGATTGGATCCTATCCTATTTTTCTGACAGATGTATCAAAGTCATCTTTTAGTTCTATAACTTGATTGAAGTTGTTTAATTAATTGTTATTGATACCAAATTTGGAAAAGTTCTAAACCTTAAACAATTGAATCTAAAAGTTCGTATTCAGATTTATGAGTTTGATAAAAATAGATAAATTATTCTTCTTGCAAAAGATCTACAATCTTAGTCCCCATTACAAACCATGATGAAATCCAATAAAGATTAGGGTTTATGACACATCTGTGCTGGAATTAGAAAGCATTGAGTTGAGCCAATCTTATTGCTTTTATAGAATGACCAGTTAAAGGAAATATCTGGAAAAAAACTACATCACATAATAATTCATTCGAAATTATGCAATAAAGAGTTTTTATTGGTGGCAAGAAGAGAAACAACACTTAAAGGTCTAGGTTTATGAAATCTTACAATTGTTGTTGTGATTATACCAGAGATCTTAGTGCAATGTGAGTTGCTTGTTATATGTATTAATCTTGTTCGATTCTTGTTGGTGGTTTGACGAGTTAAAGGCATCCTATCACATCTTATAGTTAGAGAAGGAAATAATAAGCATTGATTTTTCTTAATGTGATTACAATTCATAATTAGATTGATTTGTAATTTAAATTTAAAAAAATCTCTATTGGAATTAGAATTAACTATATTTTAATTAGATTTGAATTAATTAATCAGACTCCTTTATATTCAAGAAAATTATTTTCTTAGTTTAATTAGAAAGGTGTTTCTTAATTAATTTTATTTATTTAAATTTGACTGAGATTAATTAAATTTATTATTTAATTATTTAAAAATCATAATCTTTTGATTAAGATTAAAGCCTTGGTATCATAATCTTTGAATAATTGCTAAGATATTATCCTTAATTAATCTACCAGATATGAAGGCTCCTGGGAAGAACTGAATAAAGCTTTGAGTGCCTCTTTTAATCTAGTTGCTAGAAGTTTGGAATTCGCTTTATACACAGTTTTATAGCAAAAAACAGGACAAAAATAATTCGTAGAGCTCAAAATTTTAATCATAGGAATCAAACATATAAAAGTTTTATTTAGTTCCCTCAACATTTTCCTACTTGTGAAGAATTCTTAAACTATTTCCATAACTAGCTCTCCAGTGATATGCCAAGTAGTTTGAAAAAAGTGAGCATTGAATCCATGTAGCCCCGAGGATTTGTTTAGATTCAAGCTAAAGAGTGTACCTCTAATCTGCTGGGAAATGAAGGGTTGGTAAGATTGAATTCCACCACTTAGTTAGTGGACACATTGATAAAGGCTCTTAAGTCCGTAACTAATGATCCAGTTTTTAAGCTTGTTCCTAACAGTTTTTAAGATTGAATTCCATCCCTTAGTTTATAAGCTATTGTGGAGCAATTCCTCATCATGTGAATTCAAAAATCCTGAGGAATCTTTACCTTGAAGATCATCATCCTTTTTCCCTACATAATTACTGCAATTCTTTATAGTCCTAACCACTTCAGTCTCTGATTGTGTGAAAAGGGAAACCTCAAAGTTAAGGTTTGCAGTGCCCGTCCCTCCTTCTACATTCTTAAACTCTCTCTAATCAAATTATCCTCAGTTATTACAAGAGTCTTTAGATTATCTAGAATTGTAGTAGGAGTTGATTGCTCCTGGATAAGCAATTCATTAGGCTCCATTAGACCTATATGATCATTATAGTGTCTAGTGGTGAAACACCTCCCTGTAGTTTTCTAAATCCTATTTCGAACTATTGGTTTCGAGTGTCAGCAAGGGGAATTTTAGATTTAGTTAATTATCCAATTAAATCCAACTTCATTACAGAAATTACATCAGGAAGATCCTCTCCCCTCTTCACCTCTGCACATATCCTTGTATAGTATAGTCTACCCATCTTGGTTGTTTGTGAATTAAGGCATAATGGTCTGCCTAAGGAGCTAGCAATGTAATTTTATCCTTCCACTGTCTTGTACTTTATGGGGACGTTGTGGAATTTGATCCATAGAGGGATGACATCAATCTTACTCCTATCTAGCTCCGAGGTTGGTCTCTATTTTTGAAAGAACATTAGATATTCCCTAATATGCTCAGGCCCTTGTTTCAGTATCTCCATTAGCTTTGTGTCTTTGGTGAATCTGAAGATGAACAAATCCTCTTCAATAAGCAACATTTTCTTAATTTCTTTCTTACCCCATCTAGTTAAAGCCCAATGCTGAACTTCTGGAAAGAAAGGCCTTTTCCCCGAAAGTTACCCACTTAAGAAGATGACCAAGCAAAGGCGTCCACTTTGAGAACCTTAATCAGGATGGGGGAATATAACCCCGTTAACCATGAGGTTCGAAATGAAAGATAGTTTATCCTTTAGAGGTTAAGTAGCTACTCTATTACTCTTAAGATTTAACTAGAGTAGTTTCAACATTTTGCTTCATTATAGCTTCCTTCTCCAATCTCTTGTTATAAGAGCCTGAATAGTGGTTAAATTTCTAGATCTCACTTTCTCCACTAACTGAGCAAGAGTAGGAAACTCGTTTCCATTCAGACAACGTCTGACTACAACCTTGGGTAAAGCTGTATTGGTTGAATTGGAAGTAGGCCTAGAAACAGACTTAGAATTTAAAGAGTCTAGAAGAGCTCAGAAAGCCATCAGGCAGTATCTCCGTAGGGTTAAACCCCCATAAAAGAATAGACCTGCTTGAAACTTGTGCTTAGACATTAATGGCTAAAGACTTGTAAACTTCCCGACCGGTGTACTTCATACTTGTTCGATTCTGTGATGATGATAATGTATTTCCTAGACTTTACATCAACTAACCCAACCCCAGACCTGGCGCCTTATTGGGTGTTGAAGACCTCACGCCTCAGCAAGTGTTGAAGATGACGATGATATATCAAATAAACCGGAGATATTTTTTTATTATTCCCTTTATGATTTAAGTTTGAATTGAATGTGCATATTACCTTAAACATGAATATTTTGGATAAGCTCTTTTATAGTCCTTTTATTTACACTAAATTTATATTAAAATTAATTAATTAATTTTTCCTTGTTTGATATGAACTAAGGAAAAAAAATTTAATTGTTTTTCATGCTTATCATTTTTTATTTAAACTTTTAAGATAATTAATATCTTGTTCAAAACCTCTTATAATATAAATATTATCATATAACCAAAGTAAAAAAAATGTAAGTAAAATTTAACTTAATTAACTCTCAAAACGTTGTTGAACTATTTTCAATACTATGGATTGAAATAAAGAAAAAATTTAAGTAGAAAGATTGAAACAAGGAATTGGTATAAGTAAAACGATTATAAAAATAATGATCCCATTAGTAATTTTAAATTTTTCATCTATAATTTTTGTAAAGATAAAATAGTTATCTTATGCAAAGAATATGAACTTAGGAAAAAAGTATAAAAATATCTACCAATATGATATTTGAATTAAGCATTGGAGCACATGATTAAGTATAAACTAACATGAGCTAGATTGTTTTTCTCATTTTGTATATTTATGATAATGTTAAGAAGATGAAGCTTTTTGACATTATCATTTCACATCGTCATATGAACTACACTTTTTCTATCATTTTATCCCTTTTAATTTTGCGGCCCTATGAGTAGATGAATTTGATAACTATTCATTCATGCGACTTGAATCATGCATGCAATAAGACTAAAATTCCTATATATGACAAATTACAAGGGTTAAATAATTATTATAAATTAATATGCTTTTCTCAATTTATTTGGTGTTCTTTTTAGCCAACTAAACTAATTTTGTTGGTGCATCTGTAATTAGTAATAAAAGTTATAAAATTTTCCAGTTTTAAAGCTTTGATTACTATCTTACCTTGGAGCTTTGCCTTAAGAATAAGTGTCTTCATTTGTCTATCTTACTTAAATATTTATGTCAATGATTGATGATTTAATCTTTTCATGTGGTTTGTAACATATTAATGCATATAAATTACAATAAACTTCATCTTATAAGAAGCCCTATTTTGTTTCCTTTAAAGTTTCTTGAAATATTATTAGCTTGAAGCTTAATATTGGTAGCATTCTATCAAGTTGAGTCTG
The DNA here is from genome assembly GCA_027575705.1 of Erythroxylum echinodendron. Lineage (NCBI taxonomy): Eukaryota > Viridiplantae > Streptophyta > Magnoliopsida > Malpighiales > Erythroxylaceae > Erythroxylum > Erythroxylum echinodendron. The sequence goes on from JANZXR010000001.1 coordinate 5,208,744, forward strand.
TTAGTCCCTATTGGCACCTAAGAGGAGGAGGTGAATTGGGTGTTAATAAAATTCAACAAAATTTCCAACCAATGTACTTAATTTAAAACAATCAATATAAACAAATATGAGAAAAATGTTTAATGTAAATGAATCAAACAAGTGAATAATAAGAAAGAGGATTGGGAGAAGAGAAGGCAAATCGATTTATAGTGTTTCGAGAGGTAATCCTTGCCTATATCTACTCCTAATATTCTTCTTGGAATTCCATTATAATTCTTCTTTTGATGCAAAAAATAATCCTTATACAATCATTCTCAATAAAGAGAACCCCTCATAATTTTTTTCACGATAAAAAGGAATCTCAATCTTACTGTATCACTCCCAATTACAATAATATATTTCTTCAACCAAATATTACAACTCATAATATCTCACTTTATTACTTGATCACTCTAAAATGACTCATTCACCCACATATGACACAATGATGCTCAAATGATTGAAAAATTCTTTGAAATGTGTGAATATAACACCCAACCTTTTTTATGCTAAAATCAATGAAAAATACCTATTTATAGTATTTTGAGACCCAAAATAGTCATTAGAGCAAAGAACTAACCCTTATAAAGAATATATCTAATGCACTAGTAGATCAGTACATGTATGCATTTACAAATCCAGATTCACCAATCATTGGAATACTAGTCGACCAGTACACATATTGATCAACCGATAGATCAACCAATGTCGCTACAACTCATGATACATCAATTTTAACAATTTTAACTTATATTGATCAACCACTAACCTATATAAGTTAACTAATCACCCAAAAAACATGACTTTATCAACTTCAAATGCTCACAACTAATTTGTTTAATCCAAATATGATTAAAACACTTCCCAAAATATTCTCTAAAGATTATCTAAAAGATCACGAGGTTTTTATATTAAAATCAAAAGCTCCAATGTCTCTTGATGAACGTAAAGACTTATACAATGAAGTAGCATGAATGATTATGCATAATGAGCCTTTTGGATCATCAAATTAACAAATTAAGCTTACAAAAAAAGTACAAGATGTGAAATGACCTTAATGAGCCTTGATCTTCTTTTGTTCTTATTTTGATCTTCATTTTATTGGTTGTAAACTTCAACTTTTCTTTAACAAATTCATACACTATCTTCTCAAGTTTATGGCTTCATTTTGCTCTAACATTGCTTTTCATTAAAATAATAAAAACATTGGTAGTAATAAGGATGTCAATAGCCCCGGCCCGGCTCGCCTAGGGGCTAGGTGGTTCATTGCCTGATGGGTTGAGGCTACTGACCACAAACAGGTCGGGCCAACTTGACCCAACATATACATTTTTAAAAAGTAAAAATGACGTAATTTTTAAAGTTACTACACTCAATTTGTGGCCCTGTTGGGCTAATCACTTTTGGTTCGTGGCTCGGTCAACTAGAGCCAAAATTGAGCAAGGTCGGGCCGGCTCAAAATTAACATCCCTAGGTAGTAATTATGTTTTATAATCATCAAAATATCAATTGTAACCTCTAGGTTTAGTAAGCTTATCTTATTGAGTTTATAAATTCATTTTATTCTTATATTGCTTTTCAACAAAAAAATAAACTCATTAGAAGTAATTATGTTTTTTATTATCAAAACATTGATTAGAACCTCCCTTGGTTCAACACTATTCTAACATTACACTCTGATCATCAAATTTGGGAAGATAATCACCATGTTTTCATATTAGTAAGGTCTAAAGGAAGAATGTCAAAAGCTATTAAAACCATACTTTTTCATCTTTTCCACTTAATATGGGATCTCAAAATTTATTAATGTGAAAATGTGTAGCCAATCAAGAGATTCATTA
>JANZXR010000001.1:5218600-5246184 GCA_027575705.1 Erythroxylum echinodendron
GGCAGATCTTCTGTCCCCTTTATTCTGTACCTATCCAGTACTCATTTGATCTCAACCATCCAATAAAATAAATTGAATGGTTGAGATCAAAAAGGGACAGAGGGTACAAAATAAGGGGTACAAATGATCTGTACCCACATCAGGGACGACGTTCTTTTGCTTGGAGGAGAAATTCAAGTCAAAGTCAGCGTCAAGAACGGAAGTACCTTCCCCACTTTCGTTCAAAACTATATTTTGACATTGTTAATATACTTGGAGTGATGGGGAAAGACATGATGGAGAAACTTCTGCCCGTTAATGTGAAAGCGAAAGGAACTTTCCAAAGTCATTCCTAAGTATCTTCCCACTAAAATATACGTTATATTCTCTAATATTTATATTAAAATTTAATCACGTTTTGCATATGAATTTATAAAAAATAGCCTTTTATTAAATAAGAATAAGATTGTATATTTCAAATTTCGTGCTCAAAAGGATTCTAATTGGATGTTGGTGACAATGATTTATATTAAAATTTAACTATTTGATAATATTAAAAAAAATCATAATATCTGTCAAATTAAATTATTTTAACTTCATATTATGATTTTTTTGTAATTTTGTCAATAAATTATCTTCAAATTTAAGAATTTATAAATATTACTTCGATGTTTTTGGTTACGCTATATTTAACTAAAACATTAAAATTGAAGATTTAGATTTTCAAATCCTAAATTTCCAAGTCCACTACCTTTTATTATCTTTCTAATTTAACTTAAAAGATTTTTAAACTACAAAAGAATTAATAAAAAGGCATATCCAAATTTAATTTCAAACAATCAATTAATTTCAAAATATCTTTAATTTGAATTTTGTTGCTAATGTTATTTCTTCTAAATAAATTTCTTTGTTACAAAACCCCCCTAACAATTGGCTTTTATGATTTTCATATAAATTTAGGTACTCTTTTCTTGACCATATGTTGTATTCGACAATATCTCGATCGTCTATCAAGGAGCATCACGTTAGCTTTGAAGCAGCTGCATGGGATATATGAAGGAACGAAACAATGGATTGAAGAATGAAAGCTCGAAAAAAAGAAAATCGGACTTTTTCAAAGAGTTACTGCAATTTTGCTACTCTCTTTGATTATCATATACAAAATTTAAGGTTTTGATGAATTAAAATGTAGAGGATCAATGAAGCATATTAAAATTCAACTTGAAGTAGGATTGCAAAGCAATGCAAGTTTGATCCGACCCAATTTGAAGTAAATAAGTTTGAGTTGAGTTGATCAAATTAATTAAAATTACACATTAAATATTATTATAATTTTAATCAAATTCTACAAATATAGTAAATCAAATTATCATAACAATAACACCTGTATGATTTGCATAATTTCCATTAATTCATATTCAGTATGACCTATCCATGGAACAAATTTTTTTTAATGTATTTCTTCGTCAATAGTTTTAACTAAGAGACTTAACACACATGAACCAATATTTTTATCATATATATAATTGTAAAGAATTATTTGCAAATTTGTTAAGTTTTAAATTAATAAAAATATTTTAAAAAATGAGTAAAATTCATAAGAAAAAAAGACATTTTAAAACCACTCAGTCCGAATTAGTGGGGCTTATGGAGATTAATTAGTTAGGTCCAGCTCGGTTAACGGAAATTAAAAATTGTGAAGTAGAGGGTACTTGATAAACGGAATCGGGTACCCTACCCGGTCCTCGATACCGAACCAAGTCTGTCTTAATTGAGCGATGACCCGGAACCCAAGGGGACATTTTTCAACGAAAACAAAGTGACAGTTGGAAATAACGGACACAATCGTGCTTGCATGTAACAGAGCAAAGACATGCAAGAGAGGAAGAAAGGAAGGCGATATTAAAACAAAAACAATAATGGCTTCTTAAAAAGGGTTCAAAATTAGCGATATTATTGGGGGGTTGTTTGGATTTGTTGGTTTTTGTTCAATTTCTGATCAGGGGAAGGGACCTTAGTCTTCTCTCCGACAACTCCCACAACATTGTTCTAGGTTCCTACCGTCTTGTCTGTTTGGTTGTCAATTCGGGGTATAGTTTGCATTGTTGATCGTGTTTTTCTCTGGGTTGTTTGATTCAAGAAAACTTGATAAACACATAACGGAAGAAAGTTACAGAGACTACGGAGGAGGACTAAACGCAAAGGACAATGTCCAGCTCGGCGCTGCCGCCGAGTTCTTCGTCAAGTGACTCTCCTCCACCACAGGAAACGAAAAGCAATGACGGTGTAATAAGTGCATCGCCCCTTCTCAACCCTACCTCTACGCTCGATAGTGATTCATCGACCGTCGATGGGAACACACCCCCACCACCCAACAGTAAGACGCCTCCACCGCCCAACAGTAACACTCCACCGCCGCTCAACATTGACAAGCTTCCACCACCCAGCGGTGACGCGCCTCCACCGACATCCATCTCTCCGCCACCATCACCACCACCACCACCAAATTCAAAATCTTCACCTCCTCCGCCAACGCCTCCACCAAATTCTAGTGCTTCTCCGCCCCGTAACTCACCAGATGATAAAAAATCTCCGACAAGAGAAGAAGAGTCTACTTCGGCTTGGTCGCCACCACCAGAATCAAATCCTCCACCAAAGTCATCGTCAAACCCGCCGTCATCGTCGACGACAGCTCCTCCGCCAAATTTATCACCACCACCACCAGCGATACCATCTCCACCACCACCAACATCTCCGTCATCTTCCGTCCCTTCTCCTCCTGCTCCTCTACAGGCTCCACCGCAAGGTCAAACGTCCCCTCCTCCGCAGGAAATATCACCGGGAACGCCGTCATCTGTTTATCAATTTCCTCCAGCGGCCTCGAATCAAATTCCGCCGCCAAATTTCGGACCCCCATCCATTGGCTCACCACGACGCACAACTGCACCCCCGGAATCAAAGAGTTTAAGCCCAGGTGCTGAAATTTCAAGTTCGGGTGGAGCTGGAAATAACTCATCTAAGACAGTCGGTGGTGCGGTTGTTGGTGGTGTGGTACTGATTGCAGTAATTGCAATCTTTTTTGTTTTCAGGAGGAGGAACACAAGGCAGAGGCACAAAGGTCCAAGTTACATCCCACCCAATAATTTCAATGTGAATGCAGGTACCATCTGAGGTTTGCTTTGCTTTTGTGGCTCTCATGAATTGCTTAGTCGGTATGAGGTAATCTGGGTTTGCATGTGTTATGCTAATGCAGATGGATTCTATCACGGACAGCAGCAACACAATATGGAATTTTCTGGTCCAACGAATCATTCTTATGGTTCACAGCTATCACATTCGCTTATTGGGGATAGTTCCGGGAGTCAAAGGGCCGTTGCATTTGGTGGATTGGGACCCGAGCCAGGTGTTATAGGTGGTTCTAAGAGTCTTTTCAGCTATGAGGAGGTGACAGAAATGACAAGTGGATTTTCTAAGCAAAACATAATCGGGGAAGGAGGATTTGGATGTGTTTACAAGGGTTGGTTGCCGGATGGCAAAGTGGTGGCTGTTAAGCAGCTCAAGGCTGGAAGTGGACAAGGTGACCGTGAATTCAAGGCCGAAGTGGAGATCATCAGTCGTGTTCATCATCGACATTTGGTCTCTTTAGTCGGTTATAGCATCTCAGATCATCACCGAATGCTCATCTATGAATTTGTTCCTAATAATACTCTTGACCATCACTTGCATGGTAGGTGAATGCTATATCCCTCTCATTTGAATATAGAATCCTATTTTTATATGTATGATAAAATGCTGATTTCTGCCAACAGGAAAAGGAATGCCTGTGTTGGATTGGCCCAAAAGACTAAAAATTGCCATCGGCTCTGCCAAGGGTTTGGCTTATTTACACGAAGATTGTGAGTGTGCTATTGTTGCATTAATCAATGTCTATGTCATGACCTACCTGGTTCATGCTCTAAATCCTTGTGCATAAGTATGGAGAATGAGAGCCAATGACAAGTTCTTTATGCGATGTGTTTGTAGGTCATCCAAAGATTATTCACAGAGATATCAAGTCAGCTAACATTTTGTTGGATGATGCTTTTGAAGCACAGGCAAGCGCATGTCATTTCATACTTTCAAAGTGATATTTCTTCAAGTGTTTCCTCCTGTATTATGATCCGAGAATTTCTTTTTAAGTGCAGGTTGCAGACTTTGGGCTCGCCAGGTTAAATGATACCTCACAGACTCATGTATCAACTCGAGTCATGGGCACATTTGGGTATGTTTCGATCTAGAAGTAACCTTTCAGTTAATCACTTTCTTTCAACCAAACTCCAAAGGCTATAAGCATTTTGGTGGACAATATGTGCCAGATTTTAATATGGAATGTCTTACTTTTGTGCAACAAGCAATAGATATCGAAGGAACTGGTTTGATATACTTACAAATAAGTTAAGCACCCAATACTACGTGTAAGCTAACTCAGCACTCAAATTGATATTTGGTTTCAGGTACCTGGCTCCAGAGTATGCATCAAGTGGAAAACTAACTGATAGATCTGACGTGTTCTCATTTGGAGTTGTTCTTCTGGAGCTTATAACTGGGCGCAAACCTGTAGATCCAACTCAGCCTTTGGGGGATGAGAGCTTAGTTGAATGGGTACAATTTGCTTTCACGAGTAGACTAATTGATTTCCTCGGTCAAAAAATGCTTCAGCACCTTAATGAGGCCTAGACTTCTAATATTTCTTCACCAAAAGAATCTCCTATGTCATGTCCTCACCTACTTCATTCGTTTTTGTTCATTTGTCTGTGATAATGGCAGGCACGTCCGCTCCTTATTCATGTCCTCGAAACCGGAGATCTGAGCCAAGTAATTGATCCACGCCTTGAAAAACATTATGTGGAGAGTGAAATGATTAGTATGATTGAAACAGCAGCCGCTTGTGTTCGTCACTCTGCTCCGAAAAGGCCTCGAATGGCACAGGTAGAGTTCGGGAAACCTCTTCATTTCATCATCTTTCAGTCCATCTTACTGTGGTTTATGTTGTATTGTAATTTCTGTCAGGAGTATTACAATTTTTGACCCTGTTACAGGTGGTGAGAGCACTAGACTCTGGAAATGACTTGACTGATCTCACTAATGGTGTAAAATATGGTCAAAGCACAGCATATGATTCTGGTCAATACAATGAAGAAATTATGAGATATAGGAGAATGGCACTAGGAAGTCTAGAGAGCTCAGAATTCGACGCATTCAGTAGTGAATACACCTCAAGAGACGTATCTCGCGGACAGACTCCAAGTGGCTACACAAGCAGCGAGCCAGAAAGTCGAGCCATGAACCGGATTGGTGCTGATCACAAATATAGAGCAAACCAAGGAAGCTACATTGACTTTTAGTTAAACAAAAATGATGTAGCCGAATTGATCATACATGGACATAGCATCAGAAAAGCCTTGTCGGGAAGAAACTTTGCTTCCCAGCTCTGAATCAGTTTGTTCCTCAATTGTATTTAGTAGGATAGATCGAGGAAGTGTGTATAAATCAGGTTGTTATATATCCCTTGTATTTCTTCTTTTTCAGCGTGGTGATCGACAGTAACCTATATTGATGTTGGAGCAATACGGATTAAGTGCAAATACTTGCGACCAATCTCTGATTATATTACTTTTCCCAAGCTTATGCGGTTTACTAATAATCCCTAGTTTAGAATTGCTTCGGCTTTGAGCTACCCACAGTAATAATATGTTGAAGCCATGCTCGTCATGGAAATGTCTGAAGGCAGGAATTCCTGCCCAGTGATTAGAAAATGACTCCACCCATAGGAGATCCCACGGTGAACTGGGAAAACAAAATTAAGATTTCTGCCTAATAAGGTGTTCCAAAATTTTTCTAATCTTTTCTCGATATAATGAACCTGTCACTGTAGCAGACCACTGAGACACCTCGAAAGTACATTGGTTGAAGAGCCTTTCATACTTCCTCATGTGAACTTTTCGTGTTCTTTAATCAGGTAATCATTCCCTTCCCTTAAGAATTGAACTACATAAAGTCTGAGCCCTTTACATTGTAAGTTCTATCAGTGACTCTGTCAATCTCCTTGGATGAACATCGTTCTTAGCAGCCTGTTTAGAAACACCAATTGTTCGCATAAGAAGATCCATGAAAAACAAAGACAAGGTAGATATAGGATGATTCTGTTAAGATGATTCAGGTTGATTCATTAACCCCTTTGCATTGACAGAACATCTCAAGCATCAAAATTAGATGGAAATTATATTGACAAGCATTAGAAATGGAGCCAAATATCCTTTTGTAAAGACCTCACTATCTCATTACTTCTTCAGAATCAAGTTAAACAAATTGAAGTTGTGAGAATTTGAAATTTTAAGTTGTATTAAGATTCTAATTCAGTATATGAATCCAGCTTATAAAATTTACCTCAACGGTCAGAATGGCAAGGACATTTCCGTGGAATGTGGTCATATTGGCATCAAGAACTTGAAGCTCCCAAGAATTTACAACCTCGATCAACCTTCTAAATCCTCCTCGTTTCCACTTGGAGCAAAACTTAATCAGGAAAACTCTACTACCAATCTCGTTCACTTCTACTAGCATCTGACAAAATAATCACTAAATCATTTTATGGAACTTGTTAAATGATGTGACTTCGGTCTCTTTTCTACCTTTAATTGGCTTGTTTGCATTCTCTTATAATTATAACACTAAGAGGGAACAGTAAGAAGAGTAAAATTACTTCTTTATACCTCAGCTTTGTTGTTTCCCCCAAGATAACCCAAACATTGGTTTTTCTCGACCAGGGTATATGTGCTGCTGTTTTGTTGTAATGCCTCTTGCTTTTCTCTGTAACCTTTCTTTTCCTCCTCTTCAATTTCCCTGAGCTCATCCTGCAGTTTGTTTACCTCCTCCAGCAACTCGCAGATATAATCAATTGCATCTCCAAGAATAGAGGCCTTATCCATCTACAAGTATTCATCAACAATAGATTTTGAACAATGGAGTGTATAATAAGTCAAATAATCAGAAAAAGAAAAGCATTGTTTGTACTTCACGTTTGGCCGATGTAACAATCCCCACCTTAGTAATTTTGGGAACGATAGCTCTTAGAGCATGAAATCCTTCTCTAATTCTGAGCCTGCGGTTTCTCTCAGCGAGAAGATTCTTCGACTGGTTAGCTAGTCTTTCTGATTTCTGAGTAGGTTTTGCAATTTTGTTGTTACATTCTGAAAAGGAACCACCTTGTTTACTCAAGAAGTGGTCACTGTACTTGGATTTTCTTGAACCAGATGCTGGGTGCATTAACTGCTTGGATTTCTCATTTGGGTACAGATGGCAGGAATGTGTATCAGATACTGGATGTTCAGGATTTGAGCTACTGGATGATCCTTCGAAGCCAGGATTTGCAGCAGGTTGAGTTACTGATGGAAGAACCCGTATTTGAGGATTGAAACATAAAAGGTGGGAAAAGGTCGACAACTTTTGTACGTCGTCCTCAAGCACAGACTTGTCGTGTTTGTCTACACTGAAAAAAGCTTTTGCAGCCATAGCTTCTTGTTCTATAGTGATATTGCATTTCATCTTAATCAGATGGACTAACCTCTGATCTTCCTCTATCTGAAAAGAGAGGGTAAAACCACTGAGCGGAGGCAAATATCAGACGAAACCATCAACTAGAAAAAGTACAGGAAATCTTACATGTCTTGCTGCAAAGAGCTCAATAAGTCCACTAGTTACAGGGATCAAAACTTGTGTCCCCACTAATTTCTGTGAGAAAATTATAATTAAAATTGGCGTTTCTGGCGGTGTCTAAATTATTCGAGGCCTAACCAACAAATTAGGTAAATATACAAGAAGAAGATAAGGATTTCAACGTTAAGACTTGTAAACATGCCACTCACAAGAGAGGAAATGGAGTCCGGTGCACTGTCGTGGTTATTAATCCATTTAGGTTGATTTGATATCACCACTTCTCCATGAATCCTGTAGCCTCATAAATATCAAACCTGTCCGTTGGATCACTATATCATGAAATATATTAGAAATCGCATGGAATTAGAGATACCCTGAATATAGAGGCATGTAAACAGGAAACTTAGCTAACGCCTCGCAAGATTTTGTCCTAACAACATGTTTCAAATGGATATCCCTGCAAAATTGAGCCAAATCTTCGTCTTCTCGTTTCTCCTCTTTAACATTGTCAAATTTATACTGACTCGCACTATTGCCACCATCTCCACCACCGTTGCAACAACAACCCAACCATTCAATGAACCTGCAACATGTCAACATCACCAAAACATTGGGGCTAAACCTAAGGCGTGACTAGAAGCTCTCCTAAAGTCCTAATACCCAAGATTGTCACATACCTGGACGGGTCATCACCCAACTTCCATACAACACAGTAGTCCCAACCTTTGGTGTCCACGAGGGGCCTGAGCCACTCCACTGCTCTTTCCAATCGTTTCATGGATTTTTGTTCAATTTTCGGTCTCGTCTTACAGGTAACCACGATGTTTTAACAGTACCCATCTCTGAGGTGGCTAGAAAAATCGCTTCTTGGCAAGCAAACCTCGATTTTAAATTATTAAACAGCACTCCCGACCGTGATGCTGGTGGATGTTGTTTGTACACATTAATGATTTTGTCTTTTGTTCGTATAGCAGCCTTTCAGTGGCAAAGTACAAGAACAATGAAAACACGCTGCAGTACACGACAAGGGCAACGGAAAAGGCAAAAAATGATTACTTGTCAGTGCCAAATCTGCGACAGAGAGGCATTTGATACCTCCAGTGGCAAAGACGACAGAGAGTCTGTTTCAGTGGCCAACATCCAGTGGTTAATTCTTTGGAACTATAGTTTGGCATATCACAATCAAAGATACAACTATTTTGGTTTTAAACTCCAGAGAACGTTTCGGCTTCAACATGATATTAATGGGCTTGATTTTGTGACCAGTGATTTCGTCTTATAATTGTGATCATCAGATTAGTCAAATCACTATAATTCAAGTTAACTTGATTTATTAGAAAAGGAAACAACTTTGAGCCTTTTTTTTTTCCGCCCTCAAAAGTATAGTAATTGATAACTACCACTGGTGTCAATAATTCAAGTACGTAACAGTTACAAACAAGGGGTTGTTAGTGGTGACTGAGAATTGAATTGCGTTAAACTCACATGTTTCCTTTCAACTCTAATAATATGGTTAAGAAGCACCATTTGAAGGAGAAGAAGATAACCCATTGAAACAAAACCAGAACTTGATGTATCTGTTTGCCTAAGTCCAGTCCAAAACTTGATCAGGCCTATCTCATATTGTCCAAACCCAAACTCTATCGAGTCTCGGATGCTCTATAGTCCACTAAAAGCTTGACGCCAACCTGATTCTAGCTATTAACCCCATCCATCATTAATCTTTGACAACTCTTGCGGAGCATGCTCCAGCTCCATTCAAATCTGCTCTTGGTTGACCTCAAAAGGTTGGATTTCAAAAAAAGGATAAGAAAAAAGAGAGTTAATGGTAGTTCAGTTAAAGATAGAATTAACCCGCAATGGATTTGAGAATTCGGAACAAACACTGTGCTGCGGGTGTGCAAAGAGATGACAAGAGATTTGAGCTACAGAGAAAAGTGGAAGAAGAAGCAGGTGACGTGGGTAACAAAATGCTTTCGTTTAGGGGTTATAACACAAATTCTTGTCCATCTTAAGACCGGAGAGTTAACAAAAAACCGACCTAATGGGATGCTCATATAACAAATTCTATCCTCAGAGTTGTAAATGAATCCTTGAATGATAAAAAGAACATTTTTATCAATAATCTAAAATTTAAAGGTTTCATTAACTTTTGTTCTGAACATAACAATAGTGATTTCCTATTCTGAATCGGATTTTGCATGGAACCATCTCCATCTCATTCACTCCATATTAACCAAAGTTCTTATAAACCACGTTTCCTCAATTAGTGGACAGTTTAGTACATGCTTTCCTCGCCTGCATTTAAGATTGGATTTTGGGGCTTATACTTTATGCTGCCACAAACTAACATGCCATAGTATGAATAACGTATGATTCTAGTTCCAAATACAATTTGCTTAACAGAAGCTGCGATTTTTATAAATTTGAAAGCTGCAAAGGGAAAAGCTACACCTTGTCTTTCATAGAGTTGTCCAGCCAAGAGAAAGTAGCATACATAAAGATTAAGATAACGCTCCATGAATCCTCTGGAATCATGGACCTGGAAGCTGTTCACCATCACCAGGAAAAGCTTCAACTTTGAAATGACCATTGGCTCCACCATCTTCAGAGGGCTTGTGTGCTCTAGGTTGTTCATGGCCAACTGGTCTACCTGTTGGGAATCCTTTATCAAAACCAAACTCAATGTCCCTTTCCCTTTCCCTTTCTTTGGGACGAAAGTTATGATTTTGCTGGTTGTTTTTCGCGGGTTTTTTCTGGTTGTTCTTGGTGGGATTCTTCTGGTTGTTCTTGGAGGGATTTTGCTTGGTTTGGCGTCTATTGCAAAGCCTGCCGAGACAACAAGCGATTGCTGATATGACAACAATGACTGCGAGGACTATAAAGACTGTCCCAAAAGACCCACTTGAGTGGGAGGAAGATGGCTGATTTGTGACGGTGGTTGGGTAAACAACAGGAGGCTGTTGTTGTTGGTATTGTGGCTGGATTTCTGTAGCCATTTTTTCGTTTGTCTGATAAGAAAAACTGAAGCACAATGGGCTATGGGATTAGTACTATCTAATATGAGGCGGGAGCCTTTGTTCTTTGAGTGCGGACTAAGGGAGACCAACGTGGACTCATGAACAAGCAATAAGACAGCATATAAACAAGCTTATACCTGGTTGATTTCAAACATGTAGGCGTGTTTTGCTTTTCAAATTCAATAAAGCAAGAGATTTCTTTTCATAAAGATACAGCTAAAGATATTCTGTGTGTTCTTTACTGCCAATAAGGGTCACTTGCTCTTTGCCTTGTTAGGAGAGAAAGCAAGAATTTGTAGTCTTTGGACAGACATTATCTGAAATGCTCATGTAAAAGCAACATTTGATTAATCTCAAAACGGGCTATTAATGATTGACGAAGGCACATAAGATGTATAAGAATTTTTGGTCTTCAGTGATCCAATAATGATCCAAACATCAACCCTTAGCTCTGTTCTCTCTCACTCAATAACTTGAGATCATAACCTACGTTTTTTCCTTGCTTTCAATAAAATCAAAGCTCAATTTCCTGTTCGGGACTTGAACAGACACATGCTAACAAGGATCGGTTGAGAAAAGAAAAAGCAGAAAATATCCAAGTGAGACAGTCAATGTCTAGATTTCAATTATGTTTTTGGTCCAAGTTGCGGAGCAGCAGCAGCAACTTTAGAAAGGCCAAATATGTATAGGGATCTGTAAAAAACGATATCTTGCATAGGTTTTCCCCCAACAAACTTATCTGCCTAATGGGGTCACCAAATGCTTGATTGTCATCTTTATTCCTTCCTTTTTCCAAAGAAGGATTCTGCATGAATTGGCAGAGCTATGATTGGGGCAATTATATAATTTTAACCACACACCATACCAAACTGTAACAGACTAGTAGAACTGCTTTTGTGGCTTCCCAGAAAAGATTTCCTGTTCTGATATTCAGAGCTGCTCTTGCCACTGGTCATGTGCTTGCTCACACCAATCAAGTACTGCATATCTCATTACCAAAACCCGAGAAGAAGATACCAAATTAAAAAGAAAAGTAAATTTGAAAGTTGGGTTGAGTTAAATAAAAGGTCCGATAGCTTCCAAATAGTAGATATGTGGAAAAAGATATGTTTCAGTTTTCTTTTCATTTCGTTTTGTAGTGTGAAACATATCTTTTCCTTTATTCATAACTAAGTAAAGCAGAGTTCCACTTTAGTCGCACTAATGACCATTAAATGTTCAGTCCCATTACGAATTTCCATATTAATGCTTTGTAAAGCATACAGATAGCCAGACAATGTACAGTCACGAATATTAGATTTGACAGCTAAAGAAGTAGCTTTGCTCGGAAATGGAAATGTATTATGTACTTGCATGCTTGTCATACAAGTTGCCGCTGCATAATCTCTGGAAACGATGAATATTTATGAGGTACTTATACCCAAAATTGTCATTAATTAACAGTTACGACGATTAGATCAAGCTCTCAAGGCAAGAAATTCAAGTTTATGTCTCTGTTGTTTCTCTACAACGTCCCTTTAGCAGAAGATATTGACGCTAGATCAGCTTTTCCGCATGGCTAAAGTTAACTTACTTCTCAACATCTCTTGGTTGGACTATTAGTAAGAGTATTACGTAGTTTTGTGTACGTTTATTCTCGTTTTACCAACCCACGACCGAGCTCCTTTTCTGCTTCCAACCCATTCTAACTTGATTACACTCAATTGATTGAGGCAATGTAGGTTTTATGTTCTTAATAATCAGTGATAAACATGTATCTATATCATCTATTTAGTTATATTTAACTGAGTTCACATCTAGATTTTGATTGTGCTTAATGGTAGATATCTTTTGAAGTTATTTATAGAAAATCAATCGAGATCAAGCAGTGGAAAAATAACTTTTATAATTTCTCATTTGATTTTTTTATTTGAATAATTTGAAATACAAGAATAAAAAATTAAAGGGTAAAATATACATCATTCAAAATCTTACCAAACTTATTTTTTTGAATTGTCAATCACAAGTTGTTCATATATTTGGCCTCTAACAATATCTACACGGCAGATGAAAAGAACTCAAAACAATTTTGAGAGGAAAGGATATGAATGCTAACTTCTTGATGTCTTTTTCCTATTTGTAGGAGAAAGGTTCTAGGATTTCTTTCCAATTAAAATTATAATTCAATTCTAACTCAATTATAATTATAATTTATTCTTAATAAAATTAAATATCTAAAATTTCTCAAACTTTAAATTTAAGTTCAGTTTAATTAATAGTGATTTTTCTCTTTTTAATTGCTCTTTATGTGTGATTCATTAAGTTCTTAATATGTTACAATGATTATAAATTATAATTTTAAGTTATAATCCAAATTAAATAAATTAAAATTCTTTTAAATTTATCTTTAGTTATCTAATTAAATAATTTATAATCATAGATCGATACTAACGTCTAATAATATATCATGACCACAAAATATTTAGAACATCAAGGTAGTTTTAACTTAACTTGTCCATGTATGATTATAATATATAATTTAATTTTGACGTCATTCAATATCCTAATTGGATGTAGAGAATGAAATTAGTTTCTATTTGATTTACATTCAATCACATTTATTCTTACTAATTAGTAATTAGTTTATAACTGATATTTTTAAAAGCACCTTTTCAAATCTAAATTTATTCTAGTTGGAGAATTTCTTAAAAAGAATAGTAGAACTTTCTCTTACTTTAAACCGGAGAATCTTTTGTTGACTTAATTAACTATCTCTATATAGTTCAAAATATGTCTAAGTACTATCCACCAAGCTTTCATAAATAAAATAGGTCATAAATAACATAAAATATAGTATTTATGATATCTCAGTAATCTGAATTCTAAGAATCAATTATACAACCATCATAATGAGAAAATTCAGAAACACACAAGTAATATTTCATTTAAGATCTTCATAAGCTGGCTAGTTCAATGAACTTATTTTCTAATAAACACTTGCACAATTGTATTTATGAGATCAATTATTTTTTCATAAGAAAGAAATATATAGTATGGCAGTTCCATCAATATCCTGTCTTGATGAAACCACACTAAGAACAAGTTAGGAATAATACATAAATAGCTATTGAATCTCATAATTATAATCTCATCTTAATTTCAATCGAATAATAATTATTCTAAGGGTTTTGCCTTTAGTATTAAAATATCAAATATAATTAATCAAATATATAAAGATAAAAGGTGTCTTTATTGATTAAAATAATAATATTGTACATTAAATTACAACCGATCAATTGGCTGCCAGGATATAAAGTAATAATCTTCTATTTACATTAAAGTCAATTGCCTATGTATCTATTGTCATATCCATCTATATATCGATCATGTCTCTTTTGAGATAATAATTTAGAGAGAGAATCTGCAAGAATCTCTTAGAAGAGAACTATCTTTAATGCAATATCTTTTCACTCCACTATCTTCTTGAGCAAGTGACACTTTCATAATATATGTTTGGATCATCAATCAAACCTAGTTTCCTTTATCTATGCAATGACAACATTGTTATTATAAGTGTACAACACTATTGGCTAAATGATGATGGGAACCACTATAAGTTCAACAATAAACTTTTTTATCCAAACTTCTTTCTTTTCTGCCTCTTACAATAAATTTACTTTATCTTAGTCATAAAATCAATAATGGTTGGTTGTTTGAAAATTTCCAACTTACCACTCCATTATTTAGAGCGACGATATAAGTACCTTAATTGTAATATGTTATCGTTAGGATTAGATTAGAAACTCGCATCTAAATACCTTTAAATTCTTAGTTCAAGTCCTCTATAAACTAAGAAAACATCTCTATCTCTTCTCAAATACTTTAAGATTTTTTTCACAGTTGTTTGGTGACCATTACTAAGGTTGGATTGAAATCTACTTATTATGCTCAAAGCATATGTGACATCTGATCTAGTACAGAGCATCATCTATATGATTGATCCAATGACCGAAGGATATGGAATACAATCTATTTTATCTCTCTCTTCTTATTTCTTTGGATACATATTCTGTAAAAGAGAATCCCATGTCACATAGGTAAGATTCTCCTTTTGGAATTCTCTATACTAAACCTCTTTATCACTTTATTGATTTACATAGATTGAGATAAGCAAAGCAATTTCTTTGATCCATCTCTGTAGATCTTTATTCCCATACTATAGGCTACTCCTCTTATATCCTTCATGGAGAAGTTCTTAGATAACCAAATTATCATAAATTGGAGCATAGCATGAAATTTTTTATCGACAATAAGTCATTCACATATAACACTAGGAAGATAACTGTATCCCTACTAACCTTATTATAGACACATGGTTTATACATATTTTTAATAAAATAAAAGTCTTTGATTGTCTCATCGGAATGGACATCCAACTCTTTGATGCTTACTTAAGTCCATAAATAAACTTTTACAACTTACATATTTGATTAGGAAACTTCTTGGATTCAAAACCTTCATGTTGTTTCATATACATATTCTTAAGCAAATTCATATTATGAAATGTTGTTTTGACATCTATTTGCTATATATTATAATCATGATACGTGGCTATAGTTACCGATGGCAATTCAGCCCAAAGTCAATGGGCCAGGCCCGGGTTGATTGGGTTATGAGCCTAGAATGACAAAACGAATTCGTTTTTCCAAAAAATGACATTTGTTTGAATTTTTTTAAAAAATTAATAAATCAAGCCTAGTTAGGTCCGGCTGCCCTAGGCCCATCGGGCTGGGAGTCGATCCAATAGCCGGTCAGCCTATGGCCTGACCCAGCCTGACCTATTGCCATCCTTAACTATAGCCAATAAAATCCTTACCGACTTCAGCATCACTATTAACAAAAAGTTTCGTCAAAATTAACTCCTTAATACTTTTTCTATATGTACATTACCATTTATCTTTTTCTCGTAAAACTAAGTTGCATCTAATAGGTATACTATCTTCCTTATATGGTAATATACCATGAGAAATATAATGTCTTTCCTTTTTTAATATATAAATCTAATTTAGTGGGGGAAGTATCCTATTAGTGTATCATAGGTTATATGTCTCTTAAACCTTTAGTTGTACATCATATATGTCAACTTGAGGTTTATATTCTATATTGATGTGAATCTGTAGCTCTTGAAATTTTCTAATTTGTACATCACTCTCACTACTTTTTTTAAAAATAAATTATTCTTTTGAGAATATAACATATCTTGAAACAAACTCCTTTTACTTAAGAGCATGATAAAATTAATATCTGATACTCCCTTTCAGATATGCTATAATTTTGCATTTATCTAATTTAGATTGAAACTTATCAGATGTTCCACATTTCATATAAGCATCACATCTGCAAATATTTATGTGTGACAAGTTTGATCTATTACCATTTCATATCTCATATAGAGTCTTGTCAACCAATTTAGATTAAACTATGTTCAGAAGGTAAGTAGCAATTTTAAAGGCATATTCGCAAAAGGAAATAAGAAGGATTGCATAAATCATTATAGAATGTATTATAACTAATAAAGTACGATTTCTCCATCTTAGACACTTCATTATATCATAAAAATCTAGGTGGGGTCTATTATGATAAAATCTCATTCTATTTTAAGTAACCAAAAATTTATGGTCTAAGTACTCACAACCTCAATAAGATATAATTATCTTAATACTTTTACTAGTTTATTTCTCCTTTGAAGTTTTCAAATGATTTAGACTTTTATTTCATCAAATACATATAAATATTAGAATGATCATTACTGCATGTAATGAAATATGAGTACCCACCTCTAGTGTGAGTAAAAATAGGACCATACAGATTTGAATCTATAAGCTTTAGCAACTCACTATCATGATTTCGCTTTCCACTAAATAGTATTCAGTCATCTTAACCCAAAAACAAGATTTATAAGTTTCATATGATTCATAATCAAAAGGAACCAAATATCCTTCTTTATGTAACTTTTTGATTACATTTTCATTAATATGATATAACCTATGATGCTATAAATAAGATGAATTTTAGCTACTTAATTCTTCAATAATCTACTCCTTATTAATATATGCATGTTGTTACAAATATTGGAACCATATCCATTATCTAATACTCAATAAAATGGGATCGAAGCTGAAAAATCAATCTCAATTATAAACATACCTGAAGATGTAGCTTTCTTAGGCTTCTTATCATTCAGGCTACCAAGATAAACTTTTTCATTTCTCTTTGAGTGTCTATGTATCCATAATGAAAACTGTTCTTCTTCTTGAGATTACTATTTGGCTTTACTACTTTAGTATAAGCCTTTTATTTTTTATTCTTATTCTTCTTAAAAGCCTTTTTCTTGCTTTTGGAAGAATCCATAATGAGAACATAACTGGGTTCCTTCTTAAGACATCCAAGAATCCTTCATGAATTCATAGTCAATAGTTAATGGTTCCAATTTGCCTTAGGATTTTTGCTTTTGTCACTAAAAATTCATATTTACATTTTCACTTCAATAGAAGGATAAAAAGTTAGTATAGTATATGTTTTGAGATATTATAAAAAATGAATCGAAGAGAGAAATCCAATCTAAAAATGGAAAGATTTTTTTAGGAAAGCGATTAAGAAAAATATGATTCAAACTCCAAATAAAACAAACAGTTTGGTGACCCCTAAAAAAAGGGGGTATTTTCATCGATTTTGTAATGCCTTAGCAGTGGTAAAGCGGGGGACAGCAAATCCTTTTTACCAGTTCAAATCCAAATGTTGCCTGATCAACAAAACAAACAATTTCCTTCTTAAGACATCCCTCTACAGTTTTAAACATCAATTCCATATCCATTTGGTTTATATGGAAGTTCATAATATAATGTGAAAAGTCTATAAAAGAGACTTAAGCGTTGAATCATTGCTTAACTCATGGTCTATGACGAAACCTAATTGGCCCAATTTTTTAATATAGTTAATCATCTTCAGTACATGTCACTTTACTAGAGATCTTTCTACCATCTTGCATTGGTAAAATGCTCTAGAAGTCTAATACCTCTCCACCCTACTTTTTGAACTAAATAACTTCTTGATATACAAAATTATGGCATTAACATCTATGTGCTCATATTGTCTCTATAGCTCAAGAGACATACTAGTCAACATCACACATAGGACTTGCTCAACATCATCAAAATGATGTTGATATCTCTTTTAGACTTCATCAAGTACATTAGAACTGAGTTATGATGGAATTATAGTGTCAAGAACATATAATTTCTTTTCTTATCTAAGGATAATTCTCAATATGTGAAACTCGTCTAAGAAGTTATGTCCAATAAGCTTGTTAGCATAATCTAATAATGAAAGATAATCCTTCAAAACTTTTCTTCATTCTAATAATTAATTTGATAATTCATTTAATTTAATAATTTAACTCAAAAAATAAAACTAAAATTTAAAAATAATCCTAATAAAAATTACCCTTTTGAAAAAAATTCAATCAATTATAAACATTTATAGTTTTATTAAGAATTAAAAATAATTTAATCTTAATTTAATTAAGAAAAATTAATTTAACATACATAAAGGATTAAAATAGAAAATTAATGAAATAAAAAGAGGGGACTACTTGCCCCTACTTTTTGTAAGGCGAGCGTAATACACGTGCCAAATGCGTCAAACGCCTGATGCATTTGTCCCCTCACAAGTGCCTTAATGTTTTCTCTCATTAAGCTTTGATGACTGTACACTGTCGCCTCTAGATTTCTTCTTCTCCTTCCACAATTATTGCTTCTCCATCTTGTCTGATGTTCTTCTTTACATCATCATCCTAAGGATTTAGCTCTTCTTTTAAAGGAATATTTTGCCCTTTCCAATGGTGAATATTTTCATTGGCTCTATAACATTTAGTGATGAAGAAAGCTAATTTACTAAGGGCCATCATCACTTGTTAGTGAAGAACCATTGCAATATAGTAAACCAAAACCTAACATTCAATCCAAAATCACCAAAATGTAATATATAGAACTTTAAACAATTTATTAAGATCCTTAAGTTTTTCCAAATTCAAGAACATTTCCATAAACTTAAAATTAAGGGGACATGCATTATACTTTTTTAGATACAAGAAAATAGCCTTAGTTTTCTGGCCAGTAACTAGGAATAAGGCAAAGTATGTAATAAAGATTTTTTAGAAACCAAAAATTTTGTAGGCATAAAATTTGATTGAAATTCCAAAAGTAGAAAAAAAAACAAAACATTATATAAGTGATAGAAGGTTTATAGCTAGGAGAAGGCATAAAACAAAAACCTTAAACTAATTATACCCTAGTTAGTAGTAGAAATTTATAAAATAGGTTTCTCACCCTTAATGTAATAGCCTATTTTCCATATTAAAGGTTAGGACCCTAGACCATTGTATATGAGAAATAACATTGAGAATTTATGAAATGCATTTCATACACATGCATACCATTAGCATACATATATGAATTATAATTTCGTAAACATTGCAAAGATTGTTTATGTATGCAATTGACATATTCTAGGATATGAAAGATTTAAAATGATTATGATACGATTATGTATTATTTATGTTTTAAATTTTGGTTAGATGAAGTACAATTAGCAATTTGGAATTAATTGTTAAATTGGGAGATTTATGAATTTATATGTACATTTGGATTTTGGACTAGGAAAAATATCAAGTGGCAAGACAAGTTGACATATGGCAGTAGAAATAAGTAATGTGTGGCATTAGAATTTAGTGACAATTGGCTTAGATAATTGGGTGACAAATGGCTTGGAGATTGAGAGACAAATGGACCAATTATTAAGAGACATTTGGTAGCTTAAGTAAACGAAATGTAGATTGATTCTTTAATTGACAAGTGTAGTAACACACTTAACTCACATTACACCCACATACTTGAAGACCATCTTTTCTTTTGTTTTGCTACATGCTCTCTTCTTCTTCTTTCTTCTCTCACTCACAACACTCTCACCCAACCCTCAACATTGAGTTTTGCTAACATCCTTCACTTTGCCACTCCAAGATCTCATTGTTTTCTTCTTGTTGAAGAAAACCCAACCTATTCCTCCTTATAATGGTGACGATCTTGTAAACTTGGGGGCTAGGTTTACTTGATGATTTGAGGAAGCTTTGTAGTTGAACAAGTAAGTAAAATATTACTCTTCATGGCTTGTTTTAATAGAAACATTTATGATGATTGTTTAGGGTTGAATTGATTGTGATAACGATTGTGATAATGGTGTTTGATGAGTGCTAGACTATTGATGAACAAATGGATACAATCATGTTTTCTTTTTGTATACATGATAAATAATAGTATATGAATTGTTGTATGGATGAATTTAAGTTGAAATTGAGGTAAAATTCATGAGGAATTGAGGTGTAAATAATGAATTGTAAAGAAGATGTTTTGAGCTTAGTAAGAAAGTGTTAAAATCTGGAAAAAAAATGAAGGAAATGGATAAAAATTTTTCGGATAACACATCCCACGATCGTGGGCGATGCATTGGAAGTGAGATTTGCTCTTTTATGTGATTTTTGAACTAACTAAGGATAAGTTACTTTATTTTGGTGCATTTAGACTTGATTGAGGCTTCAAATGAACCTAGTTGATGCTTGATTAGTTGGATAAGTGTTTGATAAGTTTAAGTTGTTAATTGATGTTATAACTTAAGGAATGAATTGTTTGATTTCAATGGATCTAAATCTGGAAATTTAGAGTTGTTAAAGGAATAAAGCTATTCTTAAGAATACAATTGTGATCCAAAGGATATAAGTAAGCTGTATTAAGTATGAATGAATGAAAATTTGGATATTGTGCAATTATATAATGATAGAAAAGGATTGGTGAATGTTTGATTGATGAAATTAGAGTAATAAAGTATTATTGAGGTATAAACCTAATTGCAAACTAGTTACATCCAAGTCATGATGTATGAATGGTTAAGATATGTGAATAAGGATACATACCCGAGAAAAGTCAATTGGGCATGTATTGAACATGACACATATACATGTGTATGATTAAATATTTATATTATTGATCAACGTATTAACGTGTAAAATATATGTCTATTGCATGATTAAAGAAGCCCAAATAAAATGTCAGCATCTAAACATTGTCGGGTCGTCAAGGCAATAGCTTATCTGGAGCTTACTGTGAGTTAATCTAGATGTTTTCTCACCGTGATTGATTTGTTTATGTTTAAATTTTAGCTATTGAACTGTTATTGATGTGATTGTGATAATTCCAGATATTGATGGTCTAAAGAGTTTGATATTTGAGATTGTGTTGGGAGTGCTTCATAATCGTATGTGAATCTGGAAAAATATATGTACTCAACTTATTGTTGAATGCCAAATTTAGATCTGAAGAATATAATAAATGACTGTGTGCAATAAATGAAAGTTATTAATTGCATATACTATGAATTAATGCATTTCATTTTATTGTTATGCATAATCAAATAAATGAGTTATTATCGGAGTGACCAGTGAGAAAAAGAGCTTAAAGCTAAGAAATGTGCATAAAGAGCCACAGACTCAATTATTAATGAGCCTAGTATCCACAATGGGTACAGGGCAATAAATGAAATGAGCTCAATATTCATAATAGATACGGGATAGTAAAAAGACACTCGGTCACAACAAAATAAAAATGAAAGTGGAGTCACATGTATGCATTTGCAAATATATATATCTTTACATGTATTGTGTGAAAGATTGCAATGAATTACTGAATTGTGATGATATGAATGATTGAGATAAATGATCAACTTATTTTGAAATGAGTATATGAAATGTGTAAAGTTTATGATATATTGTTGAGATGAGGCATACTATGAATTTGGCTTATACTAGTGATATTGGTGTTCTGAATGACTGAGCACATCGATGATGATTCACTCGCTGAGTTTGCAAACTCATCAAAATTGTAAACGTTGATTTTCAGGTGTGAGGAAGACTTATCTTATAAGGCAAACTAGTAGAAGTCTAGTAGTTGTGTTTTGGAAACAAGAATGACTCAAAGGTTTCGTACTGAGAACTTTAGATAGAATATTTTGATTAGTTTCTCATTTCATATAGAATATCTTGTAAAAGAGTGGTAAACTCTTAGATATTTTTGGTACTGTAAGTATAGGTATTATGAAGTGTAATGCTACAGTGTAAATTATGTTTGTGAATGAAACGACAAAAGTTGATCTTTTGACTACTTATGTTCTGTATAATGCCATAATAAGTGAATGTGATTACTCTAACATGTCATTTTTGTAGGGTATGTTCTTGAATGTTCTCTGGATATTTGAGCATATGCTCTATGACAGTGGTGCGTTGCACTTAAACTTAACAAATCAATAATAATCAAGGAACTTCAATCAAGTTAAACAATTAAAAGAGGCTTTGATACCACTATAGGAAAATCAACTGTAATTAAATCACTGGCCCAATTAAAAATAACTTTTACAATTTTTCGATCAAATCTCTTCAATTAAATAACTTGAAAAATAAGAATAAAAAATTAAAAAGTAAAGTATACCTAATTCGAAATACTGTAGAAGTTTTCTTCTTGAATTGTCAACCATAAGTTATTCACGTGTTCAACCTCTAAGTTGCAAGGTCTCAAACCCTCATGGAAAGGAAATTCCATGCATCTCAATAGCAGGAAATTAGGCATTTAATAATATTCACAAATTAGAGAAAAAGAAAAACATTTTAAGAGGGGAAGACATGAGTATTAGCTCCCTAATTTTTTCCTATTTAAAGATACATACTTAGGATTTCTTTTTAATTG
Source organism: Erythroxylum echinodendron (assembly GCA_027575705.1). NCBI lineage: Eukaryota > Viridiplantae > Streptophyta > Magnoliopsida > Malpighiales > Erythroxylaceae > Erythroxylum > Erythroxylum echinodendron. The sequence goes on from JANZXR010000001.1 coordinate 5,241,120, forward strand.
AAATTAAACTTCTACTTATAGTTGAAGTCTAATACAATTATATTTATAATTTAATCTTAATAAAATCAAATATATCATACTTGATTACTAAAGTTTCTTAAACTTCAAAATTAAGACAAACTTAATTTAAATTGATTTTCCTCTTTTTAACTACTTTTTATGTGTGACCCATTAGGGGTGATATTACTGAACACCCTCAAATATATCCTTAGCAATGCTTATGATGATTCATTGGTAGTTTCACCACCTATTGGGATTCTCAAGTTAGGGGCCTTTAAGTGATCTTCCACTTTGGTAGGGTATTTCGTTGAAAAATAACCTTCATTTGATTTAGTGCATAAATAGTTGATGAGGGTTGAGCAAATATAGACTAAAAAACATTCCTATAAACAAAGATGAGTTATTCTTGTTTAAATTCAATAATGAGATGAGTTTCATTAAGTTCTTAGAAATGGGACCATGTCATATAGAAAGTCAAAATTTTTTCTTGCAGAAATGGAGAATATGCTTAAGCAAGAAAAGATGAAACACAACTAAGCTCATTTGTAGGTGAATTTAATAATGTTTTATTGGAGTATTACTTAATAGAAGGGCTAAGTTATATTTTAGGTATGACTGGAAGGTCTATATGCCTTGAAGAAAATATAGTAGCTTTAAAGAGTACATGATATGCAAAAATCTATACAGTAATTGCATTATAAAGTAGTTGCCTTAAAATCTGAGAATTCTTAAGCTAAATAAAGAAAGGAAGCTTATTCAAGATAAAATCATATTAAGTTACGAATGGAGACTAACTAAAAAAAATCATATTAAGGTTTGGAGAGTTATTAGGAAAAATTTTAACACCTACAATCATGATAAGCTAATGAATAATGCCTTAGCCATTCCATAATTGAAATTAAGTCTGAATTTATTTTCCCTAGTTATTATAGACAACTAGGAAAATGCACCAACATATAATGGTGATCTTGTAATTAAGTGGGTTGAGGAGACTAATAAACTTTTAGACTCTTCTAATACACAAGTAGTCCCTAACTTGCCATCGATGTGCATTCCTTTAATAATACAAATTTTTAGTATTTCTTTTGAGGGATCTCCATATTAAGGCCATACCTTTTGACCCTATACTAGTTAATTTCTTGACTTCCATGTCAAATAAGAAATCTTAGAAAAGGCATAAGAAAAAGGCTTCAACTAGCCCCTTCTCATAATTTTAATTATGTCAATTGTAGCTTGGAATGTCAGAGGAATGAATTACCCCTTAAAACAATAAGTTATTTGAGACTAACTACAACTCAAAGAGCCCTTTTTAGTTAGTTCACTAGAAACTAAAATAAAAGTTAATTACTTGTATGAATTGTCATATATTTTTCACAATAACTAGAATTTGTTTATTAATCATCAATCTCACATGATTATAGATGCTTGTAACCCTTAATCAATGAAATTTAATAAATTTGTTATATTACTGAAATTCTTCATCTTGAATTTATCTTCTATCCTTCTCTACTTAAATGAAAGTACTTTTGTCTATGCTTCTAATAATACATCTCTTAAGAAACTGTTTCAAACATATATAACTAAAATTAGCTTGAATGGCTCCACGCCTTCACTTATCTTAGGTGATTTCAACTTCACCTATTTTATTTAAGAAACATTTGTCCATTTGAATTATAAGGCTTCCTCATATGAAGACCTTTATAGGTGTATCAATCAATCTATTATATTAGCCTACTAGATATCAAATATAAGGATCTTCAATTTATTTAGAACAATAAGTGAAAAGATAATTAATTCACTATAATAAAACTTGATAGAGCTATAATTAACCCCTCGTGGCTCCTAGATTATCATCTTGCTTAGGAATATTTCAATAACTCCTTATGTTTAGATCATTCATTAGTAGAAGTTACTATTAACTAGGTAACTACTAAAAGATATACACCTTTTATGTTTAACAATTATATATTAGATGCTCTTAGAAGAGGCAATATTGAAAGAAATTTCCAAGTTATAGGGTTTGAGGCTTTTAAGTGCATGAGAAAATTTTGAGCTATTAAGAAGGAATTTAAAAGGCTTAGTAGGCATTATTTGAGTAATTTGGCATCTAACATCAATAATTCCATAAGAGCATTAAATTTATCTTAGGACAATATCAATGTTAATTTGCATAGTGATCATTTAAAGCAACTAGATTAAGTAGCTTTGTCTATGATAGATGTAGCACTAAAATCTCATTTTTTTTATGAGACAAAAATCTAGAATTTAATGGCTAAAAGGTAAGGATCTTAAACCCAAATTATTTTATAATTTAATCCTTATTGAGAGGAACACCAATAAGATTTGATCAATATAGATGTTACTAGTGTACCCATTCTAACTAAGAAGTTATTAAATATTTAACTCTTATTATTTCAAGAACTTCTTATGCAAACTAGGTAAAACTTCAAACTCCCTCCTAAACTTGCTTCCTTTATATTTTATAAGATTAAGTGAACTTAATCTTTAAAAAATTCATAAAACATGATATTGAATAGCTTCATTTACTTTAAATGAAAATAAAGCTCCTAGTCCTAATGGCTTGAACGTGAAGTTTAACATAAATATGGCATTTAATTGGAAACTTAATATCCTTATCTATTCTTGAATTCCTTTTCAACGGATCATGCTCAAAGAGATGTAAGACCTTCATTTTCCTAATCACAGAAGTGCCAAATCCATATGATCTTTAAGACTATAGACTAACTTCTTATTTCAATATGATCTATACGATTATATCTAGAATGTTGGCTAGTAGACTCAACAATGTGCTTAAAACGATGATTAATCCCTCCTATGGTTCTTTCATTTAAGATTGAAAAGGTAACATATTGTTGGCTCAAGTGTTATACAATAATTACAAAAGAAAATATAATTTCAGTAGTTACATTATAAAAATTGACTCTCATAAAGCTTTTGACTAAGTGGGCTCCTTTTAATTTGTATTAATTGGGTGATGCAATGTTTCACCACAACCTCGTTCAGTATCTTAATCAATAGGAAGTTACTTAGCTATTAAAGGGGCAAAAGGGCTTAGACAATGTGATCCTTTGTCATCTTATTCACTATTTGCATAAAGTCCTTACTTACCTAACTACTAGTTTTATAAAGAAATAAAAGAATTTCATATTCCACTATATATGCAACCTCAAGTTTTTTAGCATCTCTTTTGCTAATGATCTACTGGTTTTTTAATAAAGCTAACTATAAATCTATAAAGGTATTCATAAAAGGCGTGAAAATTTTCAAGAGTAAGTTAAATTTGGCCATCAATCCTAATAACAATTGTTGTTATATCTTAGGTGGAAACCATGAGGATGATAATATAATCAAGCAATTAACATGTTTCAAATTTGAACAACCTTTTATTAAATATCTATACATTCCAATTACCACTCTTAAACCTACCTATGTTGAGTGCCTACCTTATTTAAGATTATTCAAATGATAATTGGTAATTGGAATAACATAATATCTTTGGCAAGAAGACAACAACTAATTTCCCCTGTTAAATAATATATACATTTTTTTGGAGCTCACACCACTCCCTTCTTTTAAACTTAATCAAAGTTATTAAAAGAATATTAAAGAACTTCTTATGGATAGGTGATAAAAACGATACTTCTAAAGCTAAAATCAAATGAAGTGATATTTTCTTGCCTAAAGAAAATGGTGATTAAAAGTTTCAATTAACCAAGTTAAAGTACAAAATGCTCTTAGCTAAGAGGATTTGTAAACTTTTTATAGATTCTAAATCACTTATCCAATAAATTCATATATAGCTCTTGAAAGGTAAACGTTTCTAGTTGGTTAAGTCTAATCTTCATACTTATTGGACGTTTCAACAAATCATAAAGTTGAGAGAGAGCATGATAGTAGATCTTAAGGTAATAGTTAATAATAGTAAAAAATAATAGTAAAACAACTTGATTATAGTATGATGGCATCTACCAAGATCTTATAAAATTAGGAATGGTAAAAGAAGCTCGATTAGGTCCAGTATAGCCTAAAGTCAATAGGTTAAAACCTGGCTGATCAAGCTCAAGCCAAGCTCAAGTTTAGGAATCACAAAATAACATCATTTTAACCTCTACAACTTGATGAACTTGAGATTTGTAGAACTCTCTTTCACTTATATCATCATTTGGAAGTGACAAACAAATTCAGGTTGAAATTGCAAATTAGATAAGTTTATGAGGAAGACTCGGAATAAATCCTCCTTTGAGATGTCAATATTATAAAGTTTAGTCACAATTTGGTGTTAATGATACTCTAATAACGGACACGGTAAAAGAATGACGTGGCCAGAGAATAATATTTCTTATATCACTAAACTTTAAAATTGAATACCTTTTCATGTATCTAATCAAAGAAGGAACCAACCACTAATAGTTCATGGAGTTGGAGAAAAATCTTGTTCGTGAGGGATAAATTGAGGAACCATTTCAGATTTAGGATAGGGAATGGAACTACTACTCTTTTTTGGCAGGATTCTTGGCATCCTAGAGGACTCCTGAAGCTCTTCTCTTCTCCGCTGGAGATCAATGGATCGGGGCTACTAATGACAACAAGAGTCTCAGAAATTATCAGAAATAATGAGTGGAGATGGCAAGAGATAATATAGAGATCATTGGAAACCTAGAGCCCCTACAATACCAACCAAATAGCTAGACTGCTTGGAATGGTTAGCTAGCCCTTCAAAACAGTACACCAATGGTTCAGCCTACAATGTCTTAAAACCACCACTACGGAAAGTCCCTTGGCATAAACTGATTTAGTTCAAAAGCAACAGCCCTAGGTGTTCCTTCATACTATGGCTGACTTTCTTAAATAAGTTGCAAACTTGGGACAAACTTCTCTATCTCCATACTCCTAACCACTGCTATTTATGTATCTTGGAGAATCAGACCATTGAACACTTGTTTTTTGAATGTCCTTTCTTTAAAACTGTGTGGGAACATTGTCTCATCCACTTCCATATACACCTTCCCAATAACACAAACCTCCAATCCATCCCTATATGGTT
>JANZXR010000001.1:5246284-5267734 GCA_027575705.1 Erythroxylum echinodendron
ATAATAATAATAATAATAATAATAATAATAATAATAATAATAATAATAATAAATGAAATTATAATAACAATAATAATTATAAATTACTTAAGAGTGACAAATTTAATAATAATTAAATTATTAATAAGTAGATCATAAATATTAAACTAATACTAATGATCAATTTGATAAGATTAATCAAACTAATAATATTAATTATTATCATTATTATTATTAATTATTAATAATTGATGACAATATTGATAAGCACAATCAATTTAATATTTATAAAATTAATAATAATAAAAATTATCAAATTAATGAAATAAGAAAAAATTTAATACTAATAAGAACAATAATAATTAATCATCAAACAATCATTATTATAATTATTAAAATACACATAGTTATAATGATATTTCAATTAGTATAATAAATTCAAAAATAATAATAATATGTATTCTTATTAATTAGAATTGTTATTATAATTCTAATAATTATAATAATGATAATAATTATCATATAATAATTGATACAAATAATAATATGTAATAATAATAAAAAAAATCAATGCTAAATATAACATTAATAATAATAATAATAATAATTTATACGAATAATAAATTTAATAATTATCAAATTATTAATAAGTAGATAAATATTAAATTAATAATATTAATCAATTTCATGATCAATAAAATTAATTATACAAATACTTATTATTCATAATTAATACTTACTAATAATAATACTAATTATATTAATAATTATTGATAATAATAATTATTAATAATTAAAGACAGTATTAATATATACAATAAATTCACAATTAAATGTTAAATTCGATAAATTAAAATTTTACATTAAACATTTTATCAAACTTACATATTCAAATTCTCAAATTAACACAAAAATTACAAAAAATATTTTAAATATCATAAAAGGCATTTTATCGAATACTTCATACGCAATATGCATAATCTTAATATAACCAAACATTCACGTTTAACACTAAAAATATGCTTTTTTTGTAGAAATAATACACTTATAAGAGAGTTTACCTCAAACAACGCACGATGCGTAAGACAATAATCAAAAAAAGATCGGAAAATGCGAGAGGAGTCGGAAAACTCTAGACAGAATGGTTTGTGAGGAGAGGAGAAATGAAGGAGCGAGGGGAAGGGAGGGAGTCGGTGCCCTACTTATAGTCGCTGGATTACTGACGGAACATAACATTCCATCAGTGATCTAGGTTTTCAGACGACGCAACCGCCGATAGTTACCAACGGACAAGCATATTCCGTCGGTAAAAGAGCGGCAATTTAATGCGGTAGAAACTCAAATACCAATGAAACAATAATTTCGTCGGTAATCTAGGTTTCTCTGCCGATAGTTACTGACGGATACAACATTCCGTCGGTAAAACAGCGGCAACTTAACCTGGTGGAAACTTAAATACCGACGGAATAACAATTCCGTTGGTATCTAGGTTTCCCTGGAAACATTTACTGATGGACATAACACATTCTGTCGATGATTAACTCTTATCATCCGTCTTCATCGAAACGACGACGTTTGTTAACTATTTGTCGACAGAAGTAGCTTTCCGTCGGTAAAGAAGCTACCAAATATTGCGACGGAATAAACAAGATATTGCGACGGAATAAACTTCCGTCGGTAAATGATAGCTTTATACTGACGGTAAGTTAACCGTCGGTAAAGCGGCGAAGCAATTACATTACAGTAACAGTTTCTGCATTTTTTCCCAACACAGTGAGTTTTGGCGTCGCTATATGCCGTCGGAGATTTTGCGCAAAAGTTTTCCCTACGGTATTACCGACGGATGTATTTTCTGTCGCTAAATCACCGTATTTTTTGACGGAATATTTACCTTCCGTCGGTAAGTAGCGACGGAAATCATTCCATCAGTAATATTCCGACGCTATTACGTGATTTGCTTATAGTGTTTCGTAATGACTTACATAGTCACATACACGCCCGTCTATATGACTTTGGGAGTTTGGAAAAAAAATTATACTACATGTATGTGACCATGTAATTCCAGAAAAATACATTATTACGCATGCTTGTGTACACACTTGTGTATAATAAAATTTTATTCACAGTGACTGACATGGTTATATAGATAGGAAAAAACACATATGGAAATGTACACGCTCGTGTACAACTTGTATACACTGAAATATCATTCACAGTGACTTATACAGTCATATATGCATCGATGTATTGTGTCACACAATTATAGTAACTTATATGGTCAGTTACACGGTCGTGTAATGAATCGTGTAAGTCACTGATACACTTTAAATTGCTCTTTGTAGTGTTATTGTAAGTGTTTGATCTCCATCGTATATGTAGTTATTAAATTGCCATTAAAGTATATGTATACATTTAAATGTTTATGAATAACTTATATAGTCATATATGTTTTTTATTTCATATGGATGGGCATATTCTTCTAGTGGAGAGTTTTAATCTGATACGAGAGAGGATATAAGTGGATACTTCTAATCTGTACCAAATGAAGATAAAATTCTAGGTCCATTAGAAAGTGATGTTTGAAATCACTATAACAAGACTAGATTAATGGATAGAGTAGAAGGCCGAATGTAAATATTGTCATAAGATGTTGGTCAGGAGTTTAAAAGTTGAAACCGCTTATTTAAAGAGACATTTGGATTCGGGTAATAGAATGAAGATAGTATCAGGAGGTCAAATATTTTTGACCCTGTGAGAAGGAATAATGAAATGACAATTACAACTTATGATAACAAAAAATCAAGGTTTTTGATAGCTAGTATGGTTATTAGTAATAAACGCCTACCCTCTATAGTTGATAGCGAATGATTTAGGATGTTGCTTACCTCACTACAATCGACCTTTAAGATCCTAACTCAGAATACCTTGAAGAAAGATATTATAACGATATACGAGGATTATAAGAACAAAAATTTAAAAATACTGTCAAGTATTGAATATATGGACAATTAATAACCGGTTATATGGAAATAAGATCATATTATATTGACAATGATTGGACTCTATGAAGTAAACTACTGAGGTAAATTATATTCTTTAGTATTGTTACATTTAATTTTTGATTATGATATGATTGATATTTGTTTATATTTATAAATGGTAGATTCATTTATGTGTCAACACCATATACGAGTAAAAGGTAAGCAATTGTGTTGGTTGAGCATTTAATGGATTGGAATATCGACTCTAAGTTATCTACCATAACAGTCAATAATTGTAGCAGATATGATGTGATGGTTGAAAAGATGAAGAATAAGTTACGAATTTAGAGCTTATTAGTTAGTGGGAAGATGTTCCATATGCATTGTTTTACGCATATTATGAATTTGATTGTGAAAGATGAATTAGAGATGATAAGAGAAGTAGTAGATTTGTTTTTGGGATAGCGTAGTATATTGAAGTGCAACACCTAAAAGAGTTAAAAATTTGAAGATACTACATAAAACTGTGCATTGCAAGGATGAAGAAGTTAGTAATGGACTGTCCTACCAGATGGAACTTATCATTCAAGATGATAGAGCCAAAAATTCTATATGTTATGGTGTTTACCAAGCTAAGATAAAGAGATTCTTTGTGTGCTTTTCTGCCTATAAAAGAGTTATGAGAATTGGCTAAAGAACTTTGTGTAAAGTTAGAAATATTTTATACTACTACTGAATTATTCTTGAGAATAAAATATCTAACTTCATATAGTTGCTTTATCAATATATGTGGGATTAAGAAAGCTTTATCTAATTGGATGTTTGATTCCAATAAGATGATCAGGTTTATGGCAGAGTAGAAGACAGAGAAGCTCAATTCTTACTAATATGTGGTTGGACGTACTGTGATGATAGTCATTTTTTATGTTAGACCCGAGATACAAGATAGAGGGGATTAATTATATGTCTATTGTATTGAATACTGATCGGGCTCAAAAGCAAGTTGATGTTATTAAACAATTTTGATATGATTTGTTTAATAATTATTTTCTCAGATGAGACAAAATTAAAGGTCATAGTAGTTTAGGTAGTTAAGCTTCGTCTTCAGGTTTATGTTCAGGATCATTTTTAAAGAGTAGTTTGATACTCTCATTTATACAATTCATGAAAGAAAAAAGGGCTAGCATTTTTTACCGTATAATAGAGTTGGACAAATATTTGACGGAAGATCGTGCGACTGAAGTTGAAGGTGTGAAGTTCAATGTATTGCATTGATAGAAGAACTATGGAAATAATTTTTTGATCATACAAGTAATTGCGCAAGACCTATTAGCAATTCCATCGTCCACTGTTATATTAGAGTCTCATTTTAGTGCTGGCGATCTGATTATTGGTCTTCATTGTGCTCGACTTTATTCTAATGTTGTGGAATCCTTTATGTTTGCCCAAAGTTGGTTAGATGATACGATATTAGGGTAAACTCTTTTTTAACAATATTATATTATCTTCTATTTTTTCTTTTATATTAACACAACCATATGTACTAATGCAGAGATGATCAGTCATTCAATTGAAAAATATTTTGATAAAATATTTGTTGATAAAAGTATATTTAATTGTTAATTAATTATTATTATGTTCTTAGTATCAATTTAATGCAATTATTACAATACTAGATATGATTTACATGATAATGTTTGTACATATAAATGAAGTTGTGCAAACTATTGACGATCATGATTATAACAATTAGCTATCCTTTTTCATGTACTATAGGTTTGTTATCTTTAATCTTTGTTTTTGAAATTACTTATTTTTCATGTGATTGCATTAGTTTTTTGTAATTGAAGATATGATTACATATTTATAAGTTTTTTTTTGACAGATTCTTAACTTCAATATCAGCTCTCCAATCTCCAAGACTTCAACATTAGTTGATAATTGCATTTTGACATTTTGTAAATTCATTGTATCATTAAAATTTTTTTGGATAATATTAGTATGATGACACTCTTTCGTTTTGACATATAATCTGTTTTGTTCACTTCTTTAAAAATGAATTGAGTTTAATTTAATATATATATTCATTAAAAAATTACATTTCATTAAACAATTGCACTAATTAAATAAATATTGCATTTCTCATATATAATCTCTTTTGTTCACTTCCTTTAAAAATGAATTTAGTTTTAACTAATTCATTTTATAAATAAATATAATATATACATTCATTAAAAACCTCATGTTTCATTAATTAATTGTGCTAATTAAATGAATGTTGCATTTCTCATATATGATCTTTTTTGTTGACTTCCTTTAGAAACAAATTTAACTTTAACATATTCATTTTGTCATTTTATGTATGTTACTATGTATAATAAAGAGATCATTAAAAAAACTCATTTTTTATTATGCAATTGTGCTAATTAAATTAATACTGTATTTCTCATATATAATTTTTTGCTCACTTCCTTTGGAATGAACTAATTTATCTTATTATTTTATATATACATTAAATATATAATTTCATTAAAAATTCATTTTTATTAAACAATTGTGCTAATTAAATGAATGTTGTATTTATCATATGTAATCTTTTTTATTCACCTTCCTTGAAAATGAATTTAGTTTCAATTTCTTCATTTTCTCATTTTATGTATATCTAACATATGGATTCATAATTAAATGAATGTAATATTTTTTATTCACTTCCTTTAAAAATTAATTTAGTTTTAACTTACTCATTTCAAAGTTTTATATATTTAAAAATTAAAAAATAAAAAATAAAAAGGGCCAGGTTGGAACCCTAAGACCGGATCGAGCTTGGACCGGGTCTGGGCCTGGGTCTCCTGGCTCACTGCCAAGCCTATTCCCTGCTGCCTACCCAAAATGACGTTTGTGTTCCTTATAACGCTGAAGAAGAAAACATTGTTCCTGTTGGTTTATTTCTGGTTAGATCAGTGTCTGAATTTCTACCCAAGTTAAAATAGAGCATACCATGAAATCCACGCAAAAGACGATACATTTGACTTAATCTTCGTGTCAAGTGATGGTAATCAAACTCTGTTCGAAGAATTCTGTTCACGCATGCCTTTGACGGTGAGAGGAATAGGATACAGCAGCATAAATTCAGAACTCATAGCATTAGTGCACAGATGGCCATTGGCCCAAGTACAGCAACAGCCACCACAGATTCGTAAAATATAACAGATAATGGCGCAAGTATTTATCCTTTCACAGAGGAGCATTTCAAGCAAATAGAGAAGATCGAGGAAATGACAAATGGGTGGCATGAGAAAATCAAACATGAACTTCATCCTGAGCATGTGCTCGTACTCGCTAAACAGAGTACATAAGTTTGTTGGCATCTGCACTGATGAAATGAGAAATAAATGGTCTTTCAAATGTAAAGGAATGAATTATGAAATTATGATCTAGACCCTATGAGTATTAATCCTAATCTACGTTCTCCATCCTTGAAAAAATTCATCTGCAGCCCAAATCAACTCCTCTTCGCAACGATTTTTGGGAGTAGATCCATAGTTCTAATTGAGTGGGCATTTCTTGAAGAATTTTCTCCTCGTTCCACAAGACGAAAAATGATCGTAAGTGAGGCTTCACCGTGGATAAGATCCAAATTTAGACAGCATGTCCCTTGCAGAGTATTGATTTCAGATGACGAACTTAATATTAAGACAGGACTGGGGAGGTAAAAACTCACAAAATCTTATGTCCAGCAACTACGACTTAGCATGAAAAGCTTCCACGTAGATAAACATTAAGCATTCATGTCTACATGAGTTACGTACAAAATACAGATCCAAGATCCTTTCCTGAAAAGATGGAAATCTGTTAAGTGAAGAGTGAAGAATGAAAGACCTCTTTTAAAACGAGATCTTTACTTTAAGTAAGAGACGATTCTTCCTTACATTGTGAATCGAGAGCTTGTGTAAAAGGAATATTCTTGTTTTCAGTTCCACTGTGTTAGTGATCCATTTACCTTGATTCTCTTTTTTCTGTCCTGGGTCTTTCTCGTTTTGTCAGAATTTGATGAACTTGTGACAGTCTTTCATTTTTCTTTTGTACTTTCTGAATTGTTAATGTCAGTAGTGTGTTGAAAACTAACTCTTTGATTTTATCTGCCATCATGGAGGGTGATCTATTGCAATTAGATTCACATTTGTTTCATATACCTGGTTCGGTTTCTAATCATATTGATTCTGGGTTTCGGTTAGATGTAAGAGGGGCATGCTGTTGCTAACATTTAGTGGTTGTTTTCCTTGGTACACTTATTTTGTAGCTTTGTTTAATATTGCTGCTGTATCTCCTAAAGATTCCAAGGAAGCAAAATAAAAGAGAAGCGCATTCCTATTCCTTTCTTATCTGCTGCTATTGTGACATGGGGCTAATATAATCCAATCTACCTAAAGATTTGGAAATCCTGGATCGATAGTAGTCACTAACTAGAAATAGTATTCTGGAATACCATTTAGGTAGATGTAAATTTTAATCATCAATGTGTATTATTAAACTATTTCAGGCTTCGACGCATCACTTTTGGTGGAACTCCAGTCAAAGCTTCGTAAGTAGTGATTATTCTCGCTCTCCATGAGTGAAGAAAAGCTCACATGATGGCTAGTGTGTTTCTTCTTAATCAAATCAGGATATAGATGCTGAACCAAGGAGTAATTCACTTGACATTTAAAAAGGATGGATCCTGCATAGAAGAACTCTAAGGAAGCATAAACACAGATTAATTTCTTCTAAATGATATTCTCAAATCTCTGATCCTTGCAGCTGCTGTATGTTGTAACTTTACATGAACCGAAGATCCCTTGGCACTTTTATTTTTAGCATAAAAGAGATGTTGAGACGCAAGCAATTTGGCAAGCTAGGCCTAATTTTATTCATCATTCTCTCTTTTGCAATTTTATTAGTACCCCATGTCATTGGTCCTAACTTTCTAAAGTAAATTATTGGTACTGGCATGTTTCTACTATTTTACAGTTGCTGTCAAACATATTTGACCTGCAAAAGGAGCCAGTCTCACAATTTCCTATTCACACCGGGTCACCAATAGAGAAGCCTCAGCAAATGCTAAGCAGCATAAACATTGCATTGAATACTCTCATTTTCGGTAAAATCACTGTTTGATGGGTTGAAATTCATGTCTGCAGCATAGGATGCACCGACAGGGATCTTCACCGATCGACTCACCACCATGTCATCCATTTTGTACTTTTCATAACTCATAAATGCACCAAAAGCTCCAAGAAATCCTTCATGTCGCAAAAACATTGCTTTGGCCTCACCTTTAGACCTTTGACGATTAGGAAATCCAAAATAGGAGTTCTTCATTATGAAAGGAAGTCGACAAAAAATAAATAGAGTAATGGAAACCAAAGGAAAACACACACACACAAGTAGTTAGGACTTGGGCAACTTTTCTGTCACATACCAGTTTAGAGTTATTCAGCTGCATCTGCAGAATATTTGGTTAGTTTCGATGCTATTTAACTTCTTATCCATCAGAATAGGTAATAGATTTCTGACTTCTTTCTATGCAGGACATGAGATGTCTATCCTTTCTCTTAGATTATGCATGAACATAAGACTTCCATCATCAGTTCCCAGTTCTAAGTTTCTGATACCGACTCCAACATATTCCACCTAAGGCCTTTACCAGTTCTTAATGCTCTTAGTCAACTCATTCTTTTATTTGAGAAGTGAGGGAGAGCCCATAAAACTACAATCTATTTCAACGATAAGAGAAAGGAACAAACTTCAGGATAATTACCAGAAATTCACTGCAACTGAAATAGTGTCCATGGTATAGGCATGACCCCGAATAAAAAATCCTCCAAAAAATATACGCTTGAGTCCATATCGGAGTGCATTCAGGTAAGCTATCTGGAAAAAACATCAGTATGAGTAACATTAACCTGGTAGTATCTCACTTAATTCAATTTCTTTCTTTGAGACATAAGATGTCAAGAACAGTGCCAGTTAGCAAAAGAAACTGCGTGTATGCAACCTTGAATTCAATTTCTTTCTTTGAGACATAAGATGTCAAGAACAGTGCCAGTTAGCAAAAGAAACTGCGTGTATGCAACCTTGAATAACTAGCCAATTCAACTTGAAATCCAAAATCCACTTCGGCCGCAAGTCTTAGTTATCCTCCAAATATTCCTTTCAGCTAAAGCAAGTGAAAGACAACCAACTAAGCCATTTTGAGCAGGAGCTTACGCATGCAATCAGATATGAATGGTTTTAATTGCTAAGCAATAGAAGGAAATAGAACTCTCAGTTCATATTACGTAATGAACAAATCATGCCCGAAGCTGGATTTTAATTCTATTCCTCAACTATTATCTAAAACACCTAAAGTGATGAAATCATCATTTTCAGCTCAATAATAACCAAAGTTTTAATGCCAAGTGACCAAAATTTAGCGACAAGTTTCATGGCTAGACGGGTCAGCTATAAATTTTAAAGTGATCTAGAAAATGGAAAAACATTCAATGATGAGGTTGGTAAAAAATATATTGTTTAGTGTTAAAAAACTCTAAGAACAACAACAACAACAACAAATTGAGTCTGCAAATCTACTGCTTAACAATACAGTACTCAGTAAATCACGAGTTCTGTCCCAGTAAAAAGTTACCTGTCCAATGTTGTTTGAGATCATTCTGAGAAGAGATCGTGAGATATCTTCAGGTTTATAGTCCTCAAGCTCTCTATTATCAGATATTGCCTTTCCAAAACTGGAGGCAATGGTTGTCGATGAGAGACCAATCTACCATGATATCAAACATATGGTGCACTTGAGCATTATAAGCTGGAAAGGTGCACCCAGAAAGCAAAGAGCTATTTAAACCTACACTACTTCATGTACCTATGTATGATTTCTCAACTTCTCATCAAGAAGTATCTAGTCGAATGGGCTGACTATACCTTTGAATAGTCCATTCCACCATAGATGTCCCCAACAAGCATATCTAATACCCTGTTGTTTCCCTGATGACTCAACTCCAGTAGCTCGTCAAAGCTGAGACAGAAAATACATTTATTCCCATAGAAGAGAATTTACAATAATGGATCGATGATAAATAACACCAACCTAAGAACAAGAACTGAACTACCTCTTGCATTTTGTTAATAACCTTCCCAAACCCCAAAAAGTGCCACCACCAACATTGGTTCCACTAACTCTCTCAAATTTTCCATCTCTATCAACCTACAAGCAAAAAGTTGAAGACCAATTAGCTTATGACAAGACTTGTCTAGATATATAAAAACAACTAAATAGAGGATAGAAAACGTTTCAGGTAAGAGCACCTTGATCATGCTAACTCCAGACCCAATGTTAACAAGCAGATATGGAAATAAATCATTATGGTCAATCTGCAAAAATTCCTTCCGTCCATCTGTATATATAAAAGCTTCATGGTGGACTGCCTACAAAAAGCACATAACGAAAGCAGATAGACATAAGGTAAAGAAAAGACTTAACACTTAAAGAACATGGGCGAAACAGAAAAAGGATTAGCATAAACTACCATAGATGACAATTTTATGAATTTGCCCCATCCTAAGCCAAGTGGACTGAAGTACACATAAAGGGAAACTTCTCAACTGATAAAGGTAAGTTCATCTTCATTTCCACTGGCTCTTCTGTGGTTCAGTTATTTCATCATCATACACATGCTCCCCATACAGTTAATCAAATCCATGTACATTTACATGTTCATGTGGTCAATGAAAATTATAAACATCAGACTCGAGAAAACTGTGACAACTAAATATAGGTTACAGGGGATGGCTTAAATAGAAACATCAAAAGACAGCCTAGTCAAATATAGTGAATGTGTTATTAAAGACTCACCTTAAGTAAAAAGTTTGCTCCTGCCACAAGACAATCCATTTCATCTTCCTTGTCTAGAGAAATCCCGAGCCTTTCTTTGAAAAGATCAGCATACTTGTATGCTCCACCACCAGTAGCCTTCACATGGATAGCAATTAGTCAGAAACAGGAATCTAGGAATTTCAGCTCCAGTAAGATTGGAGTTTGGTAACACAAAGTGATAGGTTTCTTACCTTTATATAATTCTTCACAAGGGCAGGAAGTTTGGGATGCTGTAAACCTAAGCTCATCTTTGTTTATTAGTAAGCAGTCAAAAGATATCGTACAAAGCATAAACATGCATGAGAAGCAAATGCAGGAAAAATCATTCCTTAATATTTAATAGACATCATGCATATTTAATAGCCTCTTTAACCTACACATATGTTCTCCCTTTACCCAATTAATTAACAAGCCATATTTCCTACCAATAAATCATTCCTTAATCAAAGCATACATCTCTCAAGGTAGTGCAGTTGGTCTATATCTTGGAAATGTCAGGTAAAATGAAATGAATCGACATAAGTTGTCACCTCACTTATGCCTAATTCTCCACAACATCCGATAAAATACTTCCCATATGCAACGCTTTTCCTTTCAGTTCCAAAAGTGAATGGTTATATCCTACAGAAATTTTCCACTGACTTCTCATGTCATTTCGTTTAACATTTGTGATTGCCTTTTGATTAAGAATCATACCTACCAATCAAACAAGGTAATTACAAGCTCATTGAATAGGGAAACAACCTTATGGGCCAAGCTTAACCAAGAGTAACACCAATAAATCAATAGGATGGAATATAAACAAACTTGAGCTCCTAAAGGCACACAGAATCTCGAATCAAACTAAGATCCTAACTCTCAAGCTCTGCACGGGTCATTTCACCTATCGGAGATTATTTAAGAACCATAAGAGAAATCCACCACACTCCCATTGAAATTGGGTTAAGTTTTTTTTGCATTTGTAAGAGTTCCTATACAAGCCATAGTTGCGATGAACCATGACAAGGAGAACAATGCATAACATACCACCAAGGTGAAGTTTCCTGGAGTTTATGAACTCCAAACAGACGTCCAACTTGCTCGTCTCAAATTTCGCAAAGTGGAGTCTTCCCCTAAGAATTGGGTCCTTCCTTCCATCACTCAAAAATCCAATACTCTCATTTCTGTCAGGACACATCTCCCCTTCTTGATGACCAGACTTCCCATCACTTGAGAAATATACCAGCTTTATCAGGGATCCTGCAGAAATAATAAAACATAATTAGTCAGCAACGCTGCTTCAAACAGGAAACAACAGAGAAACCGAAGAAAACGATTAAACCAGCAGTTCAGAAAAGCAAATTCAATGAAAATAAGCGCAAGAACTAATCTTTTCAACAAAAAGAAGAAAACCCATGAAAATTTCTGGAAGAAAATAAAAAGGAACAAATTAAAGGTCACAATCACCTCCGATATCGAGGGCCAAATGAGAAATTTGGCAAGTAGATTGGCTTAACTCTGATTTCCCATCAATATTTTCCTCTCTTAGATCCATTTCTTGACAACTCACTGTATTCTGCCTTACAGAACCAATACTGCATACAATTGTTTTTTTTTTCGAAAAATATACTGCACACAATTGTTGTTCACCTACCCATTACCGCATACCTTGCACATGTAGAACAGACAAATGTATATATGTATATATGTATATGTATCTACATATACATACATATATACATATATACATATACGTATGTCTGGTAAATTTGGAGGGAGTTATCCGTTGAAACCAAGCGATTTGGTACGGTAAAGTACAGTTACCAAAACGTAACGCACATGACATGGCTTTTGACCTTTTCATTAGCCAGGCAAAAGAAGGAATTTTTGTTATCTAAAGATTTTTCATGAAAATTTAAGTTAACCTTAAAACAGAGTCCTGTTATGAAAATTGTTTTAATATAAACTGTAACTTCAACCTGAATTTCAATCAAAGTTATAAAAACCGTACTGAATTTGATATCAGATTGAGTTCTAGTATGATACTGTACCAGTACCGGTTAATACCGGGTACCATTTCAGGTAATTTTTAAAATTTTTAAAATAGTCCTTAAAATTTTATAAATTTTGCAAAATAGTCCATTGGTATATTATTCAGTTATATACTGTATACTTTACAAGTTTACATTAAACATGTTTCTAAAAATCATAATAATAAATAATAATCACAATTAATATTTTAATTTGAAATAACAATAATTTTTAAATATTTTACATATAAATAATGATCACAATTAATATGAAAAAAGACAATCATCATAATACAAATATAAAAATGAGAATAATACAAAATATTTAAAATATTACAATAATACAATTTCTTCATTTTAATAAATAATAATTACATCAAAACATCTAATAAAAAGAACATTAAATATCCTTAACTATTACAATTTCATCATGACGAGGAAACAATGAAGTTGAAGTTAAACCTGAAACAAAAACATTTACAATTACATATTTACATAACATATGTAGAATTTAACATAAACTGATAAACATCAAATATAAGTAAAATTAAAAGAAGAGGAAAAATAACCTGACACGAAATTCAATCGTCCACGGGAAGATACCCGCTATAACTGCACTGACCTCAATTATCATTTGATACAAAAACCTCATCATTGAGAGGAGCCTCATCATCATTATCATCCAAATTTAATGCAGCAAATGACATGCCAATGCTTTCTCATCCAAGATTATCTTATAAGTCATTGACATCTACCAAATTCGGTTCTTCAGAAACCCAATCCGCCAAAAGATCGATGTTGTCAATAAAAATTGGTTCAATTGAACTACTTGTACTATTAAGACTCTTAGTAAACAATAAAATTTAATTATTAGAAAATTATAAGAAATTATATTGAAAATAATAATGATAATAACGTATCTTTCCCGACAATTCACATTTCCAACAATTATAAAAAATGCATAAAACAATTTCAAATTCACAATTCCCAACAATCACAAAACATGCATAAAATAATTTCCAATTCTAACAATTCCAAACAATTCATATTTCCAACAATCACAAAATATGCATAAAACAATTTCCAAATCTAACAATTCCCAACAATTCACATTTTCAACAATCACAAAACATGCATAAAACAATTTCCAATTCCAACAATTCCTAACAATTCACATTTTCAACAATCACAAAACATGCATAAAATAATTTCTAATTCCAATAGTTCCCAACAATTCACATTTCCAGCAATCATAAAATATGCATAAAACAATTTCTAATTCCTAACAATTCACATTTCCAACAATCACAAAACATTCATAAAACAAATTTCAATTCCCAACAATTCACATTTCCAACAATCACAAAACATGCATAAAATAATTTCCAATTCCCAACAATTCACATTTCCAACAATCACATGACATACCTTTCCTGAAACTTTAAATTGTATCGAACAAAAACTAAGTCATTCAACCTTTTATGCTCCAATCTATTCCTTTTTTTAAAGTGGATAAATTCAAATGTGTTCCAGTTTCGTTCACAGCCTGTTGCACTCATACATTGACTTAAAATCCAAATTGTAAACCTTTTCAATTCTAGAACATTATTTCTAAGTTGATCCCACCAAGAAACGGTAAGTTATAAGATAACAAAAATAGCGTTTTAAACAAAATAAAGTGATAATTAATTTTCAACAAATAAGAAAAAGGAAATGACTAACACTTGGAGAAAGTTTTCCTCTTTGTCAAATAGCAATCGGCATTCCAAAATTCCTATAAGACAATTTGTAAAGCTCCATTTGCGTGCTTAAAAGATCTTGCATCGCGTCAATGCTAACAATTGTTGTAATTGTTAAAAGCATTCCTCTATTAACTTCAGCTTGCTTTGTAAGATCCAGTTTAAAATACACACTAGAATTCAAAAAATGATTGAAAGATATGGAGTGTATAAAGAAGGTCTATATTTTAGATTGGCCTTGATTGCTTCCGTCGCTCTCTCTATGACATCAAAAATATAACCCATTGTTGGCTTTTCTTCACTATCAGCCAAGCGAAGTACCCTCACTAAAGGCTCACAAACTCGAATAACAAATTGACATTGAGACCAAAATTCTCTATCTTCCAGTATAATATTACAAACCTCCAGTCTAGTATTAGACCTAGCATGCTGAGATGCAATCCACTTATCACTTGTAAACATTTGTCTTAACTCTTTCTTCATCGAAACAAAAGACTGAAGTGATAAAAAATTTGTGGCAAATCTTGTCACAGCAAGACAACACAAATTCCTACCATTGGTAGATTCCTTTCTCATCAAATTCAATACCTATGCACAATTATAAATGAACTTTGTCACCTTTTTAGCTTTCTACATAGTCTCATCAATAATAGGAAAATACCTAGAATCTCCTATATTCTCTAGCATTAAGTCAATACAGTGTGCAATACAAGGAGTCCAAAAAAATGAATATATATATTCTGCAACCTTTTTCCTGCAGCTTTATAAGCGGAATCATTGTCAGTAATAAACTGAACAATATTTTCCGGCCCTACTTCATTCACAACTTCATCAAATATCCTAAACAAAGTCTTAGTATTTCTAATAAGGTCAGATGCATTAACAGATTTCAAAAACATAGAGCTATTTGAAGAATAAACCAAAAAATTTATAATAGGCTCTTGTCTCTTATTTGTCCAACTATCACACATAATTGAACATCCATAAGTACCCCAATTCAGTCTTCTTCAGCCAAATAATTTCTAATTTTAGAAACAGTACAACTCAAAATTTTACTTCTTCAGTCATCAATCGAAGGACCTTTGTATCCTAGACCATAAGAGACTATTGCATCCATCATAAGTTGATAATAATAAGACTGAGAAGTATTGAATGACAAACCTAAATCATATCACCATCTAGCTACTGCCATATCGACATTGTGGTTCGCATCTCTTGATTGCATTGCACTACAAGTTAAAGGTTGGGCTCCAGGAGTTGTTCGTGGTGCAAAGAAACTAGTCACCTGCCTTCTTCTCTTCCTCACTTCAGATTCTTCTTGAGCTTGAGATGGAACACTACCAGTACTAGTACCAGTATCAGTTCCAGTACCACTTCCATTTCCACCTTCAGTATTACCAAAATCACCACGAAAACTAGAAAATGAACTTCCACCACCAATTTTAAAATTCAATCTTTCTCTTCTATCTCTCTTATACTGATATTCATCAAGCAATGCTTTTATCTGCCACTTTACATCATAACTTACTTTTTTACAGGGTTCTACATCTCCTTTAATCCCGGCTAAATATTTTTTTAATCGGGTGATTCTTCCACCTTTCAAATGCTTGTTACAAAACAAGCAAACAGTATAGTTTTTTATACCGGGAACCAATGTGGCATGAGCCCAAGCTAGATCATTGTATCTTCCTGAAGTGGGTTGATCAGGAGTACTTGAACTTTCTTCCATTTGTTTGTACACATAAAAATAAATAACATATAATTTCAGTACACAATATGCATATCCATCTTACATAATATAATTCATTTTATATGATTACATTACACACAATTCAATTTTATGGATCACAATTCATTATAAGTCAAAAGTTAACAATTCAAAACATTCAACATATATAATAACACAAAACATACATCAACAATTTTCATTTTCAATAATTTCCAACAATTTCTATTTCCAACAATCACAAAACATTCATAATTCCATTTCCATTTTCAACAATTTCCAATTCCAACAATCACAAAACATGCATAAATAATTTCCATTTCCAACAATTTTCAACAATTTCCATTTCCATTTCCAACAATCACAATACATTCATAAAACAATTTCCATTTCCAACATTTACAAATCATACATAAACAATTTATATTTCCAACATCCACAAATCATACATAATTTCATTTCCATTTCCAACAATATCCAATTTTTTTCAATTCCAACAATCACAAAACATACATCAACAATTTCTATTTTCAACAATTTATATTTCCAACAATTTCAAAACATTCATAATTCTATTTTCATTTCCAACAATTTCCAATTCCAACAATCACAAAACATACATCAACATTTTCATTTTCAATAATTTTCAACAATTTCCATTTCCATTTCCAATAATCACAATACATTCATAAAACAATTTCCATTTCCAACATCTACAAGTCATACATAAACAATTTCTATTTCCAACATCCACAAATCATACATAATTTCATTTCCATTTCCATCAATTCCAACTATTTTCAATTCCAACAATCACAAAACATATATCAACAATTTCCATTTTCAACAATTTCCAACAATTTCCAAACATTCATAATTCCATTTTCATTTCCAATAATTTCCAATTCCAACAATTACAAAACATACATCAACAATTTCCATTTTCAACAATTTTCAACAATTTCCATTTCTATTTCCAACAATCACAATACATTCATAAAATAATTTCTATTTCCAACATCTACAAATCATACATAAATAATTTCTATTTACATAATTTTATTTCCATTTTCAACAATATCCAACTATTTCCAATTCTAACGATCACAAAACATACATCAACAATTTCCATTTTCAACAATTTCCAACAATTTCAAAACATTCATAATTTCATTTCTAATTCTAGCAATTTCCAATTCCAACAATCACAAAACATACATCAGCAATTTCCATTTTCAACAATTTCTATTTCCAACAAATTCAAAACATTCATAATTCCATTTCCATTTCCAACAACTTCTAACAATTTCCAATTCCAACAATTACAAAACATACATTAACAGTTTCCATTTTCAACAATTTTCAGCAATTTCTATTTTCAACAAATTCAAAACATTCATAATTCCATTTCTATTTCTAACAACTTCCAAAAATTTCCAATTCCAACAATACATTTTATTATAAACAATTTATTATAAAACCTTCTTTAATTTCATTTTATTATAAACATTTTAGTATAAAACTTTACAAAGGGATGAGGAGCTTGAGAATTTTGAAGTCATTCCTCAACGAATTGCTTGTGTAGAAGAAGCAGAGGAGGAGCTCGAAGCAGTAAAAGACATATCTTTTAGCTTGGAGGTAAGTACTGAGTTCATGATTATTTTTTAGAATAACTTTTTATCCTTAAATAGCAGATTAGAGGAATTAAATGAGGAAGAAAAAGGCAAAGAGACATTTGAGATCTTTCTAGAATGCATGGACTCAATCAATATTGAAAGTCAGTGGATATGGAAAATGTTGAATATGACATACCATCAACTAAGATCCTATCTCGAAGAACCTCACATGGAGGAGCCGTATGTGACACCTGAAGATCACAATTTTGTCACATGAGGAGGAAACAAGGAATCAAGCCAGTGACCCTAAACAAAGGCGCTTCTCAGGAGGCAACCTAAGGGAAGTAAATTGCTTTGCTTTGGAATTCTTGCATTTATTTTGTATGCATATGTGTTTCTTTGTTGGTTTATTTTTGCTTGTTTTTAAGTTTTTAATCAAAATGAGAGAAAGAATAAAACAAACAAAACAAACAATTTCTCATTTTCTGTTGCTTCTGGGACTATATAGTCATGATTAGAGAATGAGTTGACTAAAGAATTTCATGGCAAATTTAGCATATATTTTTACTCTTGTAATTTATCGAAATGCATTATCTTTAGAAGAGTAGTAATTAGTGGTAGACAAAACCGGTGAGATTTTGAGCCTTATTAGATTGAAACATCTATATCAGTCTCATTGTCTTTTGATAATGTGTGACCTTTATGACATGAACATCCCGATTTTGAGTTAAATTTCTATTTGAGACCGCATTTTTATCACATGCATTAATATGGATATGATTAGGCATTCTTTGCTTTTCCGAACTACATTATCTAAATAACCTATCCTATTGACATAATTTTTCTCTTGTTAACCCCCTTTGAGCTTTATACTTTTTCTTTGTGTACTAACCACATTACATGCTTTATACTTAACCAAATGTCCTACCCAAGCCATAAAGCTAGTGGAACATTTGTGATTGTTGAGTTTGTAGATGTACAAAATTCTAAATGTGGGGGTGTACATATATGAGGATTGGTTAATGTTGGGATGTTTTATTATGTCTTATCAATGACATTCCCATGTTAATATAGTTTCTTTTAATGTTAAAAAAAAAGACAAGAAAGGAAAAGAAAGAAAGAAAAGAGAAAAGCACAATCAAAAAAAAAGAATGAAAAATGTTTAAATAAATGTATATAGGAGAAACTGCATATGTGTTGAAAAGTTTTCTATGATTAATGCATTCTCCTAAAGTTGTGATGAATGGGTTATTTGAGTATATTATATATGAGGTAGATGTTGGTTTGGAAAGTTCACTCTTCTGGTTTCAATATATTATTGGCATAAATTGTATGAGTGATTCCTTTAGATTGATATATGCTTCATATGGTTGGTGTGTGAGAGTTGAATGAGGTTGTGAAATATAAATATTACATTCGTCATAACTGACGGTACCCAGTTTTTGATTGCTTTGATGACTTTCATGCTACTTGACCCAAACACATCTCACTTTACCTTTACCCAAATTACATCCTTGAAAAGTCCTTTAATCTATGATTTTGCATGTGAATTATAGTGGTGAAGAAATGAAATGATATGTAAAGTTAAGGATTGTTATGATCATGAACAGTGTTGAGTGTATATATTTTACATAAACACATTTTCCGAGTCTACAATTAGATTGCTCAGTTTTCGAAGATGATGCTTGTTGATTGATCACGAGTAAAAGCTTGGAATGTTGAGTTCTTACTATGATTTTTGAAAGTCATTCATCTTTGTTTATGATTATATAGTCTTGGAAAATATGGGAAATGAGCCAATTTTTTTTTTAGGTCTTTGAGCTTAATTTTAATGTTTTGCTTGGGACGACCAAAAGCTAAGTGTGGGAGTATTTTATATGTTATTTAATTTTAGTTCATTCCTATTTTTTTTTGTGTTTAATTGCTCATTTTGTATTCCTATTGATTTTAAATGTAGATTTAATGATGAAATACAAATACAAGATTAAAGCATGAAGTTTTAAAGCCATTAGAAGTATCAAAGAGGCTGTCCAAAACTACAGCGCATGAAGAGAAACCCAACACCAAAACTACAAAAGGTGGAGAGCAAAATGTAGACCACGTCTGCATTTCACGCAGACATCCTACCGAAATGCAAATAATGTCTTCGTGAAACGCTGACATTCCATAAGATGCAACAGAAAGAGTAGACAATGGAGAGGAAGGGCGTGAACATTGGGTGTGGACCAAAAACCCCTAAACTTTAATTGTCCCATTAATAAAACAAGAAGGGACATGAAGAGAGGAGGTTGCGGCTTGGTAGCTGAGGTGAAGAGAGAAGGCTGTGGCTTGGTGGCTCAATAACAGAAGAGAGTTGCGGGAGAGAGTAGAGGTGAATAGTAAGGGTAGACATTAATCTTGATTTGTCCCATCGATGAATAGTAGTGAGGAAAAGAAGCTTGGTAGTGAGTGAAGAAACGTAGGGTTTTCAGTAGGGATATTAATGGGGCTGAAGCATTTTTCTGGGAGAGACTCATGGGGGCTAAACGTCCTGACGCCAGTTCAGAGGTGACATCGACGCCGACGACCTGGGTTAAGTGTATTTTCTTATTTTTGTTATTTCTTTCTTTTATTAGAAATTGATTGTGTTATCCTATGTTAATTGATTTGGGTTTTGTATATAGATAATCAAATTTTCATTATTGTTTGGTTATTTGCATATGAACCTATTGAGATTGCGAAAAAACGATTTTAATGCGTTCATTGAATAGTTTAATTGCATATTCATTGCTAGAATTTTGATATAATCCGTAATTATTATGTTGAAATTTATGTGTAGCGACTAGTGATTCGTAATCATTAGCGATAATGTGACCTAGGTTAAATGATGCATCATATGTGGTTATTGTTTTGATTAATCAGTTTTCCTAATTCGTAATGTTACTGCCTAATTAAAGTTAGAGATCGTATCCTAGATTATTTGGTGGTTAGGTTTAATTAACGATCGTATCTTGATTAAACAAAACCTAAGGGGAAACTCGGGGTTAATTATTAACCCACGATTAAGGGGGCGCTTGGTTTATAGAAGGTAATGAAAATAGGAATGAGAATGAGAATGAATATAGGGAGGAATGGAAATAGATATAATCATTATAATTATGATGGTTGGTTAAGATGAAAGAATGATTACCATTACCATTGATAGTGGAGGAATGATTACCATTACTATTGATAGTGATTGGTTTATAAAAAATATTGTAATTAATTAATTACAATATTTTAATTAATGAATAAATTATATTTTAACTAATTATATTGCAATTAATTAATTAATAATAATATTTTAATTAATGAATAGTTATATTTTAATTAATAATAATTTTTTAATTAAATATAATGTAATTGAATAAAAAATAATAATATTTTAATTAATTATATTGTAATTAATTAATTAATTAAAATATTTTAATTATTGAATAATAATATTTTATTTAATGAATAGTTATATTTTATTT
>JANZXR010000001.1:5267834-5302687 GCA_027575705.1 Erythroxylum echinodendron
GAGTCTTGAAAGATATGTACTTGTGAGCTTAAAGAGGCTTATGAAAATTTACTACTTGGATTTTATAGTGAAACACTCAGGATGAATACTTATAGACTGGATATAGGTTTCATTATAAGTCAAACCAGTATAAATTGACTGTATCACTCACTCTCTCTCTTAACTTTTAAATTTTTGCATTATAGTGTTTGTGTTTTTAACTTGCAAGAGGTTCCTTCGGTTTTACAATAAGCTCCTTCAGTTTTATATCGCAAGAGGTTCCTTTCATTTTTAAAACAATTGACAAGCTCCTTTTGTTTTGAGCGTTAACAGGTTCCTATCAATTAATAAATTCCTTTTGTTTTTTAGTGCTAATAGGCTCCTATCAATTAACAAACTCCTTTCCTTTTGAGTGCTAGTCGGCTCCTTTCAATTAACATGATCCTTTTATTTTCAACGTTAACAGGATCTTTTCAAAAGTTGATGGAACCTTTCTATTCATAGACTTATTTTGTTTAAAAGGATGTTATCAATTTTAAAGTACAAATTTTTTTAACAAACAATTCTCGCAAACCCCCCCTCCCCTCCCCCCCTTGCGTGTGTTTGCTTTATTATCTCTAGCAAGAAAATTATACCATAAAGTCTAGATAAATTAAAATTATGGTTTAAAGAAAAAGGAAAATGTTTAGAGCCATTATCTAGATGACTTTCATGATTCTCATTGTCGCATTAATAGTACTAAATGATTTATGATATGCATAATTAATTTGATCAATATGAAGTAGAATTATCACAAGAATCATAAAAACTGTGATAATGTAATTAGATCTAAAAAAATTGAAACAGAATTCGGAACAAATATCTTGATGATAATTGTAGAAGGATAAAAGAAAGTATGTTGAATCTGAATCCATCTGCAAAGAGGAGAGTTTGAGAGAAGAAAAACAAAACAAGGTCAGGCTTTGAACACTGAAATGGATAAACCAACAGAAAAGTAACAAATTGAAGGAATCTCCCAAAGCTCGAATTGCAGTAATAGGACCATTTTGTACAATATATCCGGTACCATCCAATATCATCGTAACATTTGGACCATAGAAGTTCGTAGGGACTCTGATGTCGGCCTTTACTCCTTCCTTCTACACGACGATACAAAATCCCATCTTCACTTTGCCATTCGTTACTTGGTCCAATCAAAGCCTTTTGTTTTTCTTTTTTGAACTTATGAATTTAATTATATGGAAGCTGTCCTTATCCAAATCACTAGAAAATGAAACGAACAAAAAAATAACCCTGTGCCGTTCAGCATCTCTTTTCAGTGCCGCACGAGAAATCCTATGCAACAACAGGTTTTGAGTTTGATGCTGCGGAGAGAATGAAAGACTGGAAACATTGCTTGTCAGTTGTCTCTGTTGGACCAATTTTTGTAAGGGAGAAAAAATAAGTACAAATCATCTATACGAACCTAACTTCGTTTGATCAGTCTCATCTATGGCTGTTCTCAAGTCCTCGATTTCTCGTCTCCAATCAACCAATATTCATTTTCTTCTTAGTCTTTTCATCATCTTCAGTTTTACTTCTGTCAAATCCTCAGCGGCTCCATTAAAGTTTAACTTTTCCAGGTTTGACCAAAACGATAATGAGATTTTCCTGGAGAGAGATGCGAGTGTGTCTGACGGAGAAATTCAGCTTACCTTGAACCAGCTTGACAAGGAGCAAAGGGCAAGATTCGGTCGAGCAACTTATTCTAAACCATTGCATCTTTGGGACAGGCCCTCAGGAAACCTCACCAACTTCACCACTCATTTTTCGTTTATCATTAACTCGCTTGGCAGTGATGTGTATGCTGATGGGATAGCGTTCTTCTTGGCTCCGAACGGTTCACGGTTGTATCCTGACGTTAGAGATGGTGGTGGACTTGGTCTGGCCAGAAACTTTTGGGTAGCTACGAATAAGACGGAGAATCATTTTGTTGCCGTGGAGTTCGATACATATCAAAATGAATGGGATCCAAAGCGCAATCATGTTGGTATCGATGTCAATTCACTGGAGTCTATTTTAAATGTGTCCTGGAATGGCGGTATTAAGCAAGGGAACAAGACGGATGTTTGGATTAACTACGATTCGAGCCTGAAGTTTCTTGATGTCAAGTTCACTTACATTGGAGAAGATAATTTGTCCAAAATTAGCAATATTTCAACTGCAATTGATCTAGCTAACTATTTGCCTGAATGGGTTACGATTGGATTTTCTGGTAGCACGGGATACTCGTATGAGATAAATACGATTTGTTCGTGGGACTTCAACTCGACCACTGACATTGTTGAACACCATGAATCTGACGTTGTTCTCGAACCTGCAGGTGGCAGATCAGCAAAAGAGAATAAATGGAAAATACAAGTGATAGCAGGATTGAGTATTGGAGCGTGTGTTCTAATTACTGGTGTATTTCTGATATACTTCGTTTTGAAGAGAAAAGGGAAGAAACAAAGGAAAGCAGATTTTCCTCTCTTTGATGTGTCCTTTGGTGATGATTTCAAAAATGGAACAGGAGGAAAGAACTTTTCGTATGACGAGTTGGTTACCGCAACCAACAATTTTTCAGAGACAGAGAAGCTTGGTGAAGGAGGATCAGGTGCAGTTTATAAGGCTTACTTAAAGGACCTGAAGTTGCATATAGCTGTTAAGAGAGTACTTAGACTGTCTAAGCAAGGAATTAAAGAGTATGCCTCAGAAGTAAAGATCATTAGCCGAATACGGCATAAAAATTTGGTGAAGCTTATAGGTTGGTGTCATGAAAAGGAACTGCTACTTGCATATGAATTTATGCCCAACGGAAGCCTAGATGCCCACCTATTCAAAGGGAAGAGCTTGTTGTCATGGGAAGTCAGGCACAAGATTGCACAAGACTTAGCCTCTGCATTGTTATATCTACATGAAGAAGGTGACCAGTGTGTGTTACATAGAGATATCAAACCAAGCAACATTATGTTGGACTCAAATTTTATTGCAAAACTTGGAGATTTTGGACTGGCTAGACTTGTGGATCATGCAAAAGGATGTCGGACCACAATTTTAGCAGGAACAATGGGGTACATGGCACCAGAATGTTTCAAATCAGGAAAAGCAAGCAAGGAATCTGATATCTACAGTTTTGGTGTTGTAACTCTAGAAATAGCTTGTGGAAAAAGGGTAGTGGAGTCATGGATGGATGAGAACCAAGCAACAATTGTTGAGTGGGTGTGGGAATTGTTTTCAACGGGAAAAATTCTTGAAGCAGCTGATCAAAAGCTATGTGGGAATTTTGATGAAGAACAAATGAAACGGGTGATGATTGTTGGCCTATGGTGTGTGCACCCGGATCGAAAACTCCGGCCATCAATACGGCAAGTAATCAATGTTCTGCTAAATTTTGAGACAGCTCTTCCTGTAATTCCAACGGAAATGCCAATGCCATCATATCTTGCTCCTCCATCAAAGCCATCTTCATTCTACCACCTGTCAACAACTTCTGGTTCCGTTAACAGCAATGGACGGCATGTTGACAGTTCAAACCACGGCGATAGAGTAGATTCACCAAAACATGTAACATCTGTTGGCGATTCATTTTCTTGTATAGGCTCCTCGTAAGTAGACAGTTTGCTCATTGGCAATCAATTCTTTTCTTAAAACCTTCACTTGGGAATTTAAGTAGTTACAGGTCCTAAAACCACTTCAATCCTAGCTTATTTTAGATCAGATGATCTTGCGGATATTTTTTATATTGTCATTGCAAGCTTTTAGATCGTTTCAATAGGTACATATTGCTGTAAATGATATGGAGCCGATTTCGAGGAAGGATATGTTTTTATTTCTTGACGCATTTTTAGTCCAATCAGGCGAAGTTTCAGCTTGTGAATAGGCTAATGCGAATTGGTTTAGAAAGGACGAGCTCTACTGCTAAGAATTGGTGATGTATGTTATGCTTCCCGATTACAGTTTTGAAACTAAATTCAAACTACTAGCAGATTGCTGCTTTGCTCATAGTAAAGTAGCTGGAATCTTGACAGATGTGGACTATAACAAGAAGAAATGGCTGAATACTGCCTATGCCGGAAAATAGAAAGTGAAAAACTGAAATCCGTCACAATATATATTACGTTCATTCTTTCTGCCTGGCTACTATGGATTGTCTTTTCTAAAGGGAAAACCACTGAGCTTGACGTGGTCGGTGGTTCATTTATTCAATATAGAAGATTTCACTAATTTATATTTACTAATTATGTGACCGACTCAACTCACCTGTGAAATAAGAAAGTGCCGAAAAGTCTCATATCAAAATAATAATTTCTTAAATTAGCGTCGGATTATCAAGTTTGATGTTAAAATCTGGTGAAATTATCACAATGATACTTTGGTTATTGAGCGTTATCAAGAAGATGCCTATTAAAATATTCTAGTATGACACAAGTAGGGAAATTCAAGTAGTGGCTGAAATTCCTAGGATTACTTTGCATCATAATATTATTCAAATGACAATAACGTAGAATTTTGATAAAATATTGAACTGCAAATTACAAATATCGCCTATTTAAATGTCAGGAGAATCTCTTGTCTTCTAAGATAAGACAACTTACAAGGTTTTTGGTCTCGCAACTTTTCTGCTAATAAATGGACTAGACCATTTGGTGGGAGCTTCAATTTGATTTGATACGTCAGTTTTTCTAGGGACTAGGTGTTTTTCCTTTAAGTTCTACATGCTAGTTCTTTTCAGGTTGTACTCCTTGACTCCGTATTGGTATGAAACATCATTATTTTTGTTCTTTTGAGATGTTAAAAATCATTCCCCGTGCTTTCCTCTTTAGTTCTTAGCTAATAATTGGTCACCCTTAAGGTTTCCATGTTTAGCTTTACTAGAAATAAGGCCTTACTCTAAAAGCTAGACTAAAATGTGATTCTCTTGTAGAAGTTTTAGGTTAGTGTGGTAGACTTCTCATAGAATAAACATGATATACCCAAGTTAATGTTGTAAAATCGGACCGGGTTCAGATCTCGATCGCATCGGAATATTACGAAGCTTTTTTGTAAATTGATTTCCAAAAAAATAAGATCAATTTAATTCTATAAAATGATTAACACAAATCATAATAAAGTTGAAACTTAATTCATACCTTATTGTAAAGCTTGATCCTTCTTCTTGTCATATCTCTCAAACCGTTTACAAAACTGATCCATCTCAATTATCGTAGTTGTACAAATTTTTGACCTATAACAGTAGAAACAGAATGTGTTGAGAGAAGTATGTAACTCTTACAAAGAGGGTTAGGTAAGAAGTGTTAGCTCCATTATAAGCTTATTTATAATGGGTTTTGGACGTTTTAGTAATTTAATTGAAATTAAATTCTAGTTTCAATTAAACTTTAATTAGAATTATAAATAATTCTAATTAAATACCAATTGTGCACAAATTAGATTTAACATTTCATATTGATCCTTATTTATTAAATATTTCATATTTAATTATAAAGTTTCTCAAGCTTTACAATCAAGTCCAACTTGAATAAAATAACTTTGCTCTCTTCAACTCATTCTATATATGAGATCTATTAGCTTCCCAAATATGTTGCCAATGATTATAAATTATAATTATATTTCATAATTAGAATTTGAAAAAATAAAATTCTTTTAATTTATCTTTAATTCTCTAATTAAACAATTTATAATCATAGATCAAGATTGACATCTAGTAACGCGTCATGATCACCCCAATATTTGAGAATGTCGGAGTAGTTCTGACTAACCTTTTCGTGCATGATTTTTCGTTATAATTTAATTCTTTCATCATACAATGTTTCAATTAAACATAGAACATGAAATTAATGTCTACTCTATTTTAAGTTCAATGTTATTAGTTCTCTTCCATTAGCTATCAATTCAATTAATGAAATTTGTAAACTATTTACAAAACATCATTCTACTTTGGCTAAGGATTTCTCAAATCAAAACTAATCGAGAACAACGAAACATTCTCCCTAATACTTTAGGGTGATGAATCATATCTTAATCACACATCTACCTCCATATAGTTCATGCTACATTCAGTAACTACCAATTGACTGACCCATGATTAAATAAGTTATAAGTAGTATCAAAACATAACAATTTCTATACAAGATAACTTTCGTAACCTCAAGTCAAAGGATCAAATATACAATCATCACAATGAGAATTCCATGGACATACAAGTAATGTTCCGAATGGATTTCTCATATCAGGTTTATCCAGTGAACTTGTTCTCTAACAAGCTCACCTATACATTTGTTTAAGTATCTCTATACTTTTAGCGTATAAGATCAATTACTTCCTTTATAAAGTAAAACATAACATGTGCTAATCTTTTTTCGTTTTATTAATGTCCAATTTTAATAGAACAATGACTAGGAATAATTTAGGGATAATACATACATGCAATATGAATATCATAATTATAATTTCATTTGCAATGTATAATTATCTCATAGACTTTATTATATACATTTAGACATGTACAAGATAAATAATGCCTTTAAATAATTATAATTTAACAACCAAACTGATTGGTTGTAGGGTGTAAACCAATAATCTCCTACTTATACTAAACCAATTGTTTAAGTATCTTATACCATATCACCATATAAATATTATACTACTGTTGAGACAGTGGCTTGATGAGATAATTTTAAAAGATTCTATGAGCACTCGCTTAAATCTTACAACTTTCATCTTAATTATCATCATAATAAAGAAAAATTGCCTAAATACATATTTGGATTTTTGTTGAGACCTTAGCTTCTTTTTCATGCCCAATGGCTTAAATATTCTACAGTACATTACTATCTTAAACAATGCAAAGAACTATATCAAGTTCACTAAAGAACTTATTGATCCAATTAATTATTTTTGCTAAATGAAAAATGTATTATGACTTAATTAGTAACGAGTGCTACATTAAAACCTTTCCAATCTTAAATGATAT
The DNA here is from genome assembly GCA_027575705.1 of Erythroxylum echinodendron. Lineage (NCBI taxonomy): Eukaryota > Viridiplantae > Streptophyta > Magnoliopsida > Malpighiales > Erythroxylaceae > Erythroxylum > Erythroxylum echinodendron. The sequence goes on from JANZXR010000001.1 coordinate 5,274,808, forward strand.
TGTTCTAGGTAAATAGACCTTAATTAGTATTTACTTCTAAAGTAAATATCCTTATCTCATTGAATTTAAATATCAACTCATACATAGAATAATGGATATCTTTAATACTGCACAAGTATTAAAGATATCCATTACTCTATGTATGAGTGGATATTGATATCTCAAATACTAAACATCTTTAGTACATTATCTATGTACTTGGATTGAAAATAGGTGATCAACATCTAATCCATCTCTATAGTTCTAGTTCCCAGAATTAAATTGTTACCTTTTCTTATCTAACAAGAGTTGTTTTTGGACAACTATGTCTTCAACAATTTGAATATTAGCATTATTGTTTTCCATGAGCAATATGTCTCTACATTCTCCCACTGAAGAGGAAAACTATACTCTCACTAATTTTCTTGCAAACATGATAAATTCACAGTCATCTCTAAAAGAAACTCTTTGAATTAAACATGAAAGTGAATCTTCAATGTCTCGTAGCCTTTCAACTATTCATCAAATGTATCAATAAAGGCAATAGTTCCAATTGGATGTATTGTCATGAGATTTGACAATTTCAAATTTCATCTTACTCCTACTACTTATCTTGAAAACTATTCTCCTATAAGTATACAGTGAAACAAACAATTTTGATTAAGAGGTCTATAAGATTATATCCAACATTTGGATATCTTATAATCCTTTCATTACGCAATTTAGTTCTAAACTTAATGGATAATACATACTTCAGCTAAGCATTACATCCTTAAATCATTAACTTTGACTCTTTCAAAGACTTAGCATTTCATATCTAATATGAAATCTTACTAATTGATTCCATTAGAACTATTACAAGTAAGTTATTGTACTAGGCATAGCTATAGAAGAAATAATCTTGCATCATAGAATATCTCATATTGTATTTCCTCCTTACTTAAATCCATACTCTTATGAATTTAGTTATAAAGGTATTCACCAGAGAATCTCATTCCGTATAGATAACTGTAAATTTAAAACTTATCACAACAATCTTATCAAAGTGCTTCAACGTTCTCAATGCTTAATTTCTACTTAGATTTAAACAATTTAAACTTGTCAAAATTTTAAACCAATATTTCATTTAATACATATGACTATATCACATAAAGTCATTAGTAATCTAATGAAATATAAATATCATCCTTTAGTGAATTGTTTTCCATCCAATACATCATATGTATAAATTTAAGAATTCAATACCATTATCATCCTTTCACCAAAGGTCGATTTGGTTATTCTTCAACTTGACAAGTTTCATAAGATTCATAATCATAAGGATACACATATACTTGTATGTAACTTTATGATTCTTTTTTTTTTAAGAGTAACTTTATGATTCTTGTTATGTTGATTTAACCAACTTGGCATAAAAGCATAGTCTTAGTTATCCAACTTTTATGTTAAACATAAGCCTTCTTTGATCCAACACATACAAACTATTTGTATAAACTAAATCATTAACTTTTGCTCAACAATCTATTTCTTCTCATGCTTTGAACATTATAATAATGTTGAATATAAATTTAGTATCAAATACTCATAAGCATGAACTAGAAATACATATAATCTCTATCATATCTTGTATAGGCAAGACAAATCATGAAATCATTTTTCTTCTTATAATAACTATTATCATAATATAGCAAAATTTTCTTCTTATAATAACTATTATCATAATATAGCAAAGCCTTTAATTAATGCCTATGTTTATGCTTTTAAATGGAAAAATTAAGTGGAAAAATTCCATCAAGGTATTATACCTTTCAGCTCTGCTTATGTAACCTCTTTCATCTTACTATTATGGTATTGACATGCATTTTACATGTTGTAATCAAAATTTATGAGAGATTAGTCAACTCAAAATGTCAATACATTTTGTCCTCTATATGATTTTGACATGTCTTTAAAACTATTTCACCGAATCCTCAATAGGGATTATAGCAAAACAACATAATGGGCATACACTTTTCTATCTAATCTTCTCACACATAACCTATATCCAGGAAATTAGGTTCACTAATTTAATATCAACTATACTAAATAAGGTAAATTCCACTCAGAACAAAATATAAATGTAAGAAAAGAAAGTAATTAATTATATGTCATGACTATCAAATAAGATTAGGACTTTAATCTTATATTTCGTTACTCCCATTATTTTATTAACAATAATGCCCTCACTGTTATTCGGAAAGATTAGTCTTTCTATTAGGCTAAGATCCCATTCAAATATAGTTGATCTTGAGTTTATTTAACAAACCAACAAAACTTAAATTAGGTAGTTAACAACTTTATCAATCACATCTTATATGACTCCTAGATCCGTTAGGTGACGACTCTTGCCAAAAACATATCTAATATGTAATTCCTAATCCTGTCTCCAAATTCATGTAATCATGAGTTTGCTCATTCAAATCACACAAAATTTAGTTAAGTAGAACCCACTGTCATAAGACTAAACACGTTCGAGTTAAAGCGACTTTGAGTTTACTCAATAAGCCTACAATAAATATAACTCTGATTTATTCTTATGATAATGGAAGACAATAATCACATTCTCAATGTGTACTTAATATTTTAATGAGGGATTTAATTTTGTTTGTCTCATTAAACATAAAATTGCATGTAAAATATCACATATATACAATATACAATTTAAACATGCATCCAATATATATCAACCATATAAATAAAGTGTGTAACTTATGAACTCATAATAAAATTATATGAATAAAACATCAAGTGTCATTTGATTATACTTATTGGTTTTCGTAATCTAAAATAATATTTCCAACTCACAGAAAAATTAAATTAAATTAAACTCATTAATTCCTAAATAAATTAAATTCTTATTCCAAATAGAAATTTATTTAGATTTGAAAACAATTTTCAAATCCAATTGAAAACAATTTCCAATTATTTTGACTCCTTTAACAAAATTTAATTGATAATAATTTTCAATAAATTATTCTTCTTATTTATTATAATTTACAATAACTCTTTTTCAAAATTATATAAGTAACACTTTCTACTCCAATTAGAAAACTATTTATATTCTCATTAAAAATTAATTTTCCTTAATTAGAAAACCATTTTCTAATATTAAAACGAAACTATTTTCAAAATTAAATAAAACACTTTTAAATTTAATTAAGAAAGTCATTTATATTATTTATTTAGAGATCGATTTCTTAATTAACTAGAAAATTTTTCTTTAATAAATTAGAAAATTATTTTTCAAAAATATTAAAGAAAGCACAATTTTCTTAATTAATAAATAAAAAACTTTTCAAAATTTACTTAAGAAAAAACCTTTTCTAAAAATCAGGAAACTTATTATTCATAAATGAAGAAACAATTTCTAAATAAATAGAATAATAATTTTTTAAACAAATAAAATCATAAATTTAATTTATCTCAATCAAATTGAAATAAATAAATTAAATTAAAAAACCTTTCTTAATTATCTAAGAAAACAAATTTCTTAATTTTAAGGAGCCTAATTAATTAATTTCAATTTAATTAAAAATAATTAATTCTAATTTTAGAAACTACTTTTCTAATTAATTAATTTCAATTCTAATTGAAACTAATTAATTCTAATTTTAAAAACTACTTTTCTAAAGTTAATTAGAAATCAATATAATTATTAATCTTAACCAAATTAAGAAAATAATTATCTTAATTTTGGAATTGATTTTTGATAATTAATTTAATTTGATAATTCAATGAAAAATTAAATTAAATTTCAAAACATTCCTAATAAAATCAATCGTTTGAAAACAATTTCCAAATAATTAGAAACAACTTTCCAAATTTATTAGGAATTTTAAACCTATTTGATTTTAATTAAAACAATTCAGTTAAAAAGATTAAAATCCATACAAGGGGCTGTCTGGCTCGTGTACAGCGTATTTTCAGTTTGGCGCGTGTTCCCGACTCGATTTTCATGCAGGGCGCATGTATCGTTTTTTGAGGTAGGTTTTTCTGGAAATTTGTTGCGCCGCCGTCTGTTTTCCTTGCTTCTCCGTCATTGGTTTGTGGAGCTTCATAATGTCGCCATCTCTCCTACACATGGTTACGCCTGTCAAAACACGCCCCAGCTTAGCGACTGTCGCCACTGGCAGTCGCCAATTATTCCAGTCACCAACATCGCACAGCAAGCAAAATAAAAACACAAAACCCAGCACAATTTCCCAGATGTAGCCATCAAGCATACACAGAAACAAGTATCGTGCTAAGGAATCGGGATTCGCACATGCGGTATAGGTTTATTCTTGGTGACTACCAACAAGCAAGGCTTATTCATCCATTGCAAGCGAAAAACCAAACACCCATTCTAACAAAAAAAGGCGAAAACACGCAATACGTTTTCCAAAATGCACAAACAAAAACAGAGCAATTCTAGGATACTATGGTTTATATGGTATTAATCTCAAACGTTTTTCACATTTAAGTTGCAAACATTTTTTCCATTCAATTCCAAACTTATAACCAATAATTATCAAACATTTAATTAAATTAGAGTGATACCATCGTTAGAAAACTAGGTTGAGATTGCAGCGGAATATTATAAAACCTTTTCGCAAATTAGTTTGCTGAAAATTAAGATCAATTTAATTATATAAAATGATTAACACAAATCATAATAAAGCGAAAATTTAATTTATACCTTATTCTGAATCTCGATCCGTATTTTTGTCGTATCCTTAGAGTCATTTCCAAAACTGATCCATCTTAACGACTATACTCATACAAGTATTTGACCTCTAACGATATCAACATAATGGCCTTGTTGGTAAACAGCTGATAGAATCAGCTGTTAGTTGATAGTTGATTACATCAGCTGATTTGACTAGCAGATTGCATTAGTTATTTGTTAAAGATGTTTGGTAAAATTAGTTGTTTAGTATTAACTGTATGTATGTAAAATGACTTATGAAGATATGACTTTTAAAAAAATAAGAGTAAATATTTGAATATTCTTAGTAAAGAATAATAAATCATATTGCGGTGAATCTCCGTCAATATAAAGCAACCCTTTATTAGACCAAGCATTCAAGGTATGTTCGTAATCAAGCTTCAAAACTACTAGTCCCTTTTGATCTCGACGAAACAACAACTACTCTCTTCTTATTACTCTTTCTTCACTACTTCACGGTAACTCGCCCATCTCTTAGTACTTGCATCTTTTTCGTTACTCCTCATAGCATATCTCAAAAGCAAGCTGGAAGTAGACATGTTCTCACTCTCCTCATTTCCCTTATACATGTATGATAGTGAATGAGTCGGAGACAGTGGGTTGCTCTCGTCCGAGGTTGCAATTGTCGTTGCGGTTGTGTTGCCCAAGAGGCCTTGGAGAGTTGTGGATGTATCTTTAATGAATGTTTCGAAGAGAAAAGCAACTTCATTGACTACTTGATCATCTTGCATGTCTTTTTCATGTACAACATGTTCTGGGTGTAGAGGGAATAGGGTTAGTTGCTGTTTATGAGGCATTTTGGTGGCAGTTCGTTGTGGGGTTTCTGGTTTCTTGTTGGTAGAAGCTAGCTCAAGTTTGAGAGATACATACTCTGGCTTTCTAGTTTTGGTTCTGGTTTTCCTTGCCGATTTTGAAGAAACCTTTGCTTTACCTGTTGATAAAGGAAGTGGAGAAGATGAAGGGCACAATCGTCAGCCAAGCAAATATAAACCGCTAATTGATAAAAATGCTACTCCTTATGAGCTTTTTAAAAATCAGTTGAGTGGGTTTCAACTGATTACCAAACACTAAGAACAGCTGGTCAACAAAGTCAACCAGTTAAATTTATTCGATCAACTATTTTTTGACTGATCAGCTAACAATCAAACAGGGCCAATGGATTGAAAGAACTCTGTAACTCTTACAGAGAGGGTTAAGCAAGAAGTGCTTACTCCATTAGAGTTTAAGTCTATTTATAATAGGTTTTGAACATTTTAGTAATTTAATTAAAATTAAATTATAATTCAATTAAACTTTAATTAGAAATTAAATACTAATTATGTCCAAATGAGATTCACTATCTCATATTGATTCTTATTTATTAAATACTCATATTTAATCATAAAGTTTTTCAAACTTTACAATCAAATACAAGTTGATTAAATAACTTTGCTCTCTTCAACTTATTCTACATACGAGACCTATTAGGTTCCCAAATACGTTAGCAATGATTATAAATTATAATTAAATTAAAACTCTTTTTAATTTATCTTTAATTCTCTAATTAAACAATTTATAATCATAAATCAAGATTGGCGTCTAACAACACATTATGACGACTCAAATATTTAGGAATGTCAAAGTAATTTTGACTAACCTTTCTATGCATGATTTTTTTGTATAATTTAATCCCTTTATCATTCAATATTCTGATTAGAAATAGACATGTAATTAATATCTACTATATTTTAAGTCCAATCATATTAGTTCTTTGCCATTAGCTATCGATTCAATTAATGATATTTGTAAACTATTTATAAAATATCATTCTACCTTGACCAAGGATTTCTCAAATTAATATTAATTGAGAACAATGAAACATTTTTCCTAATTACTTTAAGGTGATGAATCATATCTTAATCACACAGCTATTTCCTTATAGTTCATTTTATATCCAATGACTACTGATTGACCGACCCATAATTAAATAGCTCATAAGTAGTATCAAAATATAGCAATTCGTATATAAGATAAATTTGGTGACTTTAAGTCAAATGATCACTTATACAATCATCACAATGATAATTTCATAGATGTACAAGTAATATTCCAAATAGATTTCTCATATTGAGTCTATTTAGTGAACTTGTTCTCTAACAAGCACCCACACATTTATTTAAGTATCTTTATACTTTAGCCTATGAGATCAACTACTTCCCTTATAAGGAAAAACATAACGCGTGTTAGTCTTTTTACATTCTATTAATGTCTAATATTAATAGAACAATGATTAGGAATAATTTAGGGATACTAAATAATATGAATCTTATAATTATAATCTCATTATAATTTTATTTGAAATGTATAATTATCCTATGGACTTTATCATATATATCTAAACATATATAAGATAAATAATGCCTTTAAATAATTGTCACTAAACTACAACCAAACCGATTGGTTGTAGGGTATAAACCAACAATTTCTTCGAATTGCTCAACTTTAGTGTGCGTGCCTTGGAGAATGGTTTTATTCATGACTTCGACTAAGCTATTCTTTCGAGTATGTGTGACAAAAGCTAAGTATTGTTTGATTTTCATCTATTCACACAATTCAGAGAATGCCGTGTTGAATTAGGTGTCTTTATTTGTGACAATGATTAAGGAAATCCCACAGCAACTAATGATATTGACTTTAAAAGTTCTCCACAGTTCTAGCCGTTATCATGGGATATAACTTAATTTTCATTTTGTAAAGAAGTTAATAAGCATTAGGATAAATTTGATTTGTCGTACCGTAGGAGGAAAAGGTCCTAGAATTTGCATTCCCCACTAAGTGAATGATATAAGGTTGAAAATTAGGCAGATAATTAGCAAAAAATTTGTGATGTAGTTTTAAGTGTCATTAACATTTATAACAATTTTCATGTAGTCTTAATGTTGACCGGTAATATTCTAGCATGAGCAATTTATGGGTTAATATAGAGGCACCATAATGGGATTCATACTCTTCCCAGTGACACTCCATCATAATTTGAGATATTTTAGATGAGGATACACAACACAAATAGGGAAAAGTAAAAGATCATGATAAAGTTATCATTTAACAATTTGTACCTCACAACCCTGCCTTTAATTCTATTGACTTCTCTAGTATCATCTAGGAGTTTTTCATGTTGCACATATTCTCATATCTATCTTATGTACTGATCCTCTAATTGTTTGATGCTATTTATTTGCATTTTGAAGGATGTAAGTTTAAACCTTTTCTTTCAAAATATCCCAGCCTTTCATGCCCTTTAAGCTTCCCACTTAGACAATTGTATTAGGTCAAGGCTTTTAAATTAATGATTTTTATGATAACAATCAATTATATTTAGTTAAGATTTCAAAATACAAATTTATTAGATTATTTTTTCTCTAAAACATAACAATATTCAAGAGGTTTTCTGTTCAATTTCGATTAAGTCAATTAGTTGATGATCAATTTAAAGTAACAACTAGTTGAAGGGAATCTCTATTTAAAGAAAAGTTACTACATTCATTCACACAATATACTTTAGAAGCATATCAATAGCATCAATACATGTTCTCAAAAAGTTATATCTTATTACTTCTAAGCTTTAGAAAGTGAAACACACTATTAAGAGAGAGAACAATATTTATTGAAGCTCATTTTAAGTAAACCTTACTTTCAGTAGTTGAGAGTCTGTAGAGTCTTGATAAATACAATTAGTGTGAAAGGTAGAACCTTAAAAATTATTTACTTATCAGTTTGGAGAGGCTTGTCAAACCACTACTTCGAGATACAGTTCATATTACTAATGAATTTGAATTATGGATTGATGAAGATAGAAGAAATGCACAACTGAACGCTAAAGCAAGATATCATCTAATTTGTGCACTTTCTCGAGAAGAATATGAAAAGATATCCTACTATTCTACAGTAAAGTAAATGTAGGACAAGCTTCAATTCACTTTTAAAGGAACAAATGAGGTAAAGAAGCATAGGATAAGTCTTTTAATGCATGAAACTATGAGCATGAAATAGGGAGAAACCATAGACAAATTCTTTGGACAATTTAACAACATCATCACAATGTTGAAGAACTTAGGAAAGATATATCTCAATGATGCGCTTGTAACAAAGATCCTAAGGTCACTGCCAGAAGAATGGAGACCTAAAGTGATAGCTCTAGAGACTGCAAAGGATTTAAACACTATTTCACTTGGTTGACTAAGAGGAAATTTTATGATCCATGGGACAGAACTTCGACGAGACAAAAGATCCTCCTACAAAAGAGGAATGGCTCTGAAAGATGCTGACGATACAATTCCTCCAAATGGTGATGAAAGCGACACTGAATTATAGATAGATGAAGATGATGAATTCAATTTTATGGTCAGAAAATATACACACTTCTACAAAAGGAAGATGAAAAAGAAAAGAGAAGGAAATAAGAAAATTGGCGGATTCCTATCAAAAGGCAGCAGTAGAAATACTCAAAATACTTAAATTATATGTTATCACTGCAAGAAGCTTGGACACACTAGACCAGAATGTTCCCTTCTTCTTCAAAAGGACAAGACTAAAAATAGAAAACTCAAAAGGCAAGGTTTAACAGCAACTTAGTCTGATGAAGATTTTGAAAACTTTAATGAAGAAGAATTTGAATAAGTAAGCAATGTTTGCCTTATGGCTGATTCAGGGCAAGATGAGGTATATTGTTCTAACTCTAATATTGAATTTGATGAATTACAAGATTCATATCATGAACTATATGCTTAGTATAAAAAGTTAACTATCCAGTATTTCAAGGAGGTTAAGAAGTCTAAAAACAATGATGCATCTTTGAAGAATAAAATTAAATCATTAGAATCAGTGAATAAGAAACTGTTGTCTAAACATACGTTTGTTGAAAATGATTATAACTAAAAGGTTTTTGATAAAGAATTTTTGGAAGAAAAGTGATTCAGTTAGAAAATACATTGCTTGAAAATGATTCTGAAAAAGTAAAACAAATAGAAGAAAAGAATGTTGTACTATAGTTTGAAAAAAGAGAAATTTACTTAAAATTTGTACCTTTAGAAAAGGATTTAGCAAATTTTGTTGATGGAAAGAATAATCTTGGTGTATTGCTTAGTAATGGTAAAAGGTGTCTTTGATAAGGCAGGAATAGGATATAATGAAAATAACAATATCAAGCTATACAAGAATTCCTTTGTTAAAAATACCAGTAACTATAGTCAAAACAACAAGAACATGATGCATGGTAAAAATAGTAACCTTTATTCATATATTTTATGCTTCTACTAGCAAAAATAGACATATTTGTCATTCTTGTAACATTCGTAGAATGAAGAAATTCTCTACAAGATATGTTTGGAGACTAAAAGTTAGACTACTAACTTGAAAGGACCCAGAAAAGTTTGGGTACCTAAATTGAGATAACATATTTTATAGATATGCTTCAGAATAGTTACAAGAGAAAATCAATGGATAGTTGACAGTGGTTGTTCAAGACATATAGCAGATGAAATATCATGTTTTAGCTATATTAAAAGAAAAGATAGAGGTAATGTTGTCTTTGTTGATAAAAACAAGGCAAATGTCACAAGAATTGGTGAAATTGATGCTTCTACTTCTACTTCAATAGATAATGTTCTCTATATTGATGGTTTGAAACATAACGTACTTAGTGTACGTCAATTATGCGATAAGGGATATAGAGACACATTCAATGCATCTCTTTATGAAATAATTGAAATAACGGTATTTTGTTCCTATAAATAAAAATATAAACTATGCTCAATGGGAAGACACGTCTTCTTAAAAAAGTTAAGTGTTTTGTGTTTGTAGAAAATGACTCATTAATCTGGTATAGAAGATTTGGACATGCTAGCATGAGTATTTTATCAAAATTGTCCAAAAACGATTTAGTAAGAGGATTACCAAACTTAAATTTAAAAAATAATCAGGTTTATGAAGCATGTTTAAAAGGAAAACAAGTTAGGATCAATTTTCCTTCCAAGAATGCTTTATCTACCAATCAATCTCTTAAGCTTATACATATGGATTTATTTGGTCCTAATAGAACTCAAAACTTTGGTGGTAAACACTATAGTTTTATTATTATAGATGATTGTTCTAGATTTACATGGGTTTATTTTCTAGCAAATAAGGATGATACTTCTGAAGTTTTTGAGAAGTTTTGCAGAAAAATTCAAATTAAAAAAGGGTACTGTATCACTGCAATTCGAAGTGATTATGGAGGAGAATTTGATAACAAAAAATTTGAAGATTTCTATGATGATAATGGCATAACTTATAATTCCTCATGTTTAAGGAATCCTTAGGAAAATGGAGTTGTTAAAAGAAAGAACTAGATCCTCACTAATAAGGCTAGGACCATGTTGTGTAAGAGCGTTCTACCTCATAGATATTGGACAGAAGCTGTGTCTACTGCCTATTACATTTTAGATAGGTGTCTTATAAGACCTATTCTTAAAAAGACCCCCTATGACCTGTGGAAAGGAAGAAAGCCTAATGTTGCATATTTTCGAGCTTTTAGGTGCAAGTGTCTTGTGTTAAACAATGGTAAGAACAACCTTGACAAATTATATGCAAGGTCTGATGAAGCTACATTTTTGGGATACAACATTGTTAGCAATGGATTTAGAGTTTACAGCAAAAGAACTAAGAAGCACTGCCTTTAATAAATGCTGCTGAATCAAATGATGAAAGAATATCTTTTGGTTCGTAAAGATGCAACACAAACTCAATCTATACTTATAGTGCTTTCAAATTCACAAGATCAAGAAAGTCCTTTTGAAGCTAGGACAGAGAAGGCTCTTACTTCAAATATACCTCAGCAGGAACCTATGCAACAAAGGACATCAAATATTCATAGAAGGAAGGATACCAAGAGAATGGAGAGGACTCGATACACTTCAGTATATTCTAGGAGACCCCTTCGGAAGGTCTAAGGAATAAAGCCTCCTTCAAAAAATTATGTTTCCTTTGTTTCACAACTAGAACCAAAGGCTGTAGAGGAGGCACTTGCTGATGAAAACTGGACTAGCCATGAAAGATGAACTAAACCAATTTGACAAAAACCAAGTTTGGAATCTAGTACCCTATCCACAAAATAAGTTAGTCATTCGAACTCGTTGGGTATTTCGAAACGAACTCGACGAAGGTGGTAAGATGGTAAAAAATAAAGCTAGACTTGTAGTTCAAGGCTATAATAAATAGGAAGGTATTCATTTTGATGAGACTTATGCTCCTGTTGCTAGCCTAGAATCAATCAAAATTTTACTTGCATTTGTATGTTATGCAAATTTCAATTTATACCAATTGAATGTCAAAAAGACTTTTCTAAGTGGATATATTAATGAAGAAGTCTTTGTTAAGCAACTTCCAGGTTTTGAGAACACAGATCATCTAGATTATGAGATGAAATTGACAAAAAGCTTTGTATGGTCTAAAGTAGGCTTCTAGATTATGGTATGATAGGTTAAGTAACTTGTTTGCTTGAGAATAACATTGAAATAAGAAAGTTAGATAAAACTTTATTGTTAAGAGGAAGAAAAATGATTACTTATAATTCAAATATATAATGATGACATAATATTTGGTGTTACTAATCCATTTTTCTGTGAAGAATTCTCAGCTTTAATGCAGGAGGAGTTTGAAATAAGTATGATGGGAGAGCTATCTTTCTTTCTTAAATTGCAAATTAAGCAAACAAAAAAAAGGAATCTTCATTAGTCAAGACAAGTACACAAAGGAACTTATCAAGAATATCATTTTGAAAATGCTAAGCCAATGGAAACTCCAATGTATACTAAAACTAAGCTTGATAAGAATGAAGATGGCAAAGCTATTGAAGAGACAAAATATAGAGAGATGATTGATTCACTTCTATATCTCATAAGTTCAAGACCTAATATTATGCTTTGTGTGTGCCTTTGTGCACACTTTCATTCAAATCCCAAATATAGTCACCTTCAAGCAGTCAAGAGGATCTTTCGTTATCCTTTTGGAACTATAGATTTTGGATTATAATATTTGGGAACAAATTAATATGACATTATTGTCTATTGTGATGTAGATTATGCAGGTGATAAAGTATATAGGAAAAGTACAAGTGGCTACTATCAATTCTTTAGTGGATGTTTAGTTTCTTGGTCTTTCAAGAAACAAAATTGCATAGCATTCTTATCGACTAAGGTAAAACATATAACAACCACTAGTTGTTGTGCTTAGATTTTATGGATGAAACATCAACTCCAAGATTTTTCTCTAAAATTTTAGTCATACTCTGTGATAGCATAAGTGCAATTAATTTATCTAAAAATCTTGTGAATCGTTCCAGGATTAAGCATATAGAAGTTAAACATCATTTTCTAAGAGATCACGTTTTAAAAGGAACTATTGAATTATTGCTGCATGTTAATAGTGAAAATCAAGTAGCTGATATCTTTACTAGACACTCTCGGAAGATAGATTTTGCTTATTACGAAAAGAGCTTGGTAAGTGTAGATTATCAAACATCTAACTCTATTCGAAGATTTTCTTCTAATTTTGCATATGTTAGAAGGCTCCTTCAAATATGTTTATTTAGAAGGCTCCTTTGATTATACAAAGGCTCCTATTAATTTTTAAAAGGAAAGATTAACCTTATTCAGAGATAGTCATCACTAAAACAATGTTGTTTCATTTTTTTAAATCATGAGCACAATTTTGTCAAACTTTCGTATGACTAAAAAAAGATACGGAATAGATTATACCTTTAAGAACATGTACCATCTTTCATCTTCACATGAAACAGTCTCTTAAAAATTGTTTGATTTATCTCTAAATGGTTCCTTTCTTTATCTTATCTTTAACACCATTGCAACTGATTCTATCTCATTACAATCAACTTTCTTCTTTGTGAATCTCTTCAGTAAATTCCAGCATCCTCTGTTTTCGAAAATGGCACGAACAAAGTACAAGGGCCAAAAGAAATCTTTAACACCATTACTAGCTATGGCGAAACTTTCCGCTATAAACAAGAGTCTGAAACCCTTATTTTTTAATCTTCTTTTTTGTTACTAATAATAGGATCACTAAAAACCTCTACTAAACCTATTTCTGTCTCTTTTATTAAAAAGCCTCAATTTTTAGAAGCATCCATTCGGAAAATTCCATTCCGAAAACCCTAGCTTATTAGAAGAAGAAAAAGAAGACAAAGAAGATAAATCTTATAGTGAAAAGAAGCATACTCTTTTAAGAAGAGTCTCTAATAAGGGGGAGATGACAAAAAGGTAAGATTCCTTTCTCCTTCACTTTCACCTTCTTCGCCTACTTTTACTCCTAAAATCTCTGCACCATCACCATTAACTATTCCTCGACCTAGTTCCACGGGTCAAAAATTGTCTAAAAAACACTTGATCATTGAACAAGAGGAAGTCTCTTAATGCAGACTGAAAAAACGCCTGTAATTGAAAAAATAAATCCTAAGGAAGAATCGAGAAAAGAAGAAGCTTCGTTACAAAGGAAAAGGGAATAAATAAGAAAAGAGCCTATATTTGAAGAAGTTGCAGAAGACCCTATCACTAGAGAAGAATCCCTCTTTAAAGAAATTCCTAAGGGTAAGGGATTAAAGAAAATAAAAGTTTCTACATAAAAAAAGTAAAATCTTTAACACCACAAAAATGTTTCAATTGATGGAATCAGAAGCGAGATACAAAATGTGCTAAAAGAAAACAAAAGGTGGTCGTTAGACAAATTCTACCTTCTATGTTATTTGATGACATAGGTATTCTTGTTTACTCTTATTTTGTGGTTGTTGGCTAACAAAACTTCTTAAACTTGCATGAAACTATTTTTGATGTTCTGGTTTGATCATTTTATATACATATGAGAAATGAAGTTATTTATGGAAAATTGTCAATTGTTTCCTGGGTTAGAGAATGTGAGATTTTCTTGACTGAAGAAATTATAGGGAATATACTAAATATAACTCCATTCGGGAGAACTGACTTCCCACACCATAAGTGGGATGTCACTGATTTGGATTTGGGTGAATTTGTTCAATCAATATGTATTAATACTGAAAATATCCAAGACAACAGACTCTAGTATGACAATTGGACCTTCTTCAGATATGTCTTGCACACCTCTCTGCTACATCCATCTTTCTAAGGAGCAGTTCAGTTGAAAGATGTAGTTTATTAGACACTTATGTTGTCTACAACTTGTTGAGAGGTAATCGAATGAACCTTCCCTTTATGATTATACATTTTATATTGGATAAGAGGAGTCATAAAAATACTACAGGGGATTGCCTTATGGGATGCTGCTAACTAAGATATTTGCATATTTTGACGTGTCTTTTAATTATATGGAATGGAATGAGCCTAGAAAATATCATTCATCTATTCTATTTCAATTTGGATATAAACTAAAAGACAACGTCTGGGTGGAAGAGAAATCATAAAGAGTAGCAGGTGTCTTAGGTCCTACCCGAATGCAACAACCTTCTATCAATCCTCCAAAAACCAACATTCTGGATATTCGACAACAATTAAGGGAGATTTGATTACATCGGGATCAGATCCAGGATCAAATTAAGGATTTGAAAAATATTCTTCATGTTATTATTGATTCACTTAAAGAATACTTTCGTTAAAACATATACTTTTATTACATTTCTCTGCTAATGATTGTTTTAATGTTGTTATGAATATTTTCTAGATTATACATGTTCATGACTCTTTTTGGTTTATACATATCTGTGATACTCTAATTTTGTTTTATGTTTTATGGTTATGATCCTCCTTTTTGCCAATGAAAAAAAGGGGAGAGCACGATATATTTTGAATTTGATTTTGATTTATGTTTTTGATAACTAATTATCTGGTGATATATTTTATATGTGATTTATTTCATAGTTATTTTTCAATTCAATAGGCTCCTTACTTAAGAAAGACTCATTCTAAACGTGACCGTGAGTAAGGATATGTAAACTTTACATGTATTCTTATTTTGAAATCTTTATCAGTTTTTAAATTTTTTGAAAATATATATGTTTTTGTTTGTCATCATAAAAAAGGGGGAGATTGATAGCTCAAGGTTTTTAAATTAATGATTTTGATGATAACAATCAATTATATTTAGTTAAGATTTCAAATTTTAAATTTATTGAATTATTTTTCTTTAAAAGATAACAATATTCAAGAGGTTATCTATTCAAATAAAAGAAAACACTTTCCTATTTTTATGTTAATAAGTATAACAAATTCATTTTGATAGTAAGAAACAATTCCCCAATATCTAAAATGGATAAGCTCTTATCTTACAAAGGATCCTACTATTTAACTAATTCGATAGTCAACTTTGAAGACATAGTCAAAGGATTATTCAAAAAACCAGATACTTAAAGATCATGTTAAAGATAATGAGAAAGATGTTGTAACATAATCAAAGTCGGTTAAGTCAATTAGTCGATAATCAATTTAAAGCAACAACTAGTTGAAGGGAATCTCTATTTAAAGAAAGCTATTGCATTCAATCACACAATAGACTTTAGAAGCATATCAGTAGCATCAATAATTGTTCTTGAAAAATTATATCTTATTATTTTTGAGCTTTAGAAAGTGAAAACACTCTATCGAGAGAAAGATCGATATTTGTTGAAACTACCTTACTTTCATTAGTTGAGAGCTTCTAGAGGCTCGATAAATACTGCTAGTTTGGAATGTTGAAGAACTTTGAAAAATATGTACTTGTGAGCTTGAAGATGTTTTTCAAATCACTACTTAGAGATTTATTAGTGAAATACTCAAGTTGGACGCTTGGGGACCGAGCATACGCTTCGTTATAAACTGAACTAATATAAATTAACTGTGTCATTCTTTCTCTTTCCTTGACTTTTAAATTTCTGCATTTTGGTCAATGTTATTTTCAGTTTACACAAGGCTTCTTTCGTCTTAAAGTTTGACAGGCTCCTTTCACTTTAAAGTTTGACAGGCTCCTTTCGCTTTAGAGTTTAATAGGGCTCCTTTTGTTAAAAGTTTTTTTAATAGGCATACTTTTTTTTAAATTTTTAACAAGCTCCTATTGTTTACACGAATTGATAGTAAACTTCAATTTTTTTTAAGTCACACACAATTCACCCTCTCTTACGTGTGTTTATTTTATCAAATTGATCTACGATATCATTTTTCTCGTAAGGATTCAACTGCAGGTCTATCATTTTAACCTAGCTCGAGTGAAGATATCTCGCCTAATACTTTTGCAAGCTTTCCTTCTTAGCTTTTAAAGTTCCCCGAAGCTTGGTTTACTATCAATTGAGAGTTTGACTTCACTAGCAAGGCCCTCGACTACTGGTGATATGCTAACCTAATTGCCGAAAATAAAGCTTTATACTCACTCATTTTTTGGGACTTAAAAATTATGTTCTTGTACATAGTGTATTTCTAAATCAAAAGGCCTTTTGAATATAACTCCTCCTCTACTACCTTTTTTGTCACTAGATCGATCAATTAATGCCGCCTATATTATAGTAGGCTCTATATCCACCATTTGCTCCTTCTATTTTTTTAAAATAAAAATGGTTATCTTCATTAATTATCCAAACTCAATACATCAACAATGCAATTAGGTGGATTCTCCACAAACTCCACCTGATCTGTCACAGAATAAGACGCTCTTGCTAACTCATGAGCCACCCTATTTGCAGATCGTCGAATAAAAGAGATGCAGATACTCGCAATCTCTGAAACAAGAAACTTACAATTAAGAATTATAGACCCAAAAGCAAACTCATCCTTTTAACGAGAATCATTTAAGGCTATCACACACAATTGAGAATCGGATTCCACTACCACATTATTCCAATTTCTTCTTTTGATCCAGCTTAAAGCTTCTCTAATTGCTAGGCCTTCTGCTACCCCATATTGCCATGCACCCTTTTTTACAAAGCAGAAATAAATTCACCTGAAGCTCCACGTGCAACCATGCCCAAACCCATGCTGCTCCCTGCAAAAATGGCAACATCTACGTTTACCTTCACACAACCAGCGGGAGGTTTCATCTAGGACACAGCCACTTGATTCATTTGTTCATTGACAGCCGTTCCTTTTGCCAAAACCCATTCATTCAACGTCCTCCTTGCATAAGACACCACCTGGGATGGATTTCTAGCCCTACTATGCCACACAACCTGATTTCGTTGCTCCCATAATGCCCACAATAACATTATAACAAACGGAGTATCATCAGGCCTTACTACTTTAAACAACTCACACAACCAAAGAACCAAACTCATACCTGTAGCTTGAACAAACCCAACCCCTAATAACTGCCAGCAAGCTTTTGCAAAACTACAATCTACCAAGGCATGCTTTATTGTTTCTTCTCTCCCATTACAAAAAACACAAATATTAGCTACCTCCTCCCTCAGCTGTAACAGATTCAGCTCATCTGACTTTCATTCCACATTACCAGTGTCTGTAACTTATAGAGACTGCGAACAGAAAATCTACCTCTCTTTTCAAGCTTCCAATACCACACATCCTCTCTCCTTCTTTGAGATGAAGGAATTGTCATTATAGCAGCAACCTCTTGTTCCTGGAAAATCGATCACAGGAGAATCTCATTGCAACAATGATCAACAATGAGATTTGAAACATGAAGAAGCGGGACACCAGCAGGTTGTAAAGTAACCACCCTAGACGTAGGCAGGGAAGGTATCCACTGTTCACTCCATATCAAAGTTTTGCTCCCATCACCAATCCTCTTACACGCTTCAACAGCTATCAACGATCTACACTCCCACAAGCTTCTCCAAACGTAAATAGGGTTTGCCCCAAGATCAGATTCCAAAAAGTTTCTATAAGGAAAATATTTGGCTTTCAACAATTTCTCCACAAGAGATTGAGGTTGTGTGAAAATCCTCCATGCATGCCTGCTCAACATAGCCAGATTAAACTTACATATTTTCTTAAACCCAAGACTATTAACACAGGGACTGGAAGTGTAACAAAAGGTATAACCCACGAATATTGATATGTATGTTCCATAATTTTTTTTAATTTATGTTTTAATTAATTGTTTCTTGTTTATGATTCATCGACTTTTTTTTCTTTACTCATTCGGTCCCAACTCATCCAATGAATGCCCTTCTTATGATTCATACCTTTTTCCACCAAAATCTAATCATAATCTGCTGCAACTCCACACACACTCCTTTCGGCAATAGAAATAGGTTCATGACATAATTAGGTAGCGTTTGCAACACTGTCTTTAACATAATCTCTTTCCCAACCCGCGAAAGACACCTTTTATTACAAGAATTTAGCTTCTTCCACATCCGATCTTTGAGAAAACTGAAAACTTGTTTCTTATTGATCCCCACCTTCGTAGGTAATCCCAGATAACATCCCAAGTCTTGTTTCTCCTCCACCACAAGAGCTGCACAAACTTTTATTCTAGCTTTTCCCGAGGTGTTCGATGACAAACTAACAGATGACTTAGTAAAATTGATTTCCTGCACAAACGCTTCCCCATAAGTTTCAATTATCTCCTTCACCTTTATAGCTTCAGCCGAAGTAGCTTTAAATACAAGCAAACTATTGTCTGCGAAAAATAAGTGCGAAAGAATCGGTGCACCTCTCTTTATAACACAACCATTCAACTGACCTGTACTAACACAATTTGAAATAATTCTCGACAACCCTTCCGAACATAAAATAAAAAAATAGGGTGAGATAGGATCTCCTTGCCTCAGACCTCGAGATGGAACAACTGGCCTCTGAAAGAATGAAATACCTTACTGAAGAAATGCAATTCATAACGAGACTCACCCATTGTGGTGCAAAGTCAAATTTTAGAAGTACTGCCGAAATATATCTCCATTACAACCTATCATAGGCTTTGCTAATATCCATTTTAAGTGTAGCATAAGAATCAGCACCCCTCCTGTGATTCTGGAAAAAATGCATTAATTCAAAGGCCACTATAGAATTATCATGAATGCTTCTTCCTAGAACAAAGGCACTCTGTGAGGGAGAAACTAGAACAGGCAAAATAGACTTCAGCCTATTAGAGACCATCTTACTCAAGATCTTGTATAAAACATTGCACAAAGCTATAGGCCGTAAATCAGTCACCACTTGTGGCCTATCCTTCTTCGAGATAAGTACCAATAATGTTTCATTTAACTCCAACAGAAAAGAACCTTCCTGAAGATAATTAATTACTGCAGTTGCAACATCCATACTAATAATATCCCAATACTTTTGATAGAAACCCGGGTTAAACCCATCAACCCTTGGAGACTTGTCCGCTTTCATGCTAAAAACTGCCGCCTTCACCTCTTCAAACGTGTAATCAGTCAGCAGCATATCATTCATCTCATTGGAAACACAAGATAGTATCACATCCAGGATCTGCTCCATACACCCAGGAGTTGTAGTGTACAAACCAGAGAAATAATCAACAAGTAAATCATGAAGATCAGTATTTCATTCTTGCCAAACTCCAGAAGAATCCTGCATCCCCTTCCTTGAGCCAAAAAACTTTAGCCCGTTGTTTCCACTGGTCTTCTCTATCATTTAGTAAAGATTGGAACCTCTGCTTAGCCTCCTGAAATTGTTGAATTTCATTCTCGTCCTTTGAGCCTCGTAACCTTCTCATCTGTACACGAAAATTAGCAATCTCCTGCCTATGCAAAGTATGTAACTCCAAACCCCACTGAGACAATTCTTCCGAGCACCGTTTTAGCTTGTCAGACAAGTTACCATCAACATATTCAATCCATACTCTATTCACCAACATCCGACAGTTAGGTTCCTTTGTCCACGAATTTTCAAAACGAAACACCCTTGGCCCTTTATATGGGAGAAAAGTACATACCTCTAATCAGATTGGGAGATGATCAGATGATGAACAATCCAATACTTGTCCTTTTGCAATAGGAAAAACATTTCGCCAGGCAGAATTAGATAAAATATGATCAAGTTTTGATTCAATAAGCCTTCCAAATTCTCTCCCATGTTCCCAAGTAAAGGGATAACCATCCATTGGGAAATCAATTAATCCAGCATATTCAACAATAGACCGAAACCGCTGGATTAATCTAATCGGTTGCCTTCTACCTCCCCTCTTCTCATTAGCAATAAGAATATCATTGAAATCTCCTAATATTACGCAAGGCAAACTGCTCATCATGGAAAGTTGACTAATCAGAAGCCAAGATTCATTATGATGATTTCGATTAGGGTTTCCATAAAATCTGGTTAATCTCCAAGTCCCAATAGGATCAACTTTCACTTCCACATCAATACAACGTTGGGAAACATTTAAAGAATTAAGAGCAGATGCATTTTTCCACAATAATGCAAGACCACCACTATGCCCAATTGCATCAACAGAAATAAAATTGTCGTAACCCAACAAGGTCTTTATTTCATTAGTTTTATTGGCAGAACATAAAGTTTCAATCAAAAAAATAAAAATAGGCTTTTTTTCCCTTACAATAAACTGTAAGTTTTGTATTGCCCATAGGTTGCCCAACCCACGGCAATTCTAGCTTAAACAACTCATTTCTGTCGGTGGGCTATTTTTTCGAAGCCCACTGCTGGTATGTTTTTTGGATCCTTGGACATGCCTTCCGCAAAATCCTGGGCCACATTAGTATGCAGATCTGCGCCCAATCGTTTCCTCTTGACATCACTGATGACCACACCAGTCTGTCCCTCGTCAGTTTCCTGCACCAACTCTGCTTCCTTAAAATTAGGAACAGAATAACAGAATCTGTCATGTTAACCCTTATCTGATTAGTTGCACTCTATCCGTCCCTTTCCTTATCCTCTGCAAACTGATTTTTGACAAGTGGATTTGCCATCCTGCGAAATCCGCCCATGCCATTCCAGGAAAATTCTGAGTTGAACTCAATTCCTTCACTATCACGCAACCACCGTGATCCAACTTCCATCTTTCTCCGGTGAGACGAAGCTCGTAACTCTAGACCATACGAACGAACAGCCTTTCCCAGAGGGAAATTAATGAGCTTTGGGCAAAAGCGTTCGGTATGCCCTATTATACCACAAATGAATCAAAAACTAGGTAGCTCTCATAAGCAAATTTAGCATAGAACCACTACCCACCTTCATGCTTAAGCCGGAACTCCTTCTTCAATGGACTCCTTACATCCAGTTTAATCGTTACTCTTATTATAAACACACTCATATCAACAACATACTCCGGATCAAAATTGACAAACTCACCTACCCGTGTACTAATATCTCTTGCAACTCGTTCAAATCAAAAACCAGGGGGTAGATCATGAATCTGTAGCCAAATATAAAGTTTGAACAAGGGAACTTCAATTGGCAAAGTATACCCCTCCATTTGTTCTAAAATTAAGGAATGATTGTTAAACGTCCATGGACTCATTTCCATTATTCGGTAAAGATCTACCGGATGATAAAACTTGAAAATATACAGCCCTCCATTTAATTCACGAATCTAGACTCCTCGTGCTGGCCTCTACAGTGAAGCTAAAGTCTGTTACATTGCATTATAGTTGATGGATCTATCTGTAATGAAACGACCCACCAAACATAGAGAATGATCATCTACAGTATTCAGATCGCTTGGTTGATAGATCAAACCTTCATCCTCCTCCTCCTCACCGAGAGACTTGCCATATCCACAGAGGTATGATCCTCATCAGCCATAAAAGGAGCAGAAAATATGGTGAGAAAGAAAACAAAATAATGAAAGAATGAAGAAAACGAACTTGCAACCTGTGCAAGACAGACTCTCAGAGAGAGAGAGAATCGTTTATACGAAAGCATTTACTTGTGTTTAGAAATAATTTCACCAACTACTTGATCAATCACCCAAAGGATTCAGGTTTATATAACGTCTATGCGATGCTAAATATATTATTAAGCTTAAAAATAAGGCCCAATCTTCTTATGGAGAACATTAATGTTAGGGCTGGCTTCTCTAACTTTGTACATCTCTCTTTATCCCTATATATAGAGGATTTTGCTGACATAGTATATTGGCTTTGCTTATCTCTTACTATAATTAGTTAGCACAGACTAAAACGTCTAAGTAAAGAAAAAAACTTTTCTTGGGCAATTAGTGAATAATAGTAAAGGTTATCGTAGGTAAAACTTTAACTACCTAAAAGTTTCTTAGCGTTTTAACCCCAATTAAAGCTCTTTGCTTGTCTGATAGAACGAAATAAAGGAAAGTAACGATCAACAGACTTGGGAACATGACAACATACCTAGGGGAACATACTGGGTCATCAACATAATAGCTAAGGAGACTCGAGAGTTCGTAGATTGTAGTTAATAATTTGTGCATAGGTTTGAACCTTCAATTAATTATAGGAAGAAGAAAAGAGGAATACAAAAATAATATAGTTGATCATATTTAAATAGGAGAATCTTGAAATGGCCAACTCTAATAATTATGCAACAGTAATTACAGCGACCCTCGCTAACTACAAAGAAAGAAGGATCGTGATAGATAATGCAACTCCATCAGCATCCTATTCTAGATGCGTTTAAGGAATTAAGATTCATAAAGACATAACTCAGACATGCACCAACCCCTTTGGTTGGTTTTAAAGGCGATAGATCTATGCTTTAGGAAATATCACCTTGTTACTGAAGTTGGCAGATGAAATGAGGCAGAATTTTAGGTATATAGAGTTATATATAGTAAATAGACCTTCAACATACAATATCATTCTAAGAAGAACTTCGACGTGTTGTTTTAGAGCTGTGTTATCTCCATATTAGGAAGCTGCCCCTCTTCTATTTCATTCAAAGCACATTTTATATTTTTCAATTTGCAGACATGTAAAGAGGGTTTTATGGATTTGGTTTACGAGGTCTGAAATCATAATGTTGCTAGTTGTAAAACCTACCAATTCATGATGAAGCTTCAGATGTTGAGTTCCAAACTTAAGATATTTCTTAAAGTTAACAATTCCAACTCTATCTCAATCATCCAAATGCCAAAAATGAGATTAAAAAAAAGAACAAGAAACTTGCTATCACAATCCTTACAATCTTGACTTGAGAAATGCTAAATTAAGGAAACTATTGATCAATAATAATGCACTACTTGATCATAATTCCATGTTGATGCAAAAAGCAAGAATCAATTGGCTGAAGGAAGGGGACTTCAACTCTAAATTCTTTCATAACTCGATGTTGACAAGGAGAAACTCCAATAAAATTACTTGTCTACTAGATGAAAATGGTCATTCACTCACAGATAAAGCCTCCATGAAATTTTTGATTTTTAGGTACTTTGAAACCATCCTTGGTAAAACTAGAACTTTTGGAATTTCCAATCTGTAGGACCTTGAAAGGCTAATTGGTTCCCCCAATTCTATAACTCAAGAATCAGTACCGAAACTATAGTAGCCTCCTTCTTATCAAGAGATTAAAAATGTTCTTTTTAGCCTGAACACTAGAAAGGCTCCTGGGCAAGATATGGGTTTAATGGTTTTTTTTTCAAACCACTTAGAATATAATTGGAAACCTCCTTGTGGAATCAGTTCTGGAATTCTTAAGTATTGGAAAATTGCTAAGAGAAATCAATGCCACTCATATCTATCTTATTCCAAAGTGACTGATGCAAACTGTCTTCATCATTTCAAATTCATTTCATGCTATAATATTGTTTACAAAGTGATCTCCAAGCTACTTGCTTATAAATTGAAGGATTCTTTAAATCAAGTCATATGTATTTCTCAAGATGCTTTCATACCTAGCAAAAACATATCAGATAATATCCTCTTGGTTCAAGAATTGTTTAGAGATTACAACACTAGCAAATTTATAAGAAGCAGTGCCATTGAAGTAGACTTTTCCAAAGCTTTTAATAGATTGAGTTGGAATTTCTTTACTCTCATATTATAGTGGTTTGGGTTTCCCAACTCTTTTATTACATGGATCAAGGATTGCATCCCAACTCCTTCATACAACATTCTGATTAATGGTAATCCTTCTAAACAATTCAAAGGCTTCAAAGAAATTAGGCAAGGAGATCCACTATCTCCCTACCTATTTTCCATCTCTATTGAAATTCGTAAAAGAAACTTAAAGATTAATATTTCAAGAGCTCCTCTCTTCAAATTTCACCATAAATGTAAGGAAATGCTTTTAACTCATCTTTGCTTTATGGATGACCTCTTAATGCTATATGGGGCTAATCACTCCTCATCTCTTCATATCAAAATTCTCTTCAAACTTTTTGTAATTTCTATTATTGATGTCAACTCTTCAAAGAGCTCCATATACTTCTCCTCAGATATCTTTAACATTGGAAACTTAAAACAAATCTTTGCTTTGGAAGTGCATTACTTATTTTACGTATCTGGGAGTGCCAATTTCATCCAAAAAGTTGAGATACCATAATTGTCTTATGATTTTGAAGAAATATAATAAAAGGATTAATGCATGGCAGAGTGGAACACTCATTTTAAGCTAGTATAGTTCAACTTATCCTATCAGTTTTGAACAATCTCTATTCACATTGGAGTTCTCATTGACTTCTTCCCAAAATGGTCATCAAGGATATTGAAAAATGTTTCAAACATTTTCTGTGTTCAGGCAAATATAGTAATCCTAAAGGTGCTAAGATCAAATGGGAACAACTCTGTTGGAGAAAGCAAAAAGGTGGGATCAGTTTGGTCTCAATTCAATTTCTTTAAATAGGATAGGTTGATAAGGAAATTTTGAGACTATTTAATAACAAAGAATCATAATGAAGCAAATAAATGAATGAATTCTACTTACATAATTCCAAATTATGGCAAATTTCTAAATAATAATAGCACTCTTGGCCCCTAATTCATATCCTCAGAATGAGGCAATTAGTGTATCCATTCATCAGAATTCAAGTAGGGAATAAGGCGAATACCTGGTTTTGGTTTGATCATTAGTCTAGTCAAAGCCCCATATATTTTATGGATGATTTAGCAACACTTTTAGCTAGAATACTAGTTCATGCATGGGTTAACAAGGTTATTTGTCATAAATTTTGACATTTTTCTAAAAGAAAGGATGATAAGCTCCTGAGTTACTATCCTGACTACTTGCTTAATAGTACACGAATGGATAAACCTATTTGGATCCTCAATAGCAATGGTTCTTTCATTAATTCCTTTTTTATTAAACTTATCAGACCTCATAATCCTCCCATCCCCTAGTTCAACATTGTGTGGAAGGGAACTTTGAGTCCTAAGGCCTTTTTCACCACTTGGTTAGCTGTAAGGAGGATACTAAAAATAAAAGACATGATCATTGGTTCTAATGATCTTCTATGTGAGTTATGTTACTTAGAGGTTGAATCTATTTATTTGTTTTCAAATGAAATTACACTGCACCCAGTTTAGGATGGAATGCAACACACAGTTAACCTTACATTGTTAAAGATTGATTGGCATAATATTCTAATTTAGGCTAACAAATAATTTCTAAAGTTGGGGAAGGATCACATGTGTCTTTGTCTCAGTTTAAATTGCTCAGTATATGCAATTTAGATTAAATAAATTGTTCAGTATATGCAATTTAGATTAAAAAAAGGAAGACTTTTCCACATAAAGAAAACTGAAAAGTATGCTTTAACATATGGAATTCGTTGCTGGATTAGAGAAATTCTAGAAGTTCATCAATATATAGGACAACTTAGTCTTTCTACCAGGAGAAGATAGAACCTTTAATTTTTATGTTTCTAGCTTTCCCTAGATAATAGCCTAATTTTGTGGTTTTTGTTGTATAATACCAAACTGTTAGGCACTGCCTTGTAATCCCTCTTTCAATACTTTTATGGATCTTAACGAATTCATTATTTTTTTAAAAAAGGTATAAATGAGCTCTATAGAGATCTGAAGGCGGTTATGTAATGTTATTAACCTCCCTAAATATTGGTAGGAGCTATATTATTCATGAGATCAAATATAAAAATTAGGAAAGAAATAAAGAGGGGTGCCCATAGGAGTTATAATTGAGTTGAATATAGGATGCCCATAGGAGATATAATTGAGTTGAATATAGGATGATCCAGTGAGGAGAAAATAGTGAAGGTAGGAGTTGAAATTGAAAGAGCACCTTTGAAATCATTGTCGTTCTAATATGCATACATCTCTTTTTAAAGGCTTAGACTACGTAAGCCTAAAAACCTAACCTTTCTAAAAAGATACTTAATGTTCTAAAAGCCTATTAGGGTAAGTCAAGCCTAAAAATCAAACTCTTTGGAAGTTTATGATTGAGACAAAGGCCGAATTGCTCTATTTTTAGAGTTATTTTCCTTATCCTTGTCTTTCACTTTTAATATAGAAATCAGGAATCAACCCTTTGCTTCCTACTCCCCAGATCCCATATTAAAATTGAAAATATAAGGAGCAGGAAAGTAACTAAAAGTGAAAAGATAAGGAGGAGGAAAGTAACTTTATAAATAAAGTATTTGGGTCATTGCCTCAACCACAAATCTCCCAAAATTTGTAATTTTAAGCTTAACTTGGCTAATTGGGCAAGCTCCTTATCTTAAATAAGCTTTATTATTAAAATTCTAGTTTTATTATAAGGAGCAGGAAAGTAACTAAAAGTGAAAAGATAAGGAGAAGGAAAGTAACTTTATAAATAAAGTATTTGGGTCATTGCCTCAACCACAAATCTCCCAAATTTTGTAATTTTAAGCTTAACTTTGGCTAATTGGGCAAGCTCCTTATCTTAAATAGGCTTTATTATTAAAATTCTAGTTTTATTTAAAGATAAAACATCACTATTTTTAATATAGTTAGGATTTAGGTTGCTTTAAGTTATGTAGCTCTCAAAAATTGTTATAAATGCAAGCCTAAGCTTAGCCTGAGCTGGCTAGATGAAATTAGGCTGAAGTTTTTTTTCCATCCCTACTCTTTTCCTCTACCTATCTCTTTCTGTAAGCTTTCTTTTAATAGTCTATTCCAATATATTCCCTCTTTTTCCTGATCAATCCCTTTGTTGCCTAGGGCAACTGACAACCTCTTTTAAGGTGATACACTTATAGCGCATATATATCTATAATACGTAAATATCCAGTTGAATATAATCCTAAACATATAACTTTAGGACCCGATGGAGTTTTAGATATTGATTGTGTACTAAA
>JANZXR010000001.1:5307488-5338275 GCA_027575705.1 Erythroxylum echinodendron
TAGTGTAATTAATTATTTAATTGATTTCACCATAAATTTGATTATTGAAATTAAAGCTTTACTTATGAAGTTATTTGACTCATAATCTATCCTCTATATATAAAAAATTACAAACATACCAATCACTCTCATTCTTCTCTTCCATTCCTCTAGATTGTGAGAGGAATGGAGGATTGCGCAAAACCAATGAATGAAACTCTTAGGTCTTTAATGATAGGTTCATAACAAACATCAATTTTCATTCCATACCCATATCCCTTTTTCCATACCCCTCAAACAAGCACCCCCTAATAGTTTCTAAGAGAGGTTTGAGAACAACAAATTAATGAAATATGCTTAATTAGGGTGTAGGCCGAGATTGAACTAAAGAACCAGGCCCCTACCGAATTCCCCACTTTTATCGTTTTTTGCATGTTTTCTTTAATTTGTTTTTATTAGTCTAGATTCATTTTTTAAATTTTTTCAAAATCCAAATCCCCCTAAATCTAAACATCGATTAATTTCATTCAACAACTTTACCACACTCTCTGTGGGATCGACCTAGACTCACCATTGCTATAATAGTAGTCTAATTATTTTATTTTGACTAACATTACGACACACTGACAATATCCTTGACTTTCAAACTATTACAATTTACGACAAAATTTCGTGATAAGGAAATAATCAAGTAGATGTAAAACCTGAAATAAAAACATTTATAATTACATTACATATATAAAATTTAATATATACATCAAATATAAGTAAAATTAAAAGAAAAGAAAAAAACAAAAACAAAAACTTGCAACTTCATTCAATCGTCTACAGGGAGGATACCTGCTATAATTGCACTGACCCCAGTTATCATTTGGTACAAAATTCTCATCATTGAGAGGAGCCTCATTATCATCATCATTCAAATTCAATGCATCAAATGACATGTCAATGCTTTCCCATCTAAGATTACCTTCCAAGTCATCTACATCTATCAAACCCGGTTCATCAGAAACCCAATTTCCCAAAAGATTAATATTATCAATGAAAATTGGATCTGTTGAACTATTTGTGATATAAGAGTCCTAGTAAACACTAAAATTTAATTATTATAAAATTATAAGATATTATATCGAAATTAATAATGATACTAACATACCTTTCTCGAAGCTTTAAATTATAATAAACGAAAACCAAATCAATCAATTTATTGTGCTCCAATCTATTCCTTTTCTTAAAATGGATGAATTCAAATGTGCTCCAATTCTTTTCATAACCTGTTGCACTCATACATTGACTTAGAATTTGAACTGCAAACCTTTACAATTCTGGAACACTAGTTTCAAATTGATCCCACCAAGAAACTGTAAGTCGTAAGATAACAAAAGTAGTTTTATAAACAAAACTCCATTTATGAGCTTAATAGATCTTGCATTATTTCATGACCAACAATTGTTGTAATAATTAATAGCATTTCTCTATTAACTTCAACTTTCTTTGTAAAATCTGGTCTAAAATAGGCACTAAGATTAAAAAACGCCTTAGCTGCAAACAATGGAGAAGAAAGTTGCCTTTCTCATCTCTTATTAATGATTGCAAGATGCGGTGTGTACAAAGAAGGCCTACGTTTTAAATTGGACTTAATTGCTTCCTTCGCCCCCTCTATGACATCTAAAAAATAACTCATTATTGACTTTTCTTCATTATCAGCTAAGTGAAGCACCCTCACCAAAGGTTCACAAACTCGAATAACAAATTGACATCTCCTTAACCCTAAACAAATGATTTAACCCCAAACAAATGCTTCTTTTATCCAATTATTTCTCTACCTTTCAAATGCTTGTTAAAAACAAGCAAATAGTATGATTTCTTATATCGGGAACTAATGCAGCATGGGCCCAAGTGGGATCATTGTATCTTCCTGAAGCGGTTTGATCAGGAATATTTGAATTTCCTTCCATTTATCTGTAAAAATAAATAAATGCGTATATCAAAATAAAAGAACACATAATTTCATTACACAATACGCATATCCATCTTATATAATATAACTCATTTTGTATGATTACATCATACACAATTCAATTTCATCAAACACAATTCACCATAAGTCAAAAACTAACAATTCAATTATTCAACATAAGTAATTACATAAAACATACATAAACAATTTCCATTTCCATCAATTCTATTTCCAACAATTTTGAATAATTTCAATTCAAAGTTTCAAACATGAGAATCAAGTTGAACTGTATGATTTACATAATCACCAAATAATGAATGTCATATCTTATACAATTGTTCATATACATCTATTCATAACATGAGGATCAAGTTGAAGGATATATTCATAACATAAGGATCAAGTTGAAGGATATAACTTCGTTTAGAAATGTTTTTTTTTTCTTATTTAAACCTTTGAATCTTCTTTTCATTTTTATCAAACTATAATATTATATCCACCTTTCTATATTTGGTTCTTAAATATATAAGTTGCTTCTAGGATTTTTAATGGACGTTAATAAGGCTTAGTATAAGTGGTTGGATTTTAGCCTACAACATGTTCACAATTTAGAAAAAAAGTTCCTTTTGGACACATATACATCACTACTTTCACACATTATCTATTATAAATATTTATGATAGCCCACAAATATATATTACCAAATAATTCAACATATTTTACATATTGATTAAATGGAAAGAAATGGTAGTTTATGTTTCCAACTTTCTTTAATTTCAATTCAAAGTTTCAAACATCACAAAACATACATAAGCAATTTTCATTTTCCAATTCCAACAATTTCATTTATAACATTTTCCAACAATTTCAATTAAACTATCACAAAACATATATAAACAATTTCCATTTCCAACAATTTTTCATTCCCAATAATTTCTAACAATTTTGAACAATTTCAATTCAAAGTTTCAAACATCACAAAACATACGTATATAATTTCCATTTCTAAATTTTCAACAATTTCACTTCCAACAACTATCAATTTCAGCCATCACAAATTCGCAATTCACAAAATAATGAAATATACATAAACAATTTTCATTTTCAATCATTTCTATTTCCAAATTCCAACAATTTCATTTCTAACATTTTCTAGCAATTTCAATTCAACCATTACAACATATATAAATAATTTCCATTTTCAATAATTTTGAATAATTTCAATTCAAAGTTTCAAACATCACAAAACATACATAAACAATTTCTATTCTCAACAATTTCCATTTCCAAATTCCAACAAGTTCTAATAATTTCATTTCTAACATTTTCCAACAATTTCAATTCATTCATTACAAAACATACATAAATAATTCCCATTTCCAACATTTTCCATTCCCTATAATTTCTAACAATTTTATTTCCAACAATTTTGAATAATTTCAATTCAAAGTTTCAAATGTTACAAAACATACATAAACAATTTTAATTTCCAAATTTTCAACAATTTTATTTCCAACAACTATCAATTTGAACTATCACAAATTCACAATTCACAATTCACAAAATAATAAAAAAATATAAACAATTTCTATTTTAAAAAATTTCCATTTCTAACTTCTAATAATTTTTAACAATTTCATTTCTAACCATTTCCAATAATTTCAATTCATCCATATACATAAACAATTTTCATTTCCAATAATTTCCAAATTTTTATTCTAATAATTTCCAACAATTTTCATCACAAAACTTACATCAACAACCAAATACAATGAATTTTTTTTTCAAATTTCATAGCAAAAAACACACCCAAAAAATTAGAAACCAATTCAGTTTCAGGTTGGGTTGAGTTTGGATCTGGATTTATTTCAGATTTGGCAAATTCAGGGAGACTCTGTGATTGTGACCAGTGCGATAGTGGACTGGTGGCGTCAAGTTGTTGCTATGGTGCGGTGGTGATCGCTGGACGGTTGGAGAGGGAGTGGTGGCGACCATGAATAAGAGAGACAGTGAGAGTTTGAGAGAGAAAATAAAGAGAGGAAGAGGAGAAGAAGCGTATGTCAAGTGGGTTGGTGGAGGGGGAGGGAAGTTTTTTAAAATTTTGTTTTTTTGCATAAAAACCCCTGTATTTTTTAAAATTTCGGGTATCGATCAATATATAGCCGATATTTTGAATACTACTGGTATTAAGTGAATCAGGACAGTAAAGACATCCGATATTGGAACATCACCTTTTGTACCGTTTTTTGACCGGTACAATGCGAGATTCATTACCATGCTCAGACATGCAAGTTACCCTAAATCTGAAGTAAAAACTAGGCATGTCAATGGGCCAGGTCGGGCTTGAGCCGAGGGTGGCTTGTGGTTGACTCATGGCCCGGGCTATGGCCCACCGCGCCACTGGAGGGCTGACCTGGCCTGGACTACCCAGTAATTTTTTAAAGAAAAAATTCAAAACGACATCGTTTTGGGAAAAATAGGTGGGCCGAACGGCCTGTTCATGGCAGACCATGGTCGGCTAGTGGCCCGACTAACCTGGGTCAAAAACAGGCCGACCGGGCCATAATTGCCATGCCTAGTAAAAACAAACAGGGAATTGGTTGGCCTTCGAAGGCAATTACTGCAATCGAAGGGGATCAAATCGTCTATTCAATAATCCATTTTCCCACTCTGTGCCATTACACGACCTCTACACATTTAACAATAAATAAATAAGACAGAGCTAAATATGTAGATAGCATGCAATGGCACACGGTGAGAATTGGGTTTACGGAATAGACGATTTCGTGCCCAGTCGGAGAGACAACAAACTCCTCATATTAAAGCAAAGAGCTGTAAGTTGAGATGTTATACCCTCTTTCCAAAAAAAAATAAAATAAACGTTAGTGTACTTTTCGGGGGCAAAAATCAACTTAAATTTTAAGATAAAAAAATATGAAGGCAGTTTGTTTAGTTTTAATTTCTTCTAACATTTAAAATTAATGAAAACTACAAAAATTATTTTATTTTAATAGTTTATTTAATTATTTGATATATTAATTATTAATAAGAATTATGAATAATTAATTAATATTATATATTTAATTAATTTGAATTAATTATTGCTACAATTATTTATAATTTTTATTTAATTTTAAAATTAATTAATTAATTTAAAATTTAAAATTAATAAATATAATTAAATTGTTGATATCTTCAAAATATATAAAATTCGAATAAAATTTGATTAAATAATAAAATATATTTAAAATAAAATTTAATTTTTTAAAATTAAATATTTTATTAAAAATTAATTAATAAATATTAAATAAGACATTAAGATAAATTTAATTAATTAAAAATAATTTATCTTTAAGTTTTATATAATATATAATTATCATCAATAATAAAATATAATGTATATTTACATTTAAATAAAATTTTATTTTTATTTAAAAGAAAAATAAAAACTAAAATCCATTAAAGAAAAAGGTTCTTAGATTTTAAGTTCAATTTTGAGTTGAAAACGATGCTAAAGATACTGTACTGTAACGTAGATGTTGGTATTGATTAATATCTACGGTGCTGATCAAAAAATTTTACCGAAAATATATTTAAAAAAAGTAAAGGGATTAAATTAAAAAAAAAAAGGAAAAAAAACTTTAACCTCCCTCTCCCTCTCCCTCTCCCTCTCCCTCGTAGTGTCATAAACATTGGAAACAGCTATCCTTTCCCCTTCTCTTATTCTTTGGGGTTACTATTTATCGCCGTAATACTCTCTTCACCATCATCGAACTGTCGTCTTCTCATTCTTCTCCCGCGGTCTTCTCTGATCGCGTTTCCAGCTTCCGCCACTTGCTAGGTATCTGCTCTATTATATTGCTAGCTTGTCAGGGGGCCGCCTCCAGGTCGTTGCTGCGAGCTTCTCTGTTTAGTCATGTTAGTCGTCTCCTCAACTAATTGTGTGACATGCTAGTCTTTGACAATGTTATAAAGCTGTTTGAAATTTGAATGGCTCTTGGGCTTGTCAATTTTGAAGTTATTGGAAACTTGTAGTTACTTCAATACTTCTTCTTTCAGTGTTTATGTTTAAAGCAATTTGATTTCTAAGGGTATAATCAGCTTAACGTGAAACTGTAGATGATTATTTAATGATTTTTTCTTTTTATTTTTTTTATAATAAATCCATTATTATAATATGAATTGTCATTACCAAAAGAAGAAAGATGTAAATACGAGAAACTACTGTATGTTTTTAATATGCCTCTTTAAGTTTGCTACTACTTTTATCCCCCTTTTTTTGTCTCTTTTTGCTTCGTTAATCGAATATAATTTCTTCAAGAGAAAAAGACGATTTCAAGAGAAAAAGACGATGTCAAATATAAGATGGTTAATCAATTCTTGTATCACCCACTAGCTGCTGCTTATGAATTTCATTGTCTTCTTTTACTTTCATCTAGATACATATCTTATTCGTCATTAGTATTTGTTGCAGGATTTCCAATTGATGATGCTACTAAGAAGATAAATGCAGCTCACATAAGTTGCCGGCTGTACACATATCTCTAATAATGAACAATTCTGAGGATTGGAAGTCTCTTTTCCCAATTGGTAGTGTCTTTGGAGCACCTTTCCTACTCTCAGGTCCTTCATTAAATGCAATATTGGGTCCTCTTCTCTTCAATCCCTGTCCTCATTCTCTAACCCAACTCTTCAATTCTTCCTCTCTCTCGCCTCTACTCCTCAATCCTCCTCCCCACTTTTCTCTATCTCGGTTCCTTTCTAGCTCAGATTTTCCTGTTCCTCCCTATGTTTCCTTTTCAGTTGATTCATTACCTGGCCCCCAACAGTTCAACGATGCAGCTTCTATGTTTTACCACAATCGCCTGCAACTCCTTCAATACCCAAATGGGAATTCTGTTATTGTGTTCTTTCCAACTGGAAGCAACAACGAGCAAGTTGGGTTCTTAGTGGTTTCAGTTAAAGATAAGAACTTCGTTGCTATGAGGGATCACGATGGTGGTATTTTTACAGCCAGAAAGAGTTTGAGTGAAAGGATTGTCAGAATCTTGATCAACGAGACTGAGGATTTAGGTTGCATTGGGTATTTGTTGGTTTATACGCTGTATTCTGTGCATTGGTTTTGTGTTAAAGTCAGTGGGGTTGATGAAGTGCCTGTGTTGGGGTATATGGGTTGCAAGAGTTTTAAGAGTTGTTCAATTTTGAGTGCTTGTTGGAGTCCTCACTTACCTGAAGAGAGTCTGGTTTTGACGGAGAATGGTGGATTGTATTTGTTTGATTTGGAATCTGAGAGTTATAACGCCTATTATACAGGAACTAAGCTGAAAGTATCTTGGGGAAGCTATGGAAATTCAAGTAATTGTAAATGGTTGGGTTGTGAGTTCAGTTGGCATCCTAGGATTTTTGTTGTTGCACGTTCTGATATGGTTTTTCTAGTTGATTGTAGGTTTGATGAATGTAATTTGACATGTTTAGCAAATATTGATATGTTTAGTGTGTATGCTTCAGTTGAAAAGGAAGAGTTAATCACTTTTTCTAGGGCAATTTCGGATCAGTTTCATTTTGTACTGGCTTCTGATAATATGTTGGTTGTTTGTGATGTGCGCAAGCCTTTAATGCCGGTATTGCAATGGCAACATGGTTTAGATAAACCTTGTTATGTCCATGTGTTTAGATTGTCAGAATTGAGGGCAAACTCAAGGTATAATCAAAATGAATGGGCTACTGAAACTGGTTTTGGCATTATATTGGGATCATTTTGGAATTGTGAGTTCAGTCTCTTTTGCTATGGACCATCACTACCTACACCTGAAGGATCAATGGCTTCAGAAATTTCAAAATTTTCAAAGTCCGTTTATGCATGGGAGCTACCATCAGATCTTTTATTGTCAGGTCATGAATGTCGATGTGGGGCTTGTCTAGTAAGAGAAGAGTTTTCTAAGGATTACCTTCCCATATGGATTGATTGGCAGCAGAAGAAAGATTTAGTTTTGGGCTTTGGCATTTTAAGCAATGATCTATCTTCCTTAATTTTTGAGCCAGATGAATTTGGTGGATTTACATTGATTAGGTTGATGTCATCCGGAAAGCTTGAATTACAGAGGTACGTGGCTTCATGGGATTTAGTTAAAAAATATGAAGCATCCCATTGTGATTTAACACTTTCTTTGGAGGACAATTTTCTCCTCTCCATGGGTTTTGTAGATTCCAAATTCCCTAGGAAATTTAAGTATGTGGAACTGGCATATCTTGTGGCATATATGAATGGAAATCTTTTTCAACTCTTGAATTCGAACATGATGAGGCCTAGCAAGGGTTCTTGCAAGAAAGATTCCTTTGGTGTAGACTCTCACAAAGTATTATGTGAGAAGTTGAGGATTTTTAACTTCAGTCCGTCTAGAGCGCCCCCTGCTATTGATATTGTTTTCAATGATATTAATTTGCCAGCTAGTATACATGAGGTTGTTTTGAGGAGACTGTGGACAGGTTTGCCAGTAGAACTCCTACAGCTTGCCTTTTCTAGCTATTCTGAGTTTGTGGAGGTGCTTTTGGACAAGAAAAAGCTCGCTCTGGAGTTTTTAGTTGTTCCAGACCAACCTCAGTTGCCTCCATTTTTTTTAAGGAAGCCTTCAAGTTGCAGCACTAAGTGGTCAAGTAAGGTGCAGCCTAGTGACAATCTTGTTGGTCCAGTTCTTCCTGTTCCCATTTTACTCATACTTGATGAGTTCCGTAAGGGCCATTCTAATTCAAAGGAACAAATGGACTCATTTTCGTTTGAGGAGGAACTTACTTCACGATGCAATGAAGTTTTGAAAGTAGCAAGGGAATTGAATATCTTAGATTTTTTGTCGGAGCAACATGCTAGCAATGCTGTCTCCCTTGCTGATGAGAAAGATAACATGTGGGATGATCCTGGAAAACCAAATTCTTTCATTTCATATCATCCTCATGGGGGTGACTGCTCTGTTGAGGACCCCAAGGAAGATATCTATGACCAAAATAATCATTCGTCTGCCTTAATGGTTTCAAAATTGCATAAAGAATTGAGGACTTGTGGTGACAAAATGGAACGTATTGAGCAAGAACTCTTCCATAACCTGTGCCCCATTGACTTGAACTTTGGTGCTACAGGAATGAACTTCAGCTCTCAAGAACTTAGACACTATAATCTGTTGAAGATGGATTTGTCAAAGTGGGCCGAAAAGTGCAATCCATACCAGGCATGCTACTCTCAAGCCCCTAGTATTTAACAAGAGTGCAAAGTAAGAGGTAGGGTGCAGCCTTTCGAATCTAATACCTGATTCTCACACCCTAACTTTCTTCTTTTTGTTCCACACACACACACACAGAAGCTGGGTGGATTTTATTGTCTTTTGCTCTGCTTCTTGTGCATTTTAAGGTTGCAACAAACAGTTTCTAGAGAGAGACAGATCCAGTGTGAGAGCATACACAAAATTCAGGTATTAATGTGGTTAGAAAGAACTTAGTTTTTCACTGGGAACTACGTAACCCATGTTCTGGAACAGTTCGTTTTCAAAAACTTTTTGATGTAGGGTGACTGGGTGAGTAGATGAGATAACAAATTAGCAGTTAGAAGTCACAAAACTTGATAAAATTTTGGCTACTGGAATTTTAGGTTCAAAAGATCTGTTTAGGTTTTTGGAATTTCTGGTTCAGAACATCAAATGTTTTACGAGATATAGGTTTTGTAAGTTAGCTCCTTTTTTCCTCGGTTATATCCCTTGCGTACTTGCACAATTTCTCCATGTAAGCTGAGGTTGATGCTCATATGATCACATCATAACAGGAAGAGATATAATGCAAACAGTAATTCTGCAACAACTTCGCCTTCCAAGCTTGAGGATAGTGAATTTGTGAAGAGCAGCTTATTGCTTATGTGGAAGGTTTGTGCATAACGACCCTTAAACTGGGTTTGATTGGGAATGGGTATGGGTATATTTTGCATGAGACAACCTACAATACTCCACAATTTTCTTTATTTCATTTGTTAATTGAATTTTTGACTGGTCTTGCACTAGATAATGGATTTTGTTTCTGAACTGGATGCATATGGAGTTATACTCTTCTGTTGCAGCTTCCAGCTTAGAAGTTCAACTGAGTGTGGCAAATGCCCCTGAAATGGAACCGAACCAAGTTAATAAGACTTCTTGTCATCCAAAGGAAAATGGTCAAATGGGACATGTCAAAGGACAACATTTATCAAAGGTTGCACTCTGCTGCTTTAGGAATCAACCTGGAGAAGCAATTACAAGTTTGGAAAGGAAATCCTTCCTGCACTGATTAACCTCCCCAAATAAACGTAAGAGAATTGTTTTGTGAAAATGTGCTGCCTTTCCTTAGATTCTTTGATTAGTGAGAAGAGATGACAGTTTTTTGCTTTTGAAGCTATGGATCTATTCATATTGCTACATCCATTTGGTGTTCATTTTCCTTTGAAATTGAGGGTTTTTTGTGTGATGAGTTATGGTACATATCTTGGTCATATCCTGTGTAAGAATTTCCGGATTACAGCTCAACAGCAGAGCATACAGGTTGGAAATTTGGGTATTCAAGGAGCTCTACAATCTTGAATATGTTACGTTTTACTTTTTGGTATTATCTTGTGGGGTTAATTAAGTCTCAGTTCAGCTGGAAACTGATTTTATTCTTGACAGGTCAATGTACTTAAAAAGTTCTCTGTGCAACATCGGTGTAATATCAGTTAGCCTCCTGATGCTATTTGCAGCGTTGAGAATGACCCTGATAACAGGAGAGTTTTCAAAAATATCAAGGTAAGTTGAACGTTATTCATCCTGTAGTTCCTTTATACTGGTAAGATCAAACCTTTAAACAATTGTATGCAGTTTGGTAAGTGTGAACTACAGATGCTGTATTGATATTTACTTGTTAGGATTGATTTTATATGTTTGCTTCTATTGTCACAACACATGTTTTGCAACTAAGTTCTTAATTTGAAGATTCGGGCTCCTTCTCGACACAGGTAATAATATCCAGAAAAGTTTTGCTTAATGATGGTCATAGACAGGTGGTTGAGGTAGTACAAGCCGCCAAATGGAAGTTTCTTTGTGGTCAACCACCATTTCAGTACACGTTTTAGTTGATGAAAAGTGAAAACAGAGCAGATTATTCTGTAAGCATTTATCTTCTACGCTGCCAGGATTAGAGGCTATTGCAAGGCTATGAATTCTGCAAAACGCAATGAATCAAACCACGATGTAGATGATGAACCAAGGATTAATTCACATGACATCAAAGAAAGATGGATCCTGCATAGAAGAAGTCTAAGGAAGCATAGTAATTTCTTCCAAATGACGTTCTCGGATCTCTAGTCCTTGCAGCTGTTGTATGTTGTAATTTTACATGAACCGAGGATCACTTGGCCCTTTTATTTTTGGCATAAAAGAAATGTTGAGACCCTAATTTTATCATCATTCTCTCTTTTGTAATTGGTCCTAACTTCCTAAAGTAAATTATTGGTACTGGCATGTTTCTACTGTATGACAGTTGCTGTCAAGCATATTTGACCTGCAGAAGGAGCCAAGTCACAATTTCATATTCACACTGGATCACCAATAGAGAAGCCTCAGCAAATGCTAAGCGGCATAAACATTGCATTGAATACTCTCATTTTCGGTAAGTTCACTGTTCGATAGGTTGAAATTCATGTCTGCAGCATAGGATGCACCGATAGGGATATTCACCGATCGACTCACAACCATGTCTAATCTCTCTCCTTTCGCATTTTCTCTATCTCCTTACGCATTTTCTCTGTAGCTCGCAATTCCAGCTTCGTTTTGGTTTTGAGGTAACACATAAGCACACGCTCTGCGGTGAGATCACTACGTGTTGTGATTCTTACTTGTGGGTCTTGCTGAGAAATTTGACGAGGAATTGAAATTTCCGACTTTCCTCTCCCTGTCTTCCTTCGCTTAGCTCCAAATTTCTTTGCAAATCCTAGTTTTTTGCTAGTTTTTCTACAACAAGTGCACATTAGCTTCTGTTGGGTCTTCGAAAGTTCAGTTTTCTAATCGTTTCATTTGTCAAAAACGCTCAGTCTGTTAACTTCCATCTCTAGCAAGGGATTGCGAGATTTGGGTTGCCTTCTTTTGATTCATTTGGATGCACTTCTCTAAGTATAAAAAAGTTTGGCAAGTTTTTTAATTAATTCTATAATCCAAATTCTAAATATGTTTTTTATTTAGTGGGAATATGATTTCCTTATTCATTTTTAAACACCATGATTAATTCTGCTCTTTTTGTTGGTTAAAAATACAGGTAATAATATGTGGATTCATTTAGGTTTGTTATCAGTCAAACTTCATTATATTTGGAATTTTTTATGTCCCTTTTTTTGAAATTTAGGACTATAGACACGAAATCTTTGGTAGTTTATTTACATTTTTTTATTATATTAATTTTTCATAAAAATATTATATACAGCACTTCCCGTCTTGTTGCCTTATTTTGTGTGGAATTGTTGACATTTGAAGCTAAAAAATGCCATATAGGACGTGTTGTAAATATATGGATACTACGACAACACTTGCTATTCGATCGACCCTACAGTGGAGACTTCATTTTGTATATATCGCGTTGCTCCTATGTAGTTATTTTTAAAAGTATGCAAAATGCAGCAACCCTTAACAGCCAAGGCTTTCAGATTGGACTTCCTCTATATAAGGATAGCTCGGGATCTTCAAATTATTTACGGGCTATTTGAAATGTTCTGAATACTGAATCAATTCAGGTATTTGGAAACACATAAAAGAGATGAGTTTAATTTTTTCGTGTAATTGAGATTCATCCTTTTTTAAAATTAAATTCACTCCTCTAAGTATCGGAATAAAATTTACTCCTCCAAGCTCTACACACTATCTCTCCTCTCTTCTCTTCTCTATTTATCAATTATAAACTCTACATAAACTTTTAATTTATGTTTAATTGTAAACTAGTTGAAAATTTTTCTTTCCACCCGCTATATTTTTTATAATGTGATAATATAATTTTTGGTTTTATCCTACTTGTT
Organism: Erythroxylum echinodendron; assembly: GCA_027575705.1. Classification (NCBI taxonomy): domain Eukaryota; kingdom Viridiplantae; phylum Streptophyta; class Magnoliopsida; order Malpighiales; family Erythroxylaceae; genus Erythroxylum; species Erythroxylum echinodendron. Next base: position 5,320,475 of record JANZXR010000001.1, read on the forward strand.
CTTTTCCGTGGGTGCGGCTATACTGTATAGTGACTTGTGAGTTTTAACTTTTAATAAAAATATGTTTAATTAAATTTGTAAATTTTTTTAGTTATAATTTTTCTAATTTTATAATTTATGAATATGAAAAATTAAATTAAAATTTCTATTTTTATATAAACATTTAACTCACATAAAAATTCTAATATTAAAATTAACTATTTTTATAATTTTAATTTTATATAATAAAATTTCTCTTTTTTAATTCTATTAAAATTTAATAAAAATATACATGTTATTGATTTTTATATTAATAAATAAAATTATTCTTCTTATTTTATCGAGTTACTATTACTACATTTTATTAATTATAAAAATAAATAATTTTAACATATAATGCTAATTAATTTTACCTATAATTATAATATTTTAATAATAATTAATAATATATTAATCACCGATTTATAATCATCATTGAATCTTTTTACTTATACACAATAATCTTCGTCATTCAATCGAAAATCATATGATATAATTGCATTGTAAAAGTTAATATAATACTGCCTTGAGTACTACTTTAAACTATATATTAACTGTAATAATTTGCACATTTTATACTCTTGATCCTTTTGAACAAAGTACATTTGATTATTTCATATATTATTTTTATCTAGTTTTCTACTTAAGAATACTTTCTTTACATTTGATGTAATTAAGATCTATTATGATCACCAAAACTAGAATAATTGGAATAAAGAAAATAATCTTATTATTTAATAAAATTATTTTTTAGTCAACGGTAAAAATGTCATATGAAATAATTGAATTCATTTTGAATGTGTTCCAAACAGTGTAATTGAATTCAATTCCAATATTACTGAGTTTGTTCCAAACAGTATAAATTGAATTTAATTCAATCTCATTAATGTAATTGAATCCAATTTGTTAATGAATTCAATTCGAAGGTTTCCAAACGGTCTGTTAATTTCCAAAAAGAAAAACATAACGTCGTATTATTCGTTGAGAAGACGTGCTACTGTTGTGGTGCGGTACAATATAAAACACGGGATGTGGAGAGTTATCAGGACGGTACATCACGGGTTTGTTTCTCTCAACCATGTTTCTATCACCCTCTTACCTGTACACCATCTTCTCTGCTATTGACATTAAGAGAAACGCCAGAGACTCCCATGCCCCTGTATGTACCTTACCTTATCTCTCTTAAGTTACTTAGTTTTTACAAACGCCCAGTGGTCATCGATTCACAGGATAAACAACGACATTCACTCCTTTTTTCGGGCATGTTTCTTGATTAAGCAGTCTCTTTTATTGTGGTGATTTCTGGATTTTGTGTTTTTTGAAATTTCTATTCTTTATGCAATTTTTGGTTTTGATATTAGCTTCTTTGTGTGATTTAAGGTTGAATGCTTTCTGGGTTTTATTATTTTGATCTCTTTGTATTTGATATTGTTGGGTTTATATCAAGATTGAATTTTTATGCCTAATGATCTTATGGTTTTATTTTGGGAGATCTTTTCTTGTTCTTTCACTTCAACATCCCTTTTTTTTTGCTCTGCTATCATGGCTTTGGTAAGGCTTAGATCTGTACAATTTTATGAATGGTTACTTGGTTTATTCTCATTGCACTTGGTTTTGTTATACTTATTACAATGAATTATTTCAGTTTTTTTTAACGATAGATTGATGCATAAAATAAATGTTCGATGATTTGGTGATTTTAAAAACTCTTCACATTTGTATCTTCTTGATAATTTTTCTTTTTGTTAAAGTTCTAATTTTTGCTACCTAAATTGTTGTAGTTCTTTGATACAAATATTTGGTGAAGATTATATTGTATTGTATTGTATTGTATTTATTTTAGTTTTATTTATTTACTCTTTTTTACCTGCATCATTTATTTGTAATTTTTTGTTGTATTATTACTATTCTATGGTTTTATTTGGGTTACATTTGCATGTGGGTTTAACAGAAACAATCTTTCTATTCTATAAGAATAAGACTGCATACTGTCGACCTCCCCAGACTTCGCATCGGTGCAAAATTTGGACTGCGTGTAATAATGATGATATAAGTCTCTCGATCATAATCAACAAACTTTATATTTGACGAATGTAATAGGAATAATTGCTTATATTGGTATTATTATTTTGGAGGGGTACCTATATTACCAATAAGTGATTCCACACGAGGATGGTAAGATGATTTCTGTTTTTTAATGATAGGGGCATAATGCCATGATAATGATGCTAAACATTAACAACTACAATCATTCAGTAAAAGTCCTATTGATCGTAGATCTGAGAGGGTTCATAATTATGCAACCTTATCTTTAATTAGTAGAGAAGTTTTTTTATAGACCCTCATAAAATATATAAAATAATAAAGTAATAATAATTACAATAAAATATGACATAAAAGATAATAATACTAATAATAAATAAATAAAATTAACAAACAAACAAATAAATATGTGTATATATATAAGTAATAAAATCAATATTACAATAGATATAGAGCAAGATTAAAAATAAGAATAAAAAAATAAGTACTTAAATACGCAAAGAAAGAAGGAGACATGTAAATAAATAAATTAAACAAGTCATTACAAATACATATTTAAGCTAAATAAGAAAATGTTTAGGTTAAAAGTTTAAGCTAAATACAAGACATAAGCCTTGAAGCCTTGAAGGAAAATGTTTAAAAGATCCATGAGAAGGAAAAAAATTTCTTTATGTGAGATATTTTACCCTTATCCTAGTACGTCAAAGTTTTATGTAGGGACGACAAATAGGGCTCAGCCTACCCAACTCGAGTTGACGGGGCCACAATTCGAGACTGCTTGACCTAATCAGGCCACAGGCCGAGCTAAGGCTGGGGTTGATGGAAAGGTACAAAATGACATCGCTTATAAAAAATGATGTCGTTGTCAAATTTTTTATAAAAAATATGAGGTTGGGCCAAGCCACAAGCCGGTCAGCCTGTAGTCGGACTAGGTCTGACCCATTGCCATCCCTAGTTTATATTAAGGGTTACATTTTCGGTAAGTTTCAACAAAGTCATATTATTCTTGATCACCTCCTCCCATTTCTTCTGAGGTCTTCATTTTTTCTCTTACAGTGTCATGTCTTCGGTAAGACCCAACAAAGTCACATCATTCTTAATCACCTCCTAGTCTTCTTAAGCCTTCATTTTTCTCTCTTACAACCCTTAAGTATAATCTTTCCGTATTTTCTTGCTGAAGCGTCAAGGTATCTCTTCTTAATATGATCTTCTCACTGAAGCGTCAAGGTATCTCCTTTTAATATGTCTGAACCACTTAAGCTTTGTCTCTCTTAATTTTTCATTAATATTAGTTACCTTTAATCTAACTCTTACTATTACATTTATGATCTTATCTCTTCTAGTAAGGATTTGAAATATTTATAACTTTATATGCAATAAAGTGCGTATATGAGAGATTTGATTTCAAGCTTCAAGGGAATGATAAGGGTATTATCAAGGGAATTATAATAACCATAAATACTATATATATGAATCAAAATGGAAAATTCAAATGTTTATAGACCCAATCAAATTTGTCAAAACTATTAAAATCAACAATCAATATTTATGGAGACTTCTACAACTTCTAGTCATTTATCTTATAGAAAGCATTGCAAATCTATTAAAACTAACATTATTAACCAAAAAACTTTTAAATTGCTTTTTCATAATTAATGGCATTTTTTTCAATAATAATTATTTGAACAGTATTAACAAAAGAGCATCAATATTAAAGGTAAATTTATGATAAAATAGATAAATAAAGGTACGTGATGCTTCTTCATTTGTATTAATTAGATCTTCAAAGGTGAACTCTTAACATAAATAACAATATTTTAAAAATCAGATCGGATATCAAATCGGTTAAAGAAAAAGTTAAAGATTTAAAGGTTCAATCGGTATTAAACAATTATAAAACTGAAATCTGATAAATAAGGAGTAAAAAATATGAAAATAAGTATAAAATATAGTATAAAATAAAATACTTTATTGAAATAAAAAATAATACCTGTTAATATATAATAAACTAATAATAAATATAATAATTTAAACTAATTTTGAATCTAATATAAAATTAAAATAATAATAAAAATAAATTGTATTTCTTTATTATCATTTATTTAAAAATTCGTAAAAGTTGAAATATATTTAAAGAAAGTCAATACAAAGAATTCTAATTTTATTTTAACTTCTTTTTTAATGTCCTTTAAACATGCCTTTTTATAGTTTAAATAGTTTTAATACATTCTTAAATTATCTTAAGCAAGATTACTTATATATATTAATTAATAATTCAATTTATTAATCAAATTTATGATAAAAATAATTAGTTTTAATAATAATAATTTAAAAAATTTAAATTAAAGTATAAAGAGATAAATAGAGAACTTAATTTTTGACAAATATAATTTATTAGTGAGATTGAACAAATTTAGCATTTTTTAAGGATAAAAATAGTAATTCATTTTTAACAATAATAATTTAAAACAAAAATTTTAATTAAAATGTAAATATATAAATAAAAAATATAAGTTTTAAAAAAAGTATTTTATTAATAAGATTATGTGATAGAATAAAAAGAAAAAAACTTTCAATAAAAACTTCAAAGATTTTTGAAAAACACCTGTTAACATTTCTAGCTTTTTATAATAAGACTTTGCATTAATGATAAGTTAACATATGTCAAAAACAAAGGGTGCCAAGGACAATCTATTGAGCCCTACATATTTAAATAAACAATCTGTTGAGCCCTGCATATTTAAATAACTAACACATTCTCTTGTTTCAAGGACTGGGCCCCACATATTAGATGATTATAACTGATTTTTTGGAAAAAGCTAACCAGTTTTTATAAAAACAGGTTGGTTTTTTATTTAACTGGCTAGTTTTCTCTCGTAGAGGTTATAAACATGAATCGAATCGGTTGGACCGACCAATTCGCTCTGATTTTTTAATCATTGATAAATAGTAGGAAAATCAAATTAGTGACCAAAATCCATCTTATTTATGACGTTGTAGGTTAGATAATATTAACAACATTATAATCATAAGGTTACATAAAGAATGATATTTGAATCCTTTTAATTAAGAATTGTATGAAACTTATCAAGCTTTTTTGTTGGATAAGATAACTAAACTACCCTTATTGAAAAAGTAGAATATGTCGATGAGTTATTAAAGCTTATACATTCAAATGCATATGGTCCTATATCTATCACAGTAAAGGTGGGTACTCAAATTTTGTTATATTCACATATGATCATTCCATATATGGTTATATGAATTTAGTGAAAAAAAGTTTTGAATCATTAGAAAGGTTCAATTAATTTGGATTTGAAGTTGAGAAACAAACTAGTAAAACTATAAAGTCACTTAGAACTTATCGAGTTGGGAGTGCCTAGACCATTAGTTTTTTCCTTTCTTTTGGCTTACTTCAAAAAGAATAAGATTCTCCTAAAATGGAGTCCACTTAGAACACTACCACATAATAGAGTGTTTGAGAGGACAAATCATACTCTATTAGATATGGTGTGTTCTATAATGAGTCATGCAAATCTTCTTATTTCCTTTTAGGAATATATATACCTTGAAACTATTTCTTGCCTTTTAAATAAATTTATATCCCAATTGGTTAACAAGACTCTATGTGAGATATGAACTGTAATAAATCCAAGTTAAGATTTGGGAACGTGATACTTATATGAAAAGTGCAATATTTGATAAAGGTTCAATCTATATTAGATAAATGTAAATTTGTGTGGTATCCAAAAGAGAATATCAACTATTAAATTTATCATATTCTTGAACAAAAGGTACTTATCTTAAGATATGTTACATTCCTCAAAGAGAATTCATTTTTAAGGAAAGTAAAAGGAGAGAAGTAGAACTTAGAGAAGTTCAAAAACTACAAAAGCATATCCAAATGGAATAAAAACCTCAAATTGATAGATGTGATTTATAACCAAGTGTTCAAGAGACACATAGTCTGAAATGAACTAATAGGATACGTTATCCCTTAACTAGATATGATCTACATTTTGAAAAGGGTTATCAATGTATTACTTATGGAAAATGGGCTTATTAATTTTATGGAAGCAATCTCTAACATTGATTCTTAAGAATGACGTGAATCTATAAGATCATACTAGTAGAAGTTATATGTTTCTTTAGTCGTGACATGTGAAAAACCTTATGTATAATAGCATCAGATGGGAATTATAACTTACAGGCGATAAGGTTTGACCCTTTCAATGACCTTAAATGGCCAATAAAAATCTAGGAAATATGGTTAGAACATTTAGCTAGGTTCCTTGCCTATATAATTGAAGTTTGACAAACACCATATCTCTTATAAGGAATTCCTTATCCTTCCCTCTTACTATTTGATTACTATTTCATTCTTTCTTGAGCTCTCCATCAATGAAAGTTAATCAATTGCTAACTCCTTATATTATAAGAGGTTATTGACTAGTAGTAGTTTAAAATCCTTTGCAAAATAAGGAACATAGATTGAGGGAGGGTAACCATCTAAAACCTCAAATAGGGAAGTATTAAAGGTTAAATAATGAGTGATATTATACCACCAATCAGTTATAGGAGCCATATGAACCATTTACTGGGATAATAGCCTATTATACACCTTAGATAAGTTTTTAAAGAATGGTTTAGGACTTTGGGTTGGCCATTCGTCTGGAGATGGTAATTCAAAGAGAAATGTAACTTTACTCCAATTTTATAGAATTCTTACTAGAATTGACCTAAAAATATGGGAAACATATCATTGGTGATAGTCTCTAGCATGCCATATAGCTTAAACACATTGGAGAGGAAGAAATTGGCCACCACATCTATAGTCTAAAAATGTTTCAATGCTAAGAAATGGGCATATTTGCTAAACCGATCAATAACCACCAAGTTAACTGAGCAGTGATTGGAAGTGGGAAGCCTATATAGACATCTGCTTAACATCTTTTAGGAATTGGAAATGGTTACAATATTCTTACTTAAAAAGTAGTTTCATATTTGTTAAGCTAGAAAACTTGATAAACTCTAATGTAATTCCTTATATCTTCTTAGATACTTTTCTAGTGGAACAAAGCTTGTAACTTGTTGGTAGTCCCTTTCGCTCTAAAATGTCCCCTTTTGGGGCTCTGATGCTCTATAAATGTAAGTCGAGGCCCCAAATAAGTATAGTACCTTATTGCCACTCTCCCTTTCCATCTTAAGATTCCTTCTATTTATTAGTAAGAAATCAAAATTAGTTGACCTTCCACTAATTTCTTTATCAAATCTTGGATAGTGGAATCCTTCTCCCTTATTTTCTGTGTCTCTTCCAATAGTTGGATACGCACTTGTGATAAGCTAGGGTGCTAAGTTTAATATAAGAAACTCGAGACAAAACATCAATAACAAGACTTTCCTTCCCTTTTTTTATACACAATCTCAAAATCATATCCCAATAATTTGAGAAGCCATTTTCATTAAAAGGGAGTGTGCATCCTTTATTCGAAAAGCAACTGTAAGCTCTTATAATCTGTAAGAATGACAAAAGGTTTTCCATTTAAATACTAATGGCAATGCTTAACAGCCATAATAATGGCAAAGAACTCCTTCTCATAAGTAGATAAAACTTTACGTATAGAAGCTAAAGATTTACTTATAAAAGCTATAGGATGTCCTTCTTGACTTAGCACTGCGCTTAAGCCATTTTCACATGCATCAACTTGAACCATAAAAGGTTATGAGAAATTAGGTAATGTCAAGAAATGAACATTTATAAGAGTTGTCTCTAAGTTGTGGAGTGCCTCTATTACTTCCTTACCCCATTCAAATTTGTTCCTTTTGAGTAACTCCTCTAAAGTCTTACTTAGAATATGACATGCTTAATAAATCACCTATAGAATCCAGTTAAGCTCAGAATCCTCAGAGTTTGTCATATTAGTAGGGACTGGTCATTGTAAAATGATTTCTATTTTCCCAAGGTCGATTTAAACTTTGTAGATTGAAATTATGTGTCGAAGATACTCAATTTATGAGGCATCAAAGTTACATTTGTTTCCTTTGAGAATGAGATGATTATGCTCCAAAACCTCTAAGGTGATCTTAAGATATTCCATATAATCCTAAAAGTTTGGCTATAGATAAAAAAGTCATTGAAGAAAAAAACTACATACCATCTCAAGTACACTTCTAACAAATAATTCATTAAATTCTAAAATATAAAGGGGGTATTGGTAAGCCTGAAGGGCATTACAAAGAACTCATAATAACCTTTATGAGTCCTACAAATTATTTTGTGGAAATTAGAAGGATACATCCTTATTTGATGATATTTAGAACTAAGATCAAGTTTGGAGAACCAAGTTGGTTCGTATAGCTCATCTAGAAGTTCTTCAGTGATTGGATAGGGAATTTATCTTTTATAGTGTTCTTCTTTAGCTCTCTATAGTCCGCACACATTCTCCAAGAGCTATCTTTTTTATTTACTAAATCTTTTTTATTTACTAACACTACTGGAGAAGAAAAGTGGCTATTACTATATTGAATAATGCCTAACTTCAAAAGATCTTGTGTTAGTTCCTTGATGATGCTTTTTTGTAAGCTTTTATTTCTATAAGGACGTTTATTATTAAGTTTTACACCATCTTTGATAGGAATTTTATATTTATGTGATCTTGGAGGTGGTAACTTAATAGGTTCAATAAACAATAAGCTAAACTCAGCCAAATGACACCTGAATTCGTGTTGTTATTCCTCCTTCAATAAGTTAGCCCTTATAGTGAGCTCTAAAAGATACTTCTTTATTGAACAAAATAGTCTTAAAATATAAATTTGACTATTCAGTTGGAAGTTGGATAATAATTTTGCTAATTTCTTTGGGGTAGACTTAGGATGACTAAGTTATCCCCCTTCAAGTAAAATCCACTTTCCACACTAGTTGAATTATATGATTCTCCTACCAAAATTACACAGGACATCATTATGGATGGAGAGCTATTGAATTTCCAACACTAGGTAAAAACCGCCTAAAGCTAATATCCGAGGAAAGGTTACCTTGTAGTTACCATTCCCAATTCTTATATAGCCCATCACATAATAATTGGAGGCCTCCCCCTACTATGAACTTAAGGTCCTTCACTTCAAAATACTTATAAATTCCTTTTTGATTAATGAGAAACTTATAAAGTTATATGTATTCCTATTGTCAAAGAGTATGAGTGTAGAACTTCCCTTATGAATCCTAATACTTTAGTTTACTGGTAGTTTTATATAAAATTTCCTTACATCAGTTGTAAAGATAATATTGGGGGTTCTTCTAGTTCATCATCCCACTCCATTTTGTTTATTTGGTTGATTTCTTTATCTTTTATAAGGAACATGTTCCACTACTTCTTTTTACATTGGTGACTAGGTGAGTATTTATCATCACACCAAAAACAAATTCCTTGACCTCTCTTCTCTTTAAACTCCTTGTTGTTAAGTTGTTTGGTTGGGTTCTAGGGTAATTTGTGAGATATAGTTTTGCAAGATGTCTTTAGGGTTAGCAGGAGTTTGTCATTAAATTTAGTTGTTCATATTAAATAAGAAGGGGAAAATATGAGGTATTCAGGTTGAACAAATAAGATTGATGGCACCTTTGTAGTTAGAATAATAGACAGAATCTATAATCTCTTATTTTTTCATAAATGTATGATAATGTTTTAAGATTCAATAACTTTAATGATAATTCAATAAGAAGAAACCAACCAAAAACACTTCAGGAATTTAAAGGCAGAAGGAGTACCTGTTGAACATGGAACAATAGTCTTACACGCTACCCATTTAGTTTAGTACTTTAAAATCTTCTATCAGGGCCTTCTCTTTGAATCATTGTGTAATGGCCATATGATATTCATTTTAGAAGGGATCTTCTAAGGTCATTGGATGCCTAAGGAAGAGTTGGTTCCACTCTGCAACTACTCCCACCATGTGGACACTTTAGAAATTTTACCTTTATATTGGTCAGATTATGATCTAGCAAAAATAATTCCTTTGATTGAAATAACAAATTATTAAGCTCCACCCATTACATCGGGGAAATCTCCACCCGACTGGCTCTTGTGGGGGCAATATAAGGTGATTATTCCATAGTTAAATGTCTCTTTTGTTTATCCACTTATGTTTGTATGATTGTAGTAGGATGCCTGTGATTTCAATAAAAAAATATACCATTGGAATATCTCTTGAAGCTCTACCATTTCTAGACTTTGTTTTTCTAGTTTATCTTAAAGATTAAGTTGTGCCTCTATCATTTCCTTATGCTTTTCTTTGAGTTGGTTGCAAAGTGTTTCTTTTATCCTTTTTATGCCTTGTCCTCTGATGCCTTCACCCATGATGAAAATAGAAAAGTAGTTGTAGAATAATACTAAATAGTTAGTAGAATCATATTCTAATACCAATTGATACCAACTTTAAGCAAAAAGGAAAATGAACATGAAAATAAGTAATGCAATTAGAAGGAGAGAGAAAGAAGATTGAGGAATGCTAAAAGAGAGAAAATATATAATTTGGGAATATTCCTTAGTTATATCTCTTGATAGTGAACAATAGGTATTTACAATGACTACAAAATTGGACTGGTTTAGCCAATTCAATCTCGAAAACCTTGAAAAGGTTAACTTTTAGGTTTAGTCAACTTTCTAGTTTGATTTACTTTAATAATAATAATTATTAAAAATTTATTAGCTTATTAAGTAATTAGTTGATTTTTAAAAATTAATTAATTTTTGCAAACTAAAGTAAATCAATTAATTTTTATTTGACAGTCTTTTTTTCAATCAAACTTCAAATTCTTTAATGGATAAGGATAATCTCCTTCAATTATATATCAAATTCTTATATTTTACTCAATCTTTACCTATTTTTATAATGACCTAATACTAGTTAATCTTTTAAACCTTATCTTATCGGCTTAACTTTTAGTTCATTCTTTAAGGTATTTAAATTAATTAATAATGGTTATATGTGAAGATTAAAAAGTAAAATAGTCCAGTAACAACAAAGCATAATAGTGGTTCATTATAGCAAAATCGGCACATCATTTTTTAACATTCCTATGCTACATCGATATTCATCTTCTTCCTTTGGTCATTTGGCACGTAATAAGATTATAGCTATGTCTTTGTTGAGATGCAAAACAAGTATAAATTATACATGGTACATAATTTTGATGAAAAATATCATCGATTCCCAAGTCAAGGAAGTTTTGTCACTTTTATAAAAACAAAGCTTAAATTTGAGCTCGAATTTTAGTATTAAGTGCATTTTAGTTTCTTAACTCCTTTTCGGTCAAATTGATTTCAAACATTCATTTATTTAAATCTATTCATATCAATGTATAAAAAATGAGAACAATTTAGTTCTAATTGATGTTGACATAAAAGTGAGATTGTAAGGTAAATTTAACAAAAATAAATAACTGGGATGTATTTAAAGTCAAAGCTTTACATCTTTGTTTCTATTAATGTGTACTAAGAAAATTGAGTGGAATTAGAACATAGTGCAAAAGGTATACGGAAAAAAATACGCTTATGACTAGTATAATCTAATTCCAATAATATATCTAGAGTGGTAGGGCCAAGTATTCAACAATTTAAATAAGGTTCGTAGGAAAGAAAAAAGCTAGGATGACAATTTTTCATTTTGGAAATTCCATCAAATTTTGTGACCTACATTGATGGGGATGGTTTTGGGCATACTTATTGTGCCCATTTGGCATTATTAGGTGGGAAAAAGGATAATTCCTATGCTACCTTGATGCTCATCTTCTTCCTCTGGTCATTTGGTATGTAACAAGATCAAAGTTATACCTTCGTTAGGATGTAGTACGGATGGGGGGACAATGGGTTAGGTCAGGTTTAAGTTGGCCCAAACTTGAACCTAGCCTAAAACTTTGTAAAGTCTAATTAGACTCGAGACTCTTGGCCTGATTCCAAGCCTAACCGGGCTTAGGTGACTCAAAACTTGATTAAATGTTGTTAATTTTTAAAAATAAAAATGACATCAAAACTTTATCAAAGTTATACCTTTATTAGGATGTAGTACGGTTGATGGTGACAAGGGGTCAGGTTTAAGTTGGCCCAAACTCAAACCTAGCATAAAACTTTGTAAATTCTAATTAGACTCGAGCCTCTTGGCTTGATTCCAAGCTTAATCGGGCTTAGGTGACTTTTTTTTGCTAAATTGATTTCAAACTTTTATCTATTTTAACTCTCAAATTCACGACCATATAAAAAATGATCAATTTACATTTTTGTTTCTATTAATGTGTAATAAGGAAATTGAGTGGAACTAGAACATATCGCAAAAGGTTATACATATTTCTTGATGAAGAAGTTAATTAGGATACAAATACGTTTATGATTGGTATAGTTGGAAGGTGACATGGGTTAATTATTCATCAACTTAAGATTACTAGAAAAGAGAAAAGGTAGGACAACATTTTATCCTTGAATTACAAGTGTTGACCGTGCAGATTTTTAGTTTGGAAATTCCGTCAATTTCTGTGACCTACATTGATGGGAATGATTTAGGGAATGCTGTTTTGTGTCCATTTGGCATTATTCATTGTGAAAAGTATCACCAATTAACTCATGAGTCTTTTTTGATTAGTGGTCCTATAAAATGAATGTTCTAGGTTTAAGTATATGAAGGCAAAACATTGTCATCAATAACAATATAATATATGGTTAGTAATAGATGATTTTTGCCTTAATTTGATGTTCAAATTATGATAAGTTATTAGCCAATTGAAGTGAAGAGATATATGTGGGGGTCAGTCACCAAAGTGATAAGAAGATAAAAGTAAGTAAACCTTACGTAAGGGATACTAATAATACAAGAGCAATACTCCACAAGTACAAGTATAAAGCCTATACGGTCAGCTGAAACGTTTCATAATATATTCCTGACCAGAGTTGCACATTCCTTTTCTCGCGTAACTTCATGTGAGTGAATTACTCGAGCAGACTAGTACGTATTCTTCTTTTCTCACACAAGAAGTAACGAAAGGCCAAGTAGATCAAAAGAAGTGAAAAAACAAAGAGCATGAAGAAAAAGGATAAGGGGTTATACGTTCGAACTTGTAAACCAATCTTTCTCTATTGGGAAATTAAGCAGCGGAGGGTGCAGATATGTAGGAGATAGTTGGCTCAGGCATGGAAGCCATGAAAGTTGTCCTTGAGATTATTTCTTCTTCTGGAGGATTATTATTTTCAGCCTTCAAATCCAGCGACTCGTCGTTGTATATATTCCACCATTTTTGAACTAATATCTTGATGTCTTCTCTATCCATATTAACTTCTTTGCCTGTGAACCTCCATGGTTTTGAACCCTGTTTTTAGCAGATATGTAAATTTAGCTAGTCTCCGAGAGCGATCAAGTCTTATGAACGAATTCAGAGGAAGGACAGGTTTTTCTCTAGTTTAAACCAAAAGTTGAGATTTGAGGAAGAGGATTACTTACAGCAGCACAATAGTGAGCCACCTTAACCTTTTCAAACTCAAAATTCTCGGGGTGGCGCCATAACATTGCTAAAACCAGGTTGTACTCCAATGGAAGTGGTTTGTATATCTTTTGGAAAAACACGTTCAAGAAATCCTGTTACATGCCAACAAGTAAATCAGGAAAAATTATAATCTGACAGAAGTTGAACCTGAGCCGCTATGTACTTATTAATGGTAAAAATCATTTAAAAAACAAGAATTCTTAACAGAAGATGTTAAAAGCTCTGAGCTTACTTGCTCGGCGAACGGTGTTGGTGCGGTAATCCGGAGGGTATGAAGGAGCTTCTCATAAGTCAAGCGGCTAGGTTCGAAAACGAACATGCCGGCGTTGAAGTAGAGTGGCGGAGGAGAGCCCATCTCAGCCGGCCATTTCACCTTATCAGGGCACTGCTGGCAGTATCCGATAGAGTACTGGCGAGAGTGACTCCAGGTTTTCTCACAAAAGCAGTCCATGACAGCATAGAAGTAGCCATCTGGGTTGTCAAAAAGGTGGTCTATGTTCTCGAACACTTGTGTATCCGCATCCAAATAAATCATCTTGGTATATTCTTCCATCTACAAAACACAGCAACCAGTCCTCGTCAATTCTTATTCTCTAAGATTTTGCATCTACATTAGATCATGATTCTTCTATATATTGTCATATGTTGATTCACTTGATACAAGTTTGGTTCCCCTCTGGCATATATAACTAATTATATAAAAGTGATGTGCGTAGGATCTGTGACTCTACGTATACAAGCTGCATATCTACATGGATACAATAAAAAAAAAGATTTTAAAATCAATCTATAGAGGTTTTTTTTTCAAAAAATTTAATCCACAATTGGCTGAATCTGAAGAAGAGTCTGATGCTTTTGAATGCTTTGATAATGACAGTTTAACTTACAACGACAAAGGAATAAAGTCACGTCAATAACGCAAGTAACCGCACTATTTTTTTTTTCAAATCCTTTTTTTTTTCAGATTTCCGATGTGAGAATGTCATGTTTAGGTTTACTACTTAGTACTTACATTCCAGATGCGAAGCTTGGAATAGTTGATGACGTAGTAAGCCATGGCAAACTGAACATTGTTCTCAGGAGGATAAATAGGTTCAATCGGGCGGACTGTACAACCCTGCGATCTTAGAATGTGACGGTGTTCCTCAGGGACATCAGGCAGTACCGCAACCACAAGAGGGTATGCGCTATTCACCTTTCGCAGACCCTTAGCCAATCCAACAGCCCCTTTAACATAGTCTCCATTACCGGCTAAGAAGGTTATGTAGGCTCGCCCAGAGTATCCTACGCTCAGCGTGGACACCTTGCCTGACCCTGCAAATACATCTCCAGGAACTTCCGGAGCCATTCTTTAGATAGCTATAGAGTTTAATACCTTATGCAAGTTGGGCTTGATGTTGAAGGTGAATGAGATTTGTTGAGAGGGTACAGAAAGATTTGTTGAGGATTGTTGGGCAAGTAAAACCAGCAACCCTGAGGATGCCACCCTACTGACCTTCCTTCCTGGGTTCTTAAAATGCAACCAACTGACCTCCTTAAATAGAGTTAAACATGCAGAGAAAATTAATGGCAAATGAGGTCTAAATGAAACCAGATGCAACTTGCATGTAGGCCCTATTCAACGCTTGTAAAATATGGTTTTTTCTAAGTCAAGGGTGGTACATAATTTTTTACGAATTAAAAGTTGATTGAATGGCCACTTATTTTTGTACAGCTTACATGTCTTATCATTAAGATGGGGGTAGAGATTGGATATTTTAAGGCCATCGTGAATTGGATGACTTGTTGCATTACTATCTCTTTTTACTTACTGTTGACGAAATCATACTCCAACGAAGTGAGAGGTCTTTTTCTTCAGCGGGAAGAACATATAAACAAGGAAATAAGGCAGCACATATGCTTCAGCAGTGACCACTTGTTGAAAATGAAGGTTTGCCTTCTCTATATATCATGGTCAGGATTACCTCTTTTGTGCTTACTTCAAACCTAATATAGTCTTAAGAGAAAAGTGAAATATGTTGCACCAAATTAACATCTTCTCTGCAATTAGAAAAACAGTAAAAGTGAGAAATTGGGCAACTATATAATGGTATTGAATATATGATCTGCAAGCAAAGAACCAACTACGTTTGCACTTGAAGTGAAAAAGTATGGTAGCTTATTGTATACCTTCAACTTTCACTTTTGGCTTTTAATGCGGACTCCTCGAAGTACCTTCCATTGCATTTACGGGGCGTCACAGCATGTCTTCCACTGATACTGGGATTCTAAATTGCTCTTTACAAGATAAGCAGAAATGAGAGTTATGTAAAACATAACATTTATGAGAAGGAAACAAAACCAAATCATCAGTATTATCAATATCTTTGATTGAATCATATTAAGGAAGAACTTCTGTTAGAAACTGTACTGAGATAGAAGAGCCAAACACTGCAAGACAGATTTGATAATGACTTCGTTGTTGCAAATTGCATCCAATGCGGTTACATTCTGCACTAGTACAACGCAAATTATTGTCATTATCAAATCATGTCTAGAGTCTTCTGCGCTTCATAGTTCTAGTTCTTCTATGTCGTTATGTCTTTTGCATGATATTTCTCAAAGGATGGAACTAATAATAAAGGATTCAAAAGCTTCGTGTGGAGAAACGTTTGACAAAATAAAAATCTTTCCTTCCAAACATTAATGATGTAAGATCCAAGGAAGGTTTACACTGAAGAAGACGCCTCAACCAATTAAACCTCGATCTTGGCGGATAGTAATCTAAATCTATCATCTCATCTGGATGTATGGATGGTTATGACTGTCCCAAGCAATCCTAAAAACCTTTTAACTTTTTCCTGAAAGTTGTGATGGTGGTCCTGTTCTGTGCTTCTGAGGAGCGCTTAGCATTTCATATTTAACAAATAGATGGGCGTCTCCAACTTCCAAAAATCTATTTTAAACATATAAAAATGTCAACCAGTTTAATCCACAATAAACATGGATGGGGCTTCGAAAATTTTTATTCAGTATCAAAGGGAATGCTTGACAGGGATCAAATATTATGCATGAGTTTATCTGCTAATCTGCAAAGTGTGTTAATATAATAATTAGTACTTGAAGCCTAATTATATGCATAAATACTGAACTTTTTTGTTTTCACCCTATGGTCTTAATCACAAAGGGGCGGATGGTGACAGATAATATTTGAAGAACGCTTCTGATGCCTTCATTTAACTCTACCTTGTCTACCATTAAGATCTTTGGGACCTTATTGATTAGGACAGAAGTTACCAGTGTAGGTCTACCCAGTGCCCATATTGAAGTAACCGAGTATACTCACAACATCATTCCATTAAAGTTGATAATTACGACTACTGAGAATAAGGTTAGGAGCCACTTCATGCCAAATTGCATTCTAAACATGAAACTGAAAGCACCTACTGGACCTGTAGCCAACGGGAAATCCGAATCCACAATTTCAGTGGTATGGAAAGATTCCAAATCCGTGGACATTAGCAGATGAAAGTTTTGAAAAAGATAACAAACAAAAAGAAGAAACGACTAATATAGTTTCATTTTGTTCTCATTTGTGGATATTTGGAATTGGAACACAAATTCTCGTCTCATAACTGGGGACCAGAAAATGCTTGCTTTACCATAGAGGTGATGTTCTTGCCTGAAAATTTTGACTAGTCCACTTCTTTGCACTGATCCAAGAGTGGGGACCAGAAAAATTCCTGGAGCTAAGATTGTCAGATTCTTCCTCCGAAGGCAGTGGCGGCAGGTTGGAGAAATTAGACCAACACGAACAATGTGATTGAGGTTAAAGCTGCTGTCCTTGGATGCAGCTAATAAATGATTGTGGTTCCCAGTTGACTGGCAATTTTTGTGGAGTGCAAGATCTATCTAGAAAGTAGACTAAGCCTCTCATCAAATATTACTCACGCATTCATCTTTGAGCCACGACCTCCTCCAGTCCTGTGTTGAAAGATGTGCTCATGATTTCATTTTTGTCATTAGTTATGCAAGTTGCGCCCTCAATTAGAACCAATATTGCGAATATCAAATTGAGCATTAATATAGTATTATATCGGTACTAGTCAATACCGAGTACCATTTCGGATAATTTTTTAAATTTATAAAATAGTCCTTGAAATTTTTTAAAATTTGCAAAATAGTCCATTATCATATTGTACAGTTGTACTGTATATTTTTAAACCTGACTCCA
>JANZXR010000001.1:5342050-5383205 GCA_027575705.1 Erythroxylum echinodendron
AGGCAGTGTTCGATCTTCTGTCCTCTGCAGATAGCCGTTCCAGGATGCCTAACCCAATCGTCCGGGGTATCCATGAGGTGTTCACTAGAAACTGGACTGTTACTCATCAGCACGTCTATCGAGAGAACAACAGATGCGCCGACTAGTTAGCCAAATATACCGGCAATTTTGACATCGGTGTCCATCATTTTAATACAACACCCATTGGGTGCCACTTGATTCTTTTACAGGAGCTATCAGGAATTTATTTCCCCAGATTTAGCATGTAACGTTTTTGTTTGCTTCCCTTTAAAAAAAAAAAAAGTGGAATCTACTGTCTAAGTTATTATTTTTAAATTTAAATAAAAATTAAAAAACTCAACTAATTAAACTAGTTAGTGTAAAAAATTTATACCATTTTAACTTTTTGATTCAATTAATTTTAATAACTCTTGTTGTTAAAAATTGAATAATTAATTAGTTAATCAGTTAATTTTTATAAATTAATAAATTATTATAAACTAAAATGAATCATTTAATTTTTATTTTATAATATATTTTTAATTAAATTTCAAATTCTTCTACTGATAAAAGTTATCTCTTTTAATTATATTTTTAATTCTTTAATTTTATTTAATTGTACGACGATCTAATACTAACTGGTTTGACTTTCGTTTTGATTTTAAAGCATTGATAATATCCAAGATCCCTTCTAACGAAATATTTTCTTATACTATTAATTGAAGAAATAGATATTTAATAACAAAATTTTCTTGTCAATTCCCGTATAAATATGTAGTTGTCAAATATTTTTATAAATTTGGTGCAATATTAATTGAATCGTACTAATTGTTGAAGATTCTATTCATTTTCTCACATAACACAGCATAACATAAACAACTGGCTAAATGTTTCTGGAAGTTTTAAGTTCAAACTAGAGAATGGTCATTATTGGCAAATAGCCGTCAATTTTGAAAGTGAAAGCTTAAAAAAAAAAAAAAAAGAACCGATGGAGAGAAGCAAAAGGATTTGGACGTCACCAACACCAAAATGATAAATTTCAATTAGAAATTTATAAATTTAAATTATTTTTTTTAAAACTTAATCCTAAAACTCTATTAGTCTCACAAATTTCTCTCGATTTCTCCTCTCCTCAACATTATCTTCGTCTAACCGAACTCCTCGGTCGTCACCTTTGTCTTCTCTGTCGCCATCAACTCTTTGGACTGTGTTTTCTCCACCGTCGTCAACTCTCTTGACCTTAGTATGCTCTACCACTCATCACCAAACATGATTGATATAAAATTTTAATCCAACTTCAAACTTTTACATTCCTATTTCAGTGCACATGTTATTATACTTTGGTTTTTATCTAGAAAACTCACCATTATCATCATACTCAGTCTGAATCCTGCACCAATACATAATTTGCCGGTGTTTGATAGTACACAACCTTACTCCTATAAAATAAAGAGGTTATTTTTGATAGACACATATATAAAAGTGATAATGAAAAAAGTGATACAGATTAAAATAGTAGATATGTTAAAAGAATAGATAAATAAAACTAAAATAAATAAATAAATAAATAAAATAAAATACTTGACATGGTGCCTAAATATGCTAATACCTGGCACTACAACAAAATATGGAATTTAAAGACACAAAAGGCAGAGTTTTTAAACCTTTTTTTGCGTCTTAAAAATCATTTTAGACGCTTTATAAAGCGTAAAAAAAACAAGTGTCGCAAAAATTATTTTTGACAATTTTCTTAAATACATAGATGCGTCAAAAAAATATAGATTTTTTTACGCATCTAAATGTCGATAAAATATAATTTTTTTACGCATTTAAGCATCGAAAATCTATTTACACATAGATGCGTCGAAAATATACATATAAAAGTTTACACAAAGCTTCTAAAATAACATTTATGTGTCTAAGAAAACTTTCGAAAACATACATTTTCGACAATTTTCCTAGACACATAAATGTTATTTTAGACATTTTGTGTAAACTTTTAGATGCTTTTTTCTGTCAATATTTTTCACTTTTAGACAGCTTTTTACTTTAAAAAACTCCCACTATTTTTTAATAAAACAATAAACTTACAATTTGCTTTGTGCATCTTTTTTAATATCACTCACATGCATATTATAATAATAAATTTTACAAATTAATCTAAAATATGTATCTTCATATTATTATAATAAATTAACAGTTTTGTTAATAAATATTATATATATTACACATATTTATATGTATATAATATCACAAATTAGCTAAAATAAATTCATTCTAGAGAATTTGACAAAGGAGCAGAAAGTAATAGTTGAAAATAACTATAAAATAAATGAATTAACCATTGTAACAATTACAACAAAGACTTTAAATTTATAAGAGTGTGCAAAAACTTTAAATTTACAAGAGGCACACTCGCAACATCCTCAAATAAAACCTAAGTCCTTCACTTACTTTACAAATCTCAACCCCCCATCATTCCTTACTTTACAAATCTCAACCTTCTATCATTCCTATAACCATTTATAGTCGGGAACACAAGAAACCATCAACAAACTTATTGCTGAGAATGGCATCATGGGCTCTAGTTGTAGAAAGCAAAACAACAAAAAAAGGGTAAGAAGGAAGTATATACTTCCTAAAATCTTGACTTCATTTGAATCACTTCAAAAGAATAAAAACTAGAGCTAAAAGAGTAAAATTTACATACCAGTTGAAGTACCATAGCCACAGACATGTGTAAATGTTCCCAGTTTGAGAGGTTATCTTCTGTCCATGTTGCAGCATATTTTTGACTACCAACAAATCCAGCTCTAGTAAGAACAAAAGGGCACTTATTTTTGTCAGCTAATTTCATGCCTTCAAATGTTGACCTTGCCATTAACATGCCATAAACCTAAAATCATTAGAATTTGAAAGTAATTCAGTATCACCAATTGGTGATAGTTGAACCATCAAAATGCATCCTCGAATACACCAAGCAAAGTTTATCAATCAATTAGGTGGTCTGGATTCTCTAATGTTCAGGAAAAATAAAAGAATACGTATCCATTCTAGAATCATTACGTTACTCGCAGACCATGGTTCAGGAAGAGTACATTGTGATAGTAAGCGTGATTTTGACAACCTCCAAATTCAGCATCTCTTCTATGTATATTGCCCTCAAGCATTGTCTTTGTTACATTTTAAGACAGAAGTAATTAGAGAGAGAGAAGTAATTAGACTAAGGATCATTGCAAGCCACAACACAGTAAGAACTACAGAAATCACCTTAAAAATAGCTGGCTCATTCATATCATTGCAAATACCATCAACACCATTAAGACAACAATCCTCTCATAGAAGCAAACAGAAATTCATAGGGAGAAACATATTACCTGCAGTTCAAGAGATGGATGAACAAACTTATCAAGGTTCTTTGACTGCAGATTATGCTTTTCAATAACCTGCTTCACACTTTAATAGCAATAGGTTGGCCATTATTCTTCTGATTATCTTCTACAATATGGCTTTTTTTTCAAGAAAATAAGCTGAAAAGGAAGATGAATTATAGGTATCTATCACTACATACATTATATTACGTGCATTTTGTAGATATAGTTCATGCAATTTTATTACAAGGATTACCCACGCTTCCACTAATACTTCACTATGTTTAGCAGCTTAACCTTTTCAGCCCGTGTACCTGCATTCTGACTATATATGCTGCTAACTTAGAAATGTAGGTAACCAAATTTCTATAATCACAAAGTTAAACCCAAGAAAGATAACATAACTAAGATATAGAAAATCAGTAGAACAGTCAGAGATGATTTGAGAGTCAACCGTGGAGAGATACCCTGTCCAATCAAAATGGGGAAGTTTCGGATTTCGAGCCTGTCCTTTCCTTAAGCAATAAAGCCAACCTTCATTAAGCACATCTGACTTTTGTTCACCCTAAGTATCCGTGGACAACTTTGCCTTTAAGGAATTCTATGCTGACATTTCTGGGGAAAGAATCATAAAAACAGATAGAGGAAATTAAGAACAAATGTACCTTAACTATTTCGGATTTTGATCTGGGATGCATATAAGCTGCCAAGATGCTCAAGTTGAAATCCTAGTTGTATGGAAAGAAAATAAATAATATAGGTTTTAGCTTTCTGTATTAACGAATTCTCATAAACTAATGTAACCAATAGAAGTTACTCTTTGAATGGAATAGACTTTCATTGATAACCAAATCTTCCTCAAAACACTACGAATGATTTAGTTTCTAAAATATGCTTCTAAATATTGTTAGAGACGAAATAACAAAACACACAAGAAAGAATGTACATTGGACTCAGCTATGAACGTCCTGCAACAAGCTGATGTTTATGAAAGAGGGGAATATTAGTACCACTTGGTAAAATACACACAACATAAAGTTTTCATTAACACACTTTCCAAAATCTTAACATTACAATAAGCAAATCAAGAATTTGTGGCAACATAAAACTCACCCTGAAAGGATCACCTCTCAAAGACTGAACATACATGGAAGTCCCCAATCCTCAATTGACCTTCCAGACCAAACACCTTGCTTCTAGTAACCAAATCCTTTTATTGGCAACATAAAAGAGAGAAAGGGATTAGGAAGATATCAGACAGTAGAAACTTATGTGTGATTTTCATGGCAAGGAATCTCTTGTCCCTAAGAGCATTCATAATATCTCTAAATCGAAAATAATTTCATTCATATCACTTATGATGTGACAACAAGCAAGAATGCAACAAAACCTATTAAGACAGCTATGATTTTCATGGCAAGGAATCCCTTATCCCTTAGAGCATTCATAACATCTCTAAATCGAAAATAATTTCATTCATATCACTTATGATGTGACAACGAGCAAGAATATAACAAAACCTATTAAGATAGATATAGATTTCAGTTGAAGCTAAAAGAAAATAGAGTTGGATAAATATCACCCTTCCAGTATGTCCTTGAAGAGTCCGAAAATAGACCAAATCGGTGGGATAGAAGCTCACCAGAGTCGTCCCTTGCGACCTCACATATTCGACAACTGTCAAAACTTCCATATTAGATCTATCCGCTCACATTTGAGAAATAAATGGGGTGTCGAGCAAGAGAAGACGTTTCTGCTTCAAGCGTTCTCTAAGAGTGGTGACCGTCTCAGTCGCCGCCATGTGATGCTCTTTCATCTCCTTCATAGACATTTTCTTTTAAAATCTATAAGCGAGACATTTCAAAAGTTGTTTGGATCAATTTCAAACCCTAGCGATCACGAATTTGAGGAGTGAGGACTCGCTAGAAACTACTAAGAACTGAACCAAAACATAAGGATCGAGTTTAAAGGCGCAAATAAACTTAAGAGCTACGAGGTAGATTCTTAGGATATGATACCCTACGAGTGTTAGAAGAGAGAGAGCAGTTAGTTACATACAACTAATACAGAGAGATGTATTGTAAAAAGACTTATTGATGTATTATTGACTGCGATGGCTAGGACCTACCTACTACCACGTATTATACTCGTCTGGTTTGCATTTCATATTATAAAATATGTGGGGCCACAAAAGTGATATGATAATTAATTTCAGTCAGAAGAGAAATAAGAAGCAAAGTGTTTGGTTTTGAAGGTGAATTGAAGGCAAGTTATTTTCTGTGTTAACTTATTATTCTTTAAGTTGATCCTTCCCTGGGATTTTACGATTAAAGAATTTTTATGAAGAGGAGCGGAGCAGAGCAGACCAGGGCGTAACTTGTTACCATGGTAATAAGTTTATTTAATAAAAATAATCTTTTTGTAAAAATATAAAAAGAATACGACATAGAAGGTCATGTGATTGGGGTTATTCTTGGATGCATACTTGCTACAAATTATAAAAGGTGTCAATTCTTGTCCCATCAATTAGAAATTTTAGAAGTTTTAGACTCTTTTTTAGTATATTTTTTAGACAAATTTTATCGTCTTAAATAAATGTCTAAAATCTCCACCAATTCTTAGATTATTTAAGACACTTATTAGATATGTCTAGGCATAAGCGTCTAAAACCTCCTTATTTTGTTGTAGTGTGATAAGCTGCAAAATACAACTCTTCATGACTCGAGTTGTGCTAAGGATTCTTGCTCAGTAGCCATATGAGTATGAACAATTCAACAGTATCAGATGGCCTTGAGGTACCTTTCCCCATACACCAAAGTTGAAAAGTCAAGTAGTAAGATAGAAAGACCTATCCGCGACTTACAACTAGAAAAAACAAATTGGACACTAGGGTTAGACTTCCTAAGCGGTGAATATGTCGTTAGAGCTTTATAATAAACAGCTCCCAATAACTTCCATGACTGTTTTGATGCACTGTAAAGGATATCTTTTACTCGTATCCTAGCACGCTAGAATTTTCTATTTTTGGCCAGTTTCTCGGTAAGGGCCAACTCTGTCATATCCTTCTTGATCACTTCCCTCTAGTTATTGTTTGGCCTTCCTTTTCTCCTCTTGCAGTCACGAAGGGTTATTTTCTTGCAACGTCGCACAGGAGCATCAGGATGCCTTCTGCTCACATGCTCAAACCACCTAAGCCTGGTCTCTCTCAACTTGTCGGTAATACTAGCCACTTGTAGTTTGTCTCTTACCATACGATTCCGGACCTTATCTCTTCTGATAATATCACATATCTACCGGAGCATACATATCTCGGCTACCAACAACTTTCTTGTATGTTTATTTTTAGTGGGCCAACATTCCAACCCATATAACATGGTTGGCCAAATCACCATTCTATAGAATTTCCCTTTAAGGAATCTTTTTATCACAAAAGAACCCTGATGTGCTTCGCCATTTGACCCACCCAGATCTGATACAATGGACTATATCGGCATCGATATTACCATCACTCTGAATGATAGACCCGAGGTATTTAAAACTCAATTTTTGTGGTATGACATTAGTACCAAGTGCTACAGCTGCCTCATGGACCATCTGGCTTCCCGAAAAGTTGCATTCTAGGTACTCCGTCTTAGTCCTACTCATTTTAAAACCTTTCAACTCTAACGTTTCTCTCCAACATTCTAACTTGAAATTGACCCCCTCCCTAGTCTTATCTACAAGGACAATATCATCAGCAAATAACATACACCAAGGTACCTCTCCTTGAATATGTTTGGTAAGCTCATCTATCACTAATGTAAATAGAAAAAGGCTTACCTTAGTATAGCCCAATACCAATAGAAAAAGTTTCTGTATCGCCTCCTAACGCCCATACACTAGTCATTGCTCCTTTATACATATCCCTAATTACCCGTATATAGGTCATAAGAATTCCCTTTTCCTCCAAGCACCTCTACAAGATTTCCCTAGGAACCCTGTCATATGCCTTCTCTAAATTGATAAAAACCATATGCAAATTCCGTTTTCGTTCCCTGTAGCATTCCATTAGCCTACGAAGGAGATGTATCACTTTTATCGTGGACCTACTAGGCATAAAGCCAAATTAGTTGGGCGATATAGAAGTTCCTCTCCAGACTCTTTTCCCAATTACCTTCTCCCACAGCTTCATGATGTGACTTATTAGTTTAATGCCTCTATAGTTGTGACAATGTTGGATGTCCCCTTTGGCCTTATATAATGGAATCAACCTACTTAATCTCCATTCATCCGGCATTTTGGCTGACTCGAGGGTCACATTAAAAAGCTAAACTAGCTACTCAATACAACAACTCCTATTCTCTTCCGTACCTCTATAGGGATCTCATCCGGCTTTACTGCCCTTCCGCTCCTCATCTCCCTCAAAGTCTTTATGATTTCTTCCCTTGTGACCCTTTCACATCGAGACTAGTTAAGAAAATGCTCCGACATGGAGGGGCCACCTAACTCTAAGTTGTCCAAGATGCCTTCATTATACAGGCCAAAAAAGTATCTCTGCCATTTACTCTTGATGGCATAGGCCTCCATGAGTAACTGTCCTGCTTCATCTCGTTTACAACAGACTTTGCAACATCCCACTACCATAGAGTACATACCCAAACTTTCAGGAATATAATCTATGATAATGGTATATTAGAGCAAAACAATTCCAACTTACACATGGCATCAATTAACATTATTTAAAAGTCAGCAAATTTTAAAAACCATTAATTGTATGAATCCACAAAATTTACACTATTTCCTTTAAACAATTACTTACATAACCTCATACAGGTTTTAACAAAAAAAAAACAAAACACAACACTTATGGAGCCAGCTGATAGACCTCTAAGCCATAACAAAATCCAAAAGGGTCCTTTAGTCCTGTCTAAGAACTAGGTCTCATGTCTCGTACCTGAAAAACCACATTGCAATTTTTATGAGTTTTACGAACTCAATGAGTGAATCATCATCGATGATTTCACCAGATCACATACACATAATACATATTTTACAGACACTCATTCAGATTATAAACACATTCCAGATGTTCACACAACATGGGATATCATAAGATCACATAATTCACATTACTAAGTATAGCAAACCAAATCACATCAATTTATTACTCATTCAGCTTTTCAATCATTCAATAAATTTCAGTTATGCATGAGACTCAAATTCTTTCTTATTGTTGTGACTGAGTGCCTATCACATACTTATACAAATATTGGCTTATAGGGCTCAGTCAGAATAGAATCACGGAGCATAGCTCTACGTGCAGAACATATATCACAGAGCAAAGCTCTACGTGGAAGCGCTTCAAACTGGCTACTCAAGTTATAACACCTTTATCTGAGCATGCATTTTATGAAGTACATCAAATATTGAATATGTCATATATCACAATCTTATTCAAATGCTCAGACACAATTTTTCACAATCATCGGACCTAAGTCCGGCATTCAACTTTTGTTGAGAATCAAATGTCATTCAAAAATTCATATCAAATCAGAACACTTCCAATACATTCCTAACTAATAAACTCCTCGGACCTTAGGTCTGAAATCCAGAGACAACTCACAAATAGTTCAATAATATTGGAAGTTTAGAAAATCAAATTAAATTCAAATCAAAACAACCCTAGCAAATCATCTAGGTTGACTCCACGAAGCTATCACTTGGATGGTCCAACAATATTTGACTGCCGTCCAATGTGCTCCTCTAAAACATATACAGCACATTCACAAATATCACATTTTTGCACAAATGTACAAGTGTTCTTTTATGCACATCAATATATATAGAAAGTATGCACAATGCATGTTTAATGACAATTCCGGGGTATCATATTGATTCTAATCATCAAAAAATTCAGATATCAAGTCCTCATTAATATCATTTGTATTTATAATTTGGACCATTATAAAACAATGTGAAATCAATATCATAACCTAATTGACCACTTCAGATTTTCTACCCATATGATTTCGGGGTAGCTTTGCATAATTAATCGGATAGGGTAAATGAAAAAATTAGGAAAAACTTCCTTCTGTAAAGTTGTTCTAAATGTCTTAAGTTTCTTATGACTCCAAGATCATCCAATTTGATTCAGTATTCAATGAGTTATGCAAAAAATACCACAGACTCTGCACACGTGAACTTTTGGCTAGTACATGATCATACTCTCTAATTGTACAACTCATATCTTTCAGCTCAGATATCCAAAAATTACAAACCTTATACCAATTTAAAGCTAAGAGAATAAGCTACAACTTTTGTGAAGAAAACTTAGCCTAATTCGGCCCACATCAATATAGTTTATTCAATAACCACAATACAAGATTTCTATCCCTGGTAGTGCTACAACCTAAGCTGAAACTTACTTTCAAGCTCAATTTCAAGACCCTTAAGGACATAATTCAAATTCACTTTCTTCTTAAATTTTGTAGAAAAATGTCTCTAGTTCAATTTAAATCAAGAATCATTTATTTGTAAATCTACTGATCAAAATATAACCAAAATACCGAAGCATGTTCAGTAAAAACATTCCAGTTGTCAAATTTCAGCACACCTCAACATTTTCATCCTAACACCCCCCCTTTCGGGATAAATTTGCATGATCATTATGATAAGGAAAATGGTGTATTTGAGTAACACTTTCTTCTAGACAATTGTTCCACTATGTTTCTAGTTTCTAATAACACCAGAACCATACAATTTGATTCAGTATACTGAAAGTTATATCCAAAAGAGCTCAGACTGTTAACATGGGTAACGGAATGTTATAGACTTGGTTGAAATCCCTCATCTTACGTGTCCTATCTCGTGCCAACTTGAAAATTTTTTGTGCTTTCCTTATGTATTCAAATTCCTGTACAAAGTCTCGTAAGCTTCTCCTTTAGCCACTGAAATTGTCTTCTTTGCCAGTTTGTACCTTACTCTATTAGTTTCCCTCTCCGCCTCCGTTGTACTTGCTAATAGATCTTTGTATGCTATCTTTTTTCTCCTTCACTATCCCTTGAATCTCTTCTGACCACCACCAAGATTCCATCCGCCCACCCCATGGCCCTTTAGAGACTCCTAAGAGCATTATGGAGGTTGCTCTCACCAAGGGAGCTACCCCTTCCCACATTCGATTAGCATCCCCTCTCACGGACCATGTGGCTCCATACTAGATTCGAGTCATAAATTGTTCCACCATATCTCCTTTTAGATCTCACCATCTAATTTTACGATGCCGCTTAGTGTATTGTTGCGTCCTCCATCCCTAACTTCTAGACCCAAAACCAACAATCTATGTTGGATTGCTAACCATGCGAGCGGAAGCACTTTGCAATCTTTGCACCATGCTCTGACTCTCCTCCTGACAAGGAAATAATCAATTTGCATCTTAGTTTTGCTACTCTAAACGTCACTAGGTGCGCCTCATTTTTCTTAGATAAGGAATTTGCTATCACTAACTCAAACGCTACAACTATGTCCAATAAGGCATTCTCACTTTCATTTTGCCGTACCCGAAGCCCCCATGAGTCCTTGTATATCTGTCTAAAATGGCTCCTATATGCCCATTAAAATCACCTCCTAAGATAACCTGCTCAGTATTAGGGATTTGCTGGATCACTCCATCCAGCGCCGCCCATAATAGATTTTTTTCAAGCTAAACTTGAAACACAATTCAATAAATACTAGTTTTCCCAAATCCTCATATTCATATGTCTCATAAAAAGAACCAAATTAATGGTGTTAGTTATTTAGAAAACTAATTATAATAAAGTATAGGTACTAAAAGAATATTTTTTATGATTTGCATTAGTTGTCAATTGAAAATTCCAATTTGAAAATGTCTGGTAGGTGGGTAAATGAATTCATTCTTTTGATAATTTATAGAAAACATAATATAGATTCTCAACACTTTTCTAATAAAGAAAAATAAGTGTGAAGGGGGAAGGGTTCTTAGTGTATTTTATTTGATTCTCCAAAAGTATTTTGATTAACTACTTGACAATAATAACATTTTTTGTATTATTTTTTAGGTGCAAAATCAATGTTATGAATATTCAGATTTGGTACTAGATCTAGTTTTGATATGGTACAATATTTGTACCACTCAATATCTAGTAACTTTTTTATATAATTTTTTAAAATTACAAAATAATCTGTAAATTTTATAAAATTATAAAATAGTTTGTCAGTATATTGTGCTATATAATTTTTCGTTTTATATCAACCCTATCTTAAAAATCATAATATTATAAAATTGAAATAACAACTATCTTTTTATTTCTATTAATATTACTTTTTACATATTTTACATCTAAATAATAACCATAATTAATATTTGAAAATAATCATTTAATTTATCATGCAAATATAAAATTAAGATCAATACAAAAGTACTTAAAATGTTACAAATTATTTCATATAGTAAAGAATATTACAAAAAAACATCATACATATTGAGAATAATGTAGATCCATGATTTCATAAGTATCACAATAAGAGTTCATGCTGAAGAACACAAAAAAAATAGAAGTGACACCTAAAATAAAAATAATTACAGTTAAAAATTATATATTTATATTATATATATAGAATTTAACATATAAATCAAATACAAGTTATATTGAAAGAAAAGGGAGAAATAAAAAACTTGGAACTTCATTTAATAACATATCCACTCAAATCGCACTGACTTTAATTTTTATTTGGTATAAATCTTCATCATTAAAAGAAGTCACCTTTTCATCATCATTCAAATTTATTCTACCATATGATATATTAATACTTTCTTATCTAAGATTATCTTTCAAATCACTCGCATCTATAAAACTTGGTTCCTCATAACCCAATCTATTAAAAATTTGATATGGTCAATGCAAATTGGATCTATAGAACTACTTGTTCTATTAAGAGTCCTAGTAAACAAATAAAATTAAATTATTAATAATGACAAGAAATTTTATTCAAGTTAATAATGATAATAACATACCTTTCTCGAAGCTTCAAATTGCATCAAGTAAAGACCAAATCGCTCAATCTTATATGTTCCAATTTATTTCTTTTCTAGGAATAGATGAGTTCAAATATGCTCCAAAGGAATTAGAATGATCCCTAAACCTCCTTGTCTTTTTGGAATTGTCACTTCACACCATTTGACTTTTGCTCCTTTTGAGTTTTTTACTCTACCTTACCATAAAAAAGCTTTGACGATGCAATTAATCTCTTTGATTACTCTCCTTGGCTAGGTTATGTCGGATATCTAGTGAATGTGCATGTTGCTTAGTCCTGAAATGGTCAATGTAACTCTAGCAACAAATGATAGGATCCTATTTTTCCAAGTACACCATGGCATTTGAATGGAAGAGGTTGAAATAGTAGACTTGAAACCTTGTTTAGTTCATTTGAATTTCTGACATATTTTGAACAAATCAAGATGCTTTTTTTTTGGATTTACTCTTGACCCTAACCATTTTAAGATACTCTTAAGAATTTCCATCAAAATCTTGAAAGAATGCATTTCAGCGCCACTCAGCAGAATGAGATGATCTGCAAACATCAAATGAGTTAGCTTGAGCTCACTGTATTTATGATGGAATTGAAATATTGCATTGCTTCATGTTAATTTGTTGAGAATTCTAGAAAACCCTTCCATTGTTAAGGAGAATAGATAAGGGGATAGAGGATCCTCTTGTCTAATCCCCCTAACATAATTTAAAGGCTTTGTAGGGACTCCATTAATAAGAATGATGAGTGAAGAAGTTTGAATTTACATTAAGATCCATCATATGAATTGAGTTAGAAATTCCAGTGCTTCCAAAAATGATTATATAAATTTCCATCTTATTGTGTCAAAAGCCTTATAGAAATCAATCTTCCATAGAAAGCTGTTGATACCTCTTCTTGAATTGTATTCTTTCAGCATCTCTTATATAAGGAAAATATTGTCCCCTATTGATCTTCCTACTATGAAGGCTCCTTGAGTTGGATTAATTAAATCCTTTTAAAGCTTCTTGCAACCTATTAGCTAGGAGTTTAACTATAACTTTATAGATAGTGTTGCAATAAGATATTGGATGATAGTCCACCATAAAGGATCTTTTCTTCAAAATAAGGAAAATGTAAAAAAGATTTAGGTCCTTCAACATTTTAAAAAAGTTTAAACGTTCCTAAACTAATTTTGTAAATAGATTTCCAGTGATCTCCTATGTTTTCTAAAAATGACATGTTCTAAACCCATCTGGTTTTGGTGCTTTTGAGGAATGTAATCTAAAAAAAAATTCTTTGGTTTCCTTATTAGTGAATGGGGAATTCAAAAAAACCTTGACATAGTGACTAAGGGAATAGTCAAAGTATCTTTTAATGTTGAAATCATTTTGTACAACTTCTTCTATACCCATCAAATTCATAAAGAAGTCTCTAATGAGCTTAAGTAAGAAAGGATGATTAAAGATTAAATTCCCCATATTATCATTAAGTTTAGTAATCTTGTTCATCCTTCTTGTTAAAAGAGATGCATGAAAGAATTTTATGTTTGAATCCCTATCTCTTAACCAGTCAATTCTAATTTTTTCTTTAAAATAGACATGTGAAAATTTAGATCCTCCTGATGTCCTTGAGCCTCAGTATTTATATTGATTTCAAATGATTATTGAAAGGACGTTTATAATAATCTTCCTGAGCCTCTATTAGCCTCAACTTGGTCTTAATAACCTTCCTAGTTTGATTGTTGACTAATGACTTAAGAGCCTAATTCACCTTCCTGAGCTTTTTCATTAGCGGACAAGATTTATATCCTTTATGATTTTGGTTCTAGCAACTTTAAACTAATTCAAAGATTCCTTCCTTATAAGTTAGTTCATTGAAGAATCTGAATGGAACTCCATACATTCTCAAAGAATTGAGATTCTGAATGTGGATAAATGAGTGATCTGAGAATGAGTTTTCACCAAAAAATGCAAAGGAGTGAGAGAATTGATCTAGCCAAGTTTGATTTACTAATGCCTGATCAAGTTTTTTTCTGATTAGCATATTTCCCTGCTGGTTATCTACCAATGACTTTGAGATTTATTACATTCACTTTCTAAATCAAACTAGTTAACTCCCTTACTGTTTCCAAATTGTACCCCTCCCTCCATCTGATTCGTAGTCTTTGGAATTGAATGTTTGAAGCATATATAAACGTTACTTCAAAGACTGAGTCACTCCATCCATTTGGCATTTTAAATGCATACACTTATCACTTTCTCTAGGGACTAGTATTGAAATCTTACTTGAGTTATAAAAACATAGGATTCTTCCATTATAATTAGAGGAATGATAAAAATACTTTCCATTTAGCACCCAAAAATTTGAGATCACTCTAATTCTATGTTGATTTTATTTTAGTTTCTAAAATCCCTACTAGATAAGGACTCTTTTCCAAACTTTGAAGTTTTTCTAAAAAAATATATATGATGGGCTGGGCTAGTAGGCCACAGGCCAACCCTAGCCAGATCTGGCCCATTGACACCTCTACATATTAGCAATTTGAGAATCCATGCAAATTGGTTCCCCTGTGAGCTAGCAAAGTAACTTAGCCCCATAATTGTCTAAAACTCTAATGGCACATTATGAAAGTTAACCCAAATAGGAAAATTATCAATATTACCTCTATCACAGTTTGAACCTAGCTTCCACTTTTGCATGAACATTGGTTGTCCCCTTATGTGCCAAGGACCAGGCTCAATTATGTCATTCAAGCAACTTTCTGTAGAGAATTTAAACAGGAAAGAACCATCATCCATTAGCATATTTTTCTTCAATCTCTTTCTACCCCACCTTGTAGTAGCCTATGCATGGATAACAAGGAATGCTGGTCTTTTATCCTAAAAAATCCTACCAATGCTGTAGACCAAGCATTTGCTCTACTTTGAGAAGCTCTATGGGGGGTGTAAGCGCGTTTTAGAAATGCTTAAGCATTACTTTGTTTTGTTGAATGTTTATTTTATTTTCCTGCCCCTTCAGGTTGTTTAAAGTCTTTGGTAACCTCAGTCCTGACATTTTCCTCAATAATCACTATAGCTAAAGATTCACTAGTCTTCTTTATTGGTGTGCAAGACCTTCGAGAGGCCTTCTATTGCATGAGTCTTTACATTCAATAAGAGGAATTGAATCTTTTACTTTTAATATAAAAGCTTCTTAATCTTTTAAATAATCTTTAGGGAATATTTTGCGAAGTGTTTCATTAATATTCAAATCAAACAAATTGGTTTTGAGCATTTTAAGTTGTTAAAACTATGTTTTTAAGATGATTAGTTGATCTATATGCGTTAATAGTCAACCAATATAGGTTAAAGTTGTTAAATTTGAAGTATTAAGAGTTTATTGTAATATTGGTTGATGTATTGGTTGATCAATCTATTATATTGGTCAACTAGTATCCTTCAAAGCTCGACTAGTGTTTTAATAACTAGTGAATCTAGTATTATAAATGCATATTAATTGAGCAGTGCGATGAATATAGCCACTATAATGGCTAGTTCTTTGCTCCAACAACTATTTTGGGTCGCAAAACATTACACATAGGTGTTTTGTCATTAGTTTTAACACAAAAAAGGTTTGCATGTTCAAGAAATTTCTATCCTTTATAATGGCTAGTATAAGAATCCCTTACCTCTCACTAACCTTTCCTACTTATATGGGTAAATCTTACATCTCTTATTCATGCTCCTTGTTATTGCTTCTTTGTTGATCCTCCTCCCCTATGTGTTTCCCTCTAATCTTGATCCATTCTTCTTTCCTTGCTTTCCTTTCTCTGGTTTAGTCTTCCCTTCCTGCGTTTTCCCTTAGCTTACCTTTGCGTTTTAGACAACACATTAAGGGTAGTCCTGAAATTTCTCCCTGCTCTAATTCCCAAGTTACCATATTGGTAACTACTTTTCCTTAACCCTCAAAAACAAACTTTTCCTTGCCTTTATTTTTAAAAATTCCAGCTCAATCATTAGACTTTGGGAAGAGTTTTTTAGCCAAATTTCCACCATTAACCCTCCAAATTTTCTTCTCCGCCTTTGAAACCAACTGCGACACCTTAGAAGGATAACTCTCACTAGCTAACCCCGAGTCAACTTCCACCTTCTAATGACAATACATAGACTAGATCTTGGTGTAACTTAGTAAAGAAAAACTAAAGAGCTATAACTTGTAGTTGTCCTATGTCCCTGAAACTTCTTCAGTAGAAGTAGTGATTTCCCCTCCTATAAATCTTCTCAATACTGGTGCTTACATATGGTCTTCATCTCTGGTTGGATTTTTTCTGCATAAAAGTATATCTTACCCTTAAATTACTATTTTGGCATCTTCTTCTACTTTGATGGCATCCAAGAATGACCTTAAATAGAAAAATCATTAAGGAAATCCTGAAATGGATAAATTTTCATATTTTTTTGTTGGAATATTGGATAAAGGAAGGATTATGTTACCTAGGCAACTCAATTGGAACTCCCTGACATCTAAACTTGAATGTGTAGGTTATGAGAGAATATGGGTTAAAGTGGCTATAGATGCTAATTTGCCTTCATCACTAATCATTAAAAGGCTTACGGATAAACGAGAGCTAACATACCATGTTATTCAAGTA
Source organism: Erythroxylum echinodendron (assembly GCA_027575705.1). Classification (NCBI taxonomy): domain Eukaryota; kingdom Viridiplantae; phylum Streptophyta; class Magnoliopsida; order Malpighiales; family Erythroxylaceae; genus Erythroxylum; species Erythroxylum echinodendron. Next base: position 5,359,058 of record JANZXR010000001.1, read on the forward strand.
AGCTACAAATGTAAGCCTTCGACTTTGAGGGTCTAAAAGCCTACCGGTAGATTACTTTAGACTGAATCTTATGGTTAGCTAATGGAACTTAAGACTGAAGTTCTAAAGGGTACACAAGTTGAAAATAATTTATTGGAACACCAAAGGGAGTCTTATGAGATAGCAATTGAGGACAAGGACAACTGCATCAATAATGAGGACCTTAATACATCAATCACAGAGAATATATAACACAATGTTTCAGGTAAGGAAACTACACACAATGCAATGAATGTGAATGACAATAATCGACCAAATCCTACTATTCACTCAATTCATGTGGTAATTGCTTTAGTAGATGAGACCAACATGGTCAAAATCTAAAGGGAATAGAAAGTCCAATAGAAGAAGAAAAGCTATGGTACTACTTTCATCCAATCCTCATGAATATCCATATTTGGAATGTAAGAGGGCTAAATGATCCTCTTAAGAAGCAAAGCCTTAAGGATATTATCTTGAAAAAAACTTTTTTTTTTGTCTTGCTAGAAACTAAAATAAGAGCTGCTAACTTCAAGAAGGAGCTTAGTTTTTTAAGTAATAAATGCTCCTAATATCTAATCATACACATATTATAGTAGGTTTCAATCCTTCTCTTATAATGGTGATTGATGTATTTAGCATAGATCTATTGATACATCCAAGCTACCAACCTATTCAACTTCTCTCTTTAGTCCAACTTTCTACAAATATGCAATTAGTCTAGGTTTTTAAAGAGTTTCCCTTTGTAAGGATCTAAAAAGAATTCAATGCTCAATCAGTCAACCTTGGATTTTGGGATGGGATTTTAATTGCATTCTTAGGATAGAAGAAATTGAAGGTATATCTATTAGCAAAAGTACTAACTATAATAATCATTCCACTATCACTTCCTCACTAGGTATAACTGAATGAGTTTCATTGGATAACGATTCACCTAATCCAATAAGCAAGTTGGAGTAAGCTTCATGAAGAAAAAGCTTGATTGAGTCTAGTAAACAACCTTTGGATGGATTGCTTCCCCACCAGTAATGCTTATTTTGGCCCTCCTCTATCTTCTAATCACTTTATCATAAAGATGAAAGGTACAAGATGTAACACATAAAGGAATACTCCCTTTAGGTTTTATAATCTAATGTTACAGATTAATGGTTTTAATGATGCTTTGGAAATAGAGATGAACTACCTCGTTTAGGATGTATAGCCTATCAACTGATGAGTAAGCTTAAAAAGGTTAAAGAGGAACTAAAATTTTTGAAAAGATGGGCCTATCCTAATATAGAAATATAGCTCAAAAATGGTAAAACTTAACTCCTATATTACCAATCAAAGTTATACAACTTCTCTAGTGACATCAGGTTAATGGTTTAAGAGTATGAAGCCCTACAAGATTACATACTAGCTCTCTCTCTTCATAATTCATACCTTAAACAAAATATTAGGGTGCAATGGCTCAAAGATGGTGACAAATGTACCAATTTCTTGTTTAGTTCCCTACTAGCACATAAGAATACTGATAAGATCAATGCTTTAATTGATAATGAGGGGATTTTTTATGGAGACTATGATGCCACAAAAGGAATATCTTTCAAATATTATTGTAATCACTTTGTTATGATAACTTGTGCCAAATCAACCCTCTTTTTTCAAAAGACTAAGTTGATGTCTATAAGAAATAGATTCCCTTTATCCTCTAAGTATATGAGATTATACAAGAATAACCTTGGAGCTACTCATACAGGGGAATGACCTTCTTAGCCAACAACGTACCTAGATACTCACTTAATTTAGAGTTATCTAATTACCCAGCCTGGTTATTACACTCATCTGGAAAATTCTCCAGTTACTCTTTTTTGGAGAACATCAAGGATTAGTTTCTTAGGTTTAGTTGGGTTGAACTACTTTGACATAACTCTATAGTTCCTAAAGCTTCTATAACATGTTGGATGGCTATCTTGGGAAGACTTTAGACTAAAGATATATATGAATATGGCTTAAATCTCATATGTGTTTTATGAAAGATGGAATCGAAATCAATAAAACATTTATTCTTCAAAGGTTATTACTCTAGCTTAGTATGGTCTAACATATAACACATGATGGAGCACATCTACATAGAAGAACTCTAGACTTAAATAGTGAATTATGCATCCAATCTGTTCAAAATCTTAAAAACTAGACTCTTGCTTACTAGAGTGATTTTCCCTTATTATATCTATGTAGTTTAAATAGAAAGAAACCACCAAATATATAGGAAAATTGAAATGCACAAGAATGCCCTAGCTACTAAACTCATACACTAGATCAGGGAAATCTTATTTTTACCAAAACTTGGTTTGTCACAAAACCTATTATTACTAATGCAATTCTTGAGTTTTTCAGGAATGGAGTTATACTTTCTAAGCTTAGTAGAACTTACATCACTCTTATTCCTAAGGGTGGAGAGCAAAATACTATTTCAGACTTTAGACCAATTGCATGCTGCAACATCATTTATATAGTCGTTTCAATGATTCTTGTTGATAGGTTAAGAGCAGTGATTCCTAAATACATTGATCAATCTCAAGGAGCCTACATCCTAGGTAGGGTCATAAGTGATAACATAATGCTATTGTAAGAGTTCGACATAAACTATTCCAAGAAGAAGTGTAGAAAGAATTACATCCTCAAAATTAATCTAAGGAAAGCTTATAACAGTGTTAGTTGGGACTTCATCATCAACACTCTTGTTGTAATGGAGTTTTCTTAGGTTTTCATATAATGGATTAGACAATGTATTACTACTCCCACTTGTAATTTCTTGATTAATGGTCAGCCCTCCAAAACCATTAAAAACATGAAAGGTATTCGACAAGGAGATCCCATATCTCCATATTTATTTACATTGAATATGGAAGTCTTCAATAGACTTCCTAAAAGAGTCATTGAGAGGACCAAACACTTCATATTTCACTTAAAGTGCAAAAGACTTATGCTCTCCATTCTTTATTTTGTTGATGACTTAATCCTATTAACTAACGCAGATTTAGTGTTTATCAAATCCTTATTTTTTGCTCTCAAAATCTTCAGCAGACTTATAGGAATTAATTGTACCAAAAGAGCCATTTTCTAATTAAAAAGTGCCATATATATGGAATATAATATTAAATCAATCATAGGCTTTAAGTAGCAATAATAACCAACGGTATACCTTGGGCTTCCCATTTCCTATTCAACATTGAGTTATAGGGAGTATTCCTTTCTTATTGATAGAATCAATTCTAGGATCTCAAATTGGAAGAGCAGACATTTATCCCTAGTTGGTAGGGTACAACTTATCTCCTCTGTGCTCATCTCCTTAAATGTGTTCTGGGTTACCCGTATGGGCTTTCTAGCATCTGTCTCTAAATATATACATAATTTTCAAAAACTTCTTATAGATAGGATCTCATTCATTTAGAGGCAATGCTAAGATCAAATGGCTTGAGATTTGTACTCCAAGGGTTGAAGGAGGACTCAATCTTATCACTATTAGAACCTTAAATACCATCGTAATGATTAAAAGGTTATGAAAGGATAGAAAATCCTTGTGGTCTAAATGGATTAATGGTTATTACCTTAAGAATAATAACATCTAGAATCCCCCCTCTAGTTTGTCCTAGCTGATGAAAAACATACTAAAAATAAGGGAAAAAGTCACATTAGAAACTATCAACCTTATTGGTAATGGCAATAAAACCAAATTCCAACATGATAATTGGTTTTACGTAGGGACTCTTCAGAATCATGTCTCTATGCATATGCTAAAAGCAGTGATCCATAATGACAGCTCGGTTGTAGCTTCTCTCATTAACAAGCTTCTGTTTGATGATTATCCTATTTCATGTCATATTAAAAGAGAACTTATGCATACTCACCTCAATGAAGATGAGGATAATGTCATATGGAGACTTTCAAGCTCTGAAAGCTTCACAAACCAATCATGCGAGAAGTTTTTAAGGGGTAACACTAACAATGTTCCTTTGACCAATGTGGTATAGCATAAACATCTCAATCCTCAAGCTTCCACAAATTTATAGATGGATATGAAATCTAAGCTGCCTATAGTTAATAGACTGTCTTGATTCTTGCAAAATTCTAATTAGTGCATCCTGTGTAAGAAAGCTGAGGAAAATATTTAACACTTGTTCTTTTAATGTGATTTCATCATAAATACCTAGAAACAACTACCACACTTATGTCAAGTCTCCAATGTCCAAACACGTGGAGTGAAATAACAGAGTGGTGATCTACCATCAAGCATCAAAGTAGTACTGTTGGATGGTGCTTTTGTATTGCATTGACACTCATTATAGTTGGCATTGGGATAAGAGGAATAGAAGAATTTTTCAAGATACAACACAAGACCAAGAGACTTTTCATAAGAAACTCATGTAGAAAATTAGGCTCCATATTAGTATATTCAAAGAGAGATTTAGGGATATGAACTACATCAATAGCATATGGAATCTGTAATCTACCTTACTTACATAAACAGATGAACATCATTCTGTAATTTAGTCTAGCTTTAATCTTGACAACTCCATCAAAGGGAGCTTAATTAACTTGATGATAAAATTTTGGTGTATTTTGCATACCTTGATGGCTTAATTTAATTCAATTTCTTCAAAAAAAGAAGAATCATATGAAGAAGAAGAGACATCAACTATTGAAAGTGAAGAAGAAGACATTAGCTTACTCACTAAAAATTCAAGAAGCTTTTAAAGAAGAAATTCTCCAAAAGAAAGAACTTTAAAAAAGGTAAAAGTGATTTAAAATATAAATCCCCTAACATTATTTACTTTAAAAGTAGAAAACATAACCATATAAAGTCACAATTTCCTCAACTCAAAGACAACGAGAAGTATGAAAGAAACTTTAAGAAGGAGAAGAAAGACAAGAAGAAGGCACTTAAAGCATCAACTTGGGATGAAACAAGTGAATCTGAAAGAGAGCATTCAGAATAAAAGATAACTCATATGTGCTTTATCACTATGGACAATGATGAGGTAACATCTAACCCTAATTCTTGTAATGATAGTGATGATGATATGATATATGATGAATCAGTTAAAAGTCCAAAAATTATAAGTAAAAAAGAAGAAATTATCTCACACATGAATAAGAACAAAATGAATAAAAAAAGTGACTTGCATAGCATTAAATCATCCAAAAAAGTCATTATTAATGACAATCATGAGTTCGATGCTTTAAGGCATAATAATGAAACCACATTTTCCCTTAACCATATTCCTTAAAGACTTACTTTCTAAGTTTACTAAAGAGAGTAAAAAACTAAAGAACATGCTAAGAGCTTAAAAGATTGCCAATGGTAGGGATGGAATATGATATAATTATAGAAGTGCTCCCTTATAGAAGGGAGAATATTTGCATTGTGAAGAACCATTACTTAATGTGACAAATGAGAATAAAGCATCCACAACCCGCATGCACATTTCGCATCCACTAGGACCATCATGCTTTTATATATGGCTCATAATTTAGGTATAGAGTTCGCTACTATTAAGGGAAGAATAGGCATAACTTCTGTGATAACATGCAGACTGACTTCACCATTTTAGACCTCAAAGAAGCATACATCAAGGTTTCACTTATAGTAGGCATCATATATATAATCATAGGACATTTTACTAACCTAGGAGAACATTCAATAATTTTAATGTCTAAAGGAAGTTTCCTTATTATGAATACAAACATATAAATGCCTTTTATTCATCATCATCACAGGTATAACAGTGTATGTCATTTTTTTATAAGTATGGACATGTTAATATATTTTGATTTGATCAAACAAAGGATGGCAATAAAACCCTTGTAAGTGTGGGTTGAAAAGTAGAAGGAATCTAATAACCAAGAAAGCAAGCCTATTTAGGTTCTTAAAACATATTGACTAACTTGGTTTGTAAGGTTATTAGAAAAGAAAGATCAAATAGTATGTAATAGATGTAATAGTCATTAAATCGAATATTATTGAGGTGTTCTCTTTATGAATCTAACCTTCTTTTCTCCAAAAAAGGTCTAAAAGATATCATCGTAGGATGTGGAGAATTTAGCCACAAAGATTTTTCAAAAGGGAAAATTATTAAACCAAGTGAGAGAGATGAGAAGGATAAGAAGACTCTACTAGTTTTGTAAACTTAAGAAGAATCTTCATTTAAGTCTCTCATAAGTAACATTCGATATAAGGTAATTATTAGGTCATAATTTAGAAACATGTGATAACTTATGTTTATGTGTCAATTTGAGTATAAATTTAGGTGATGATTGTTTAAGTTTGAAATATGAATAAGTTATTTAATAATTATTTTTTAAAGTTCCTAAATCTAGAAATTATTGTACAAAATGAAGAAACTAAGTTATAATTTATATTATTTGGGCAATAGTTTTTCTAAATTATTAAATGAGGAAACATGAAAAAGTTCCCAAAATACCAAAATTAAATACTTTTTAAAGGTTTTTAATAATTCTTGATTGATATTACCATAACCTATTAAGTGTTTTGATGGTTCAATTTGAGTTTTAAAGTAGTTTATTAGCTTTTTAGAACACACTAGTCAACTAATATCTTAAGTGTGGTCAATCAGTATAACCAAAAACCATGTTTGCTATCTTTTCAGTAAGTTTTTTTTGGATGCTTGTCTGGACACTAATTACCCACACTGGTTGACTAATGTCTTCAAATGGTCAACTAATGTTCTCTTTTCCAAGAAATGTTATAGTTCTAGTAAGTTGGTTTATGGTTTGGTCGCCTAATTGGTTGCCTAAATAGTCACATTGGTCGATTAGTATAACTTTAGTGGTTGACCAACATCACTCACAGTTCAACCAATATAGTCAGATCTTAAAATTAAACTAATTTTTTCACCGCACCTCTACTGTTAACTCTTTTTTTCTCTATAAAACACCAACACTGGTGGACCAGTCAAGGCATGGTCGACTAGTCCTCCAGATTTAAAATCTCCTCCACCTCCTTTCTTCCTTTTTCATAATTTATGTTTATATCTTCTAAAAACCCTAAACAATTCACTCTTTTCCTTAGAAAACATCCCCTTTAATTTCATAAACTTCTCATTAAATTGCATTAAATTAAGATTTGGTTTTCTTGTTCTAGTTTCAAATTTGGGAATTTTCATTCTTTTGTTAATTAAAAGCTATCTTTTAAAATTGATGTCTTTGTAGTTAAATTGTAGGAGTTAAGTTTCTTTTCCTTTTAGTTATATCGATACATCTTTAATTTTCTTTAATTTTGGTATTTTGGGAACTTTTTCATGTTTCCAATTTTTAAAATTTTGGGACTTGCAAAAGTACAAATTCTTTTATGAAATTTATTGTTGGATATTGCAATTATGCTTTATTTTTTACAGTTCCAACCTCTAATTCTATTAAAACTTACCCTTGATGCTTTAATTGAATATTTCAAATTAAGTATAGTACTGAAATTGGAGAATTTTGAGATTATACACAATTAAAGATGTTTCTATCAAAATTGACATTATGATTGGACTCTTTAAATATTCAATAGTATTCTTTATTGAGGTAGTTTTTCAATCTTGATTAAATTCATTTCGTTTAAATTCATTTTGGTGCATGATAATTTATAGTATGCATTTTTGGTTAATTCATTTCTTTTTGATGATTCCAAAAAGGGGGAGAAAGTTTTGTGATATTAGATTTAGGGAGAGTAATAACATTTATGGGGAGTGATGAAATTTAAGGCAATGATTATTTTATCATTTTTGTATTTCTTAACTTTATAAGATATGCTTGAGTAAATTTATGTTATCTTCATGTAAGGATATTTCTTTTATTTAAAATATCTCTTTGTTCTTGATATTGAATTATGCTATTCATATTAAATTATGTTTATGCATGAATTAAGGGATAGCTAATCACTATCTTGATATTTATTTATATGTTTGATTTTATTATTGTTGTTCTCTAATATCACATGTATTTTGTCATCATTAAAAAGGAAGAGATTAATCAACCAAAGGAATTTTCAATTAATGTTTTGATGATAACGAAACATAATTACTACTAATGTCTTTACTATTTTGATGAAAAGAAATATTATAACAAAACAAAGCCACAAACTCAAGAAGATAGTGTATGAAGTTGAACATAGAAAGTTAAAGTTTACAACTAACAAAATGAACATCAAAATAAAAATAAAAGAAGATCAAGGTTCATCAAGGTCATTTCATATTTTGTTATTATTATTTGTAAGCTCACTTTATTAATTTAATGATCCAAAAGACTCACCATGCATAATAATTTTATCTTACTTCAAATCATGAGTATTTACATTTAGCAAAAAGCATTAAAGCTTTTAATTTTAATATAAAAGCCTCTTGATCTTTCAAATAATTTTTGGAGAACATTTTGGGAAATGTTTATTCATATACGAATTAAAAAATTATTTTTGAGAACTTGAAGTTGTTAATATAATTTTTTGGTGCGAATGCTTTACCTATATGGGTTAGTGGTCGACCAATATAAGTTAAAATTATTAATTTTAAATTATTAAAAGTTTGTTGTAACATTGGTTGAAGTACTGGATGACCAGTGTATCATATTGGTTGACCAGTATCTATCACGGTTGACCAGTGTTTCAACAACTAGTAAATCTAATATTGTAAATGCATACTGGTTGACCAATAGGGTATACTAATTGACCATTACATTGAATATAACAGTTGTGGCAGCTAGCTTTTGGCTCTAACAACTATTTTAGGTCCCAACATATCATAAATAGATGTTTTATCATTAGTTTTAGTATTAAGAATGTTTTAGGTGTTGTACATACATATTTCAAAGAGCTTTTCATTCATTTGAGCATCATTGTATCATAGTTATGTGAGTGAGCCATTTTGGAGTTATCAACTGAATAAGTGAGTTATTTTTTAGTTGTAATACTTTGTTAAGGTATTGAATATTATACTTATGGGTGATCCAAATGGGATTGAAGTTTCTCTTCACCTTAGAAGAAGATTGAAAGAAGGGTTTCTCTTTATTAAGAAGTATTGTATAAAGGTTATTCTTCACCTTGAAAAAAGAATTATAGTAGAATTCTAAGAAATATCTTGGGAGTAGACATAGGCAAGGGTTGTTTAACGATCCACTAATTCCCTTTTCCCTATCATTTTTAAATTATTTTTTAATTGGTTAGTTGATTTATATTAAGTAATTACCCCATTATTATTTATATTGAATGTTTTTAATTGAGTACATTAGTTAGAAAAATTATTGAAATTTTATAAATACCCAATTCACCCCCTCTTGGGTGCCATTAAGGACTAACAAGGTTCAAAGGTGATATGAAACCTTACAAGAAAGTTAGTCATGATATAAAATAGCAGATAAAATATTTGCTTGAAGAGTATCAAAATAAAAAGGAAAGAAGACAAAGATTGAACTATAAAATCCAAAGTAAAAGTTCATTTCACATTAATGAGGATGATTTTGGCAATGCAAACGCTAGTGTTCATCCCCAAGAACAAATGATTTTTGTAACGGCGATGAGGAAAAGAAGAAGACAAGTGTATAGTTTTTTAATTCCATGAACGAACTTCAATTTGTAGTACATTACAATCCAAAGAAACAGTTCATAATGTAGAAATGCCAATGGCTAGATGGTAGTATGATGTAGATGTGTCATTCGATGCTCTATAGTCTTATTATTATCAGTCTATGATAGATGCGATTAGGTTTAGGATTTGAAGCTTCTCCAATCAATGACAATAGAGGTAATCTTCCAAATAATTCTATTACTGAAAATAAAAAGTTATATGAGTGAAAGAAGAAGGACTTAAGTAGCTTATAGATATTCAATCATATACGATGATTAAACAAATAAAAAATATGAGCCTATTATGAAAATTTTTGGCTTATTTTGCTAAAGGGACGATTTTTTTAAGGAAATTAATATATCGAGCCTTCTAATAAATGTTGATACTTTTTTGGAGATATTTAATGAAGTTGTTAATAAAATTGAGCCTAAAAATATTGTATAGTTCATCATTGACAATAATATTGTTTATAAAGTAATTGTGGACAGGTTACAAAGTAGGTATAATTATTTCTATTGGACTCCTTATACTAAATATTATACTGAACTGATATTGGAACACATAGGAGATGGTATATACTATCCTGTCATTGATGAAATTGTGTAGAAAGTGAGACAAGTGATTATGTTCATTTATAATGATGCAAGCATTTTGAATTTGGTAAGAAAATATTTCACAAATGGGAAAATGTTTATGTCATCCCATTATTACAAGATTTGCAACTAATTTTTTATCACTTTAGAGTTTTGTTCAAATAAAGAAGGAATTGAGATAAATATTTATAAGTGATAAGTGAGTTGCATCTCATCATGTCAAGTCTAATGCTCGCATGGAGGTTTCTAGGATTGTACTTGAAGATCATAAATTCAATGTCAGTTTATGATTCAGGTTTGCAAGCTTTTAATGAGCGTACTTTGTTTGGTTGATAGTAATGAGAAGGCATTAGTAAGTTATTTTTACAATGTTATTACGAAAAAGGGTAAAGGAAATAACCAAGTGTAATCTAAAAAATAGGTCTTCTTTGTACATTCTTTATTTTGCATTTATTAACAAGAGATGGAAAAAATAACTTTACTTTCTGATATTTACTGCTAGTGCATTTCTGGATTTGAGGGCCTATTTTAGGCTAAGTTTCGCAAAGAAAGTTAATAAGGGAAATAATGCTAACCATCACAATAACTATTTCAAATGGCATGATACAAGGCCTCTTTAGCTAAAAAATCGAGGCATATAAGAATGTATGTGATGATTTCAAGATGCCCATTATATATATCAATGAAACAAATTAATTCAAGTATAAATTTTTTCACTTTTGTTACTTGTTTAAAATTAATCATTATTTCATTTTGTATATGATATTACATTTGTTGTCTTATAGTTAGTTGGTAGGACTAATTCAGAAGTTATATTCTAGAATTACAAAGGTTTATAATTTGAATTTTTAGTCATTATGTGAGTGTAACTTAAGTGTGGAAGAAATTGAAATTTATTTAAACTCATCCTTAAAAAAATAAAATATATTGAAATGTAAAAAATTGATAATTGTTTGATACAATTTAAAGATTTAAAAAGGCATTATATTATTATTATTATTTTGAAAATAATGACTTATACTTATGTAATAATTTAATAATATAATTAATTTGTTTACTATGACTCTTAATAAAACATATAGCTCTACAGATCAAATTTATCTTGATAATGTTGATCTCTTAACGGATTGGGTCTTATAGGAATTAAATTTCAAGATGATATTGAATTAGAAGATGATCTTTGAGAAGAAAGTGTTATATGTCATTGAGTGCATTGAGATTGACTCTCCTTAGTGACAAAGATATTGTAACAAATGAAAGTTGAGATAATATCATTTATGTGGATATGTTGTAAGATGAAATTTCATGTTTTTTACTCTTTCCAGATTTTTGATTTTACTTGTATTTAATACATATGATATATGATAAATACACAATACAAACATGAAACTTATAATTAAGTGTTTTTATTTCAAGTTTCACTTCCATTTTGTTGTGTTTATGACCACAAATTATTGTTATTATGGACTTAAAGTACGTTTACTATGATATTTTGTTGAAATTAATTATAATATCTAAATAATTGCTTTGTTCTTAATTTTGTAATTGTATAAGAAGTACTTTTACTATGATATTTTGTTGAAATCGATTATAATATCTAAATAATTTGCTTTGTTCTTAATTTTGTAATTGTATAAGAAATAAATTATCTTATCATTATATTAATTATAATTAATTATTATATTTACATATGAATGATAGTTATTTATATTGTTATATTAAATTTTAGGTTATTATGATTTTCAAGATAGGGCTAAAGCAAAATAAAAACTATAATGTATGCAAATAATATTTTGCAATTGGGTAAAAGATACAAACCTCTTTGGTTTAAAAAATCTTTTTAAAAAAACTCTATGAACTTTAAATTTCTCAAAAATATTCTTAATTTTCAATTTTTCAAAAAAGTCAATTTTTTAAACTTTGATTAAAAAATAACAATGAACTATATGAATATCAGATATGGAGTAATCAAATATCACTAATATGATAACTAAACTCAACTCTTAAATCTAACTAGAATTATCTTAATTAATAATTTACCATAATTACAATAAATTATTGATTTGAATGAAAATTTAGAAGGCATTGAACCGTTATATAAACAACATTTGGTTAATCTATTTTAATATTTATATTATGTATGTTTTATCATTATTTTTTATTAAAATTTAGATTTTTTTGAAAGATTAAAGATTAAAAAAATACTTGAAAATTTTAAAGAACAAAATAAATTTTCTAAAATTTTTTAAGCTAAAAGAGAGATTTATGTTTTAAACTTTTTATATCTTTATAAAATTTTCCAAAATAATACTCCATTTTAAACGATCTTGATGTTGTAGCATACTAGAACAAAAAGAGTACCTAGTCCTACAAAAGCTACTAGTGCCAGAATTGACAAGGCTCTTGATTTTTAGAGAACCCTTAGCCCAAAGTTTCAGAACTACTGTTGAACAAGTATAACTTGATTTTGCAAACTGATGTTTTTTATTAATGAATAAATAAATATAACAAGGTATATTTGGTGAACATTGTGCATATAATGAAAGCTGCAATGGGATTTTTTATGGATTAGTATGCTCGATCTACGTTTTACATTCATGACGCTGAGATGGGTATTTACAAGGATTAACAAGCTTCAGTTTCCTAGTAGTCCTCCATTCAACTGGAACATTTACTTGCTTCAAAGATTCGAATATGACTTCTGATCTGCAACAAGAGAGGAGGGAAGAAGTTTCAGAAAGAACAAATATAAATGAAACATGAAAAAACAGTTCTTTATTAATTGATTCAATTTGAAGTGTGCGACTGCAGGCAGTAGAATTCATTAGGCGTTATATGCCAAACCATCACATTGCCTCTTAAAACCTTCAGGAATACCATTATTCATAGGTTAAAGGAGGTAAACAGAAGATCATGTGCAGGTAATCGAGGACAAAAAAAGAACAAGGAACGGTTAGCCATCTGTTCCACTTGGCCTCGGCAGAAACGTTAACATGAGAAATTGAACACAAACGGCAAGAAGAAAATGACTATGGTGGGCCATTTCAATATCATCAGAAACTTGACAGAAAAGTTCTCAACAAAAAAGTCAAGATAACATTATTCACCATGATATTGAGCAACATTGTTGAAGAACCAAGAATCGAGTCTCCTCCAACAATATTTGCCTCAATAACGGAATGAAGTCCAATTAAAATCTGCAAAATAGGTCTGTTAAATCTAGTCCACGTCTGCAATATGTCATGAGTCAAATAGGTCATGAATGTTCTAGTTTCAGGGGAAATGACCAACACAAATTTATCAGAAGGGTAAAACTCCAGAAATCACCTTGTTATTTACAGGGGCATGGAAAAACCCTAATTATCTACGGGGTTACCGCCAATACTGCGCCCAGCGATGAATGGTCTCAACCATTTGAGGGAACAGCGCACTCACACTCTCATTAATAAGATCCTGAAAAAAGTGTATGCTGGCCTCATCATCTAAGTCCAGCCTAAACTTCTCCTGAAGCTGTTAGCATGAAAAGTTTTTAACTCATAAGACAAACTGCTAAAACATTTTTTAAGTAGATTATAAGCATAAAAAGAATTTACCTTAAGAATTCCTTTTTCGGGATCGCAAGCTATATCTGAAATGTTTGAACCAGCCATCAGGTGGAAAAGATTTAAAATCAGGTTACTAGACTTTCTGAGGATGTTGTATGCCTCGCAACAATAGGATTTGAACCTGGTATAGTATTGACTGCAGGATGAAAAAGCAAGCCAGAAATTTATTCTTTAAACCACCACAAATTCGTTGGTAAGACATACAACAATAATAACTACTACTACTACAACAAAAGGAAGAGATAGAGGAAGAGGAGAAAATCAGAGAACCACCTTTCTGCACCACCCATGGCCTCAACCATTTCCTTGCAAAGTTTCATTGGTGGTGGAAATGGCTTGGGATCTCGGCCAAGAATAAAAGCAAAGTCAACATGGAAAAGACGGCCATCATCCCGAAGTAAAAGATTGTCAAGGTGCCTGCAATTTAATAAATTGACGCAGGAAGATATACGATCAAATGTTGAAGCATTCACCATAGCCAGTTAAGTAAAAGAATTTGCTTTGATAAAGCTTTAGTTGGATATGAACATAACCAATACCCTACCGATCATATGCAATTCAGAAATATGGCCTTATCGGTAGATCACAAAACTTTAACCAAGGTACATCACAAAAATTGGAAAACCATCTTTGCGCAATTAACTTCAATGAAAGTTTACTCAATCTGACAAGTGAAGGTACCTTATGTCATCATCACAAAAGGATGAACAAAGAAGGGATCCCAAACTCATGCATATCTAATGAAATTTAAGGGATGGAAGCTCATCATCAACAGATGTTTCTTGAAATAGTAATGATATCTTCACACAATTCTAGAAATAAGCATCCTGCCTCACCTCACTTCTCTATATGTAGCTTCAACATGAAAAAAAGTATTGATAAGGTGATTTACTTGTCAAGATAAATATCTGACTCTGACCAAATATTTACCTGTCTCCAACGCCCAGTATGTATGTTATGACAGAGTAGCCAGCACAACTTTTTATAAATGTTTCAAGACAGGTAGCTGTGATCCCAAATGGTCCATGTTCATCATGGTGAAACTTCTGCAAGTAGCTTATAATGCTACGATGCTCAGCGATAATCTGGATTTACAGAGAGCCATCTTAGTAATCCATGGCAAAATTGTATATACCAGAATTTTTTTTTTTTTTGTAAGATACCTTAACAACAAGAAATCTGAAAAAGTATAAGAAACTGAGTGAAAACCATTCCAATTAAACAAGAAAACTTGAGGAGAAATAAGAAGTACCTGAGCCAAAGAATGTGAAGGTATGAATTCAAGCATGCCTTCATCTTGTCCAGTAGCAAGTACCTTATATGGAGTTAAGTGCAGATCTAGGTTTTCCAACTTAAGCAGTCGATCCATTAGAGATACCATTTGAATGACCTATAAAATTGTAAATCAACAAGACAAATGACAATTGTTTCTAAGATTGCTCTCAGTACTCCAATTTTACTACTGAGGCACCAGAGGAGGTAAGTGAGTAAGTTGAGTACGTGTGCACATGTATGTATGTGTGTGTGTGTGTGTGAGAGAGAGAGAGATCCAAAAATTAAGTATTTACCAATTGGTCTTGGCGTATATCATCACCCTTCTTAAATATCACCTTGCAAGTGCCACCACTTTGTGTTCTGAAAGTCAGACGCAAGGGATGTAATGCACTTTTGAAAATTGATGACTCTGATGGCACAATACCAGTGATGAGGACACCTGGGGCCAGAGGTGATCTTATTGGCTGGTTACAAAACAGAGTAACTCATTAATTGCAAAACAGAAATTCAATGTGAGCAGTCACAACTCCTTAAAACAGTGCCAACAGATAATATACCTCTTCAAAATAGGTGAGTTCACTAAGAAGACCAGAAAGAAGTTGTCTAAGCTTTTCAATCTTCTTTTGAGTATTGCCTCGTACATTTCTCACATCTCTCATTATAGAACATAACTGGGCAGTCAACTCGGTTTGACGAACCAAACTCTGCCATTTCTTATAGCCATCTTCTTCCCCATGTGAACCAGCTGGCAACTTTCAAAGAGAACATAGTTATTTAATAGATCACATCATCAAAAATATTTACCAACACGAAATCCGACCAATCTACCATTCAACCATACTGGATTGGCTAAATCACTTGCTCTAGAATACACTAGTGCTAAGATATTGGTTCCAAGATTTCTGCTTTGTCTCCATAAAAAACATCTCCAAATAAGTTAATATTTTGACCACTTCCTGTTACACTTTTGGAGGTGAGCAGACTTTGTATAAATTGTACAGTTCAACGGTAATAAGGTGCAAAGCCTGAGAATCAATCTATTGTTTGCAAACAAATATTTCGACAAACAAACATATGTCAATAGCAAATAAAACTATGATTGACCTAAGGTTGCTGTTATAAATAAATAGCACATTGCTACAATCATCAACTGTCCTCAACGAGTTTTTATATTATGAAACTGTTAGTTACATGTACCATAATAGTGCAAGCTGTCCGTCCAGCTAGGGGAGTTTACTCAAAGTAGGGTTGTGCACTTAAACTTTGTGTTTTTAATGCTTCTCATATACTAGAACTTCTTGAAGTAATATCCAGGGAGGGAGATTCAACTAACCAGAGTCAGAAGCAGAAATTTCACCTTGATCGACAATAGGTTTAGCTAGGACATTTATAACACGACCCAAAGAAGCCTCACTCCCTGATATCTGAGTAATTCTTCCTGTTGTTTTTACAAAACTTCCCTCTTTTATCATCAACTGGTCATATAACCTAACATTTTTTAATTTCAAATTCAACCTATAATACCTTCTTCAAATTCTACTAATTAACCTCCCATTGCTTCATTAAGATCATAATCAAAGCAAAATAAATTTCTTAGGCTTTTGTAAACATTTTCAAACACTTATGCTTGCAAATAAACATATATGAGGTTTTACCGATAATTTTACGTAAAGTTTCAAAAAACAAAAGAAAAAAATTCCTATATGCAACATGAATCTCAAGGTTTCTAAAAGGAAATAATTATTACTTTTGAGTAGAATTCTACCTTGTTTCAGTTAGGTACGTTAATATTGTATCTTATATTGCAGTAAAACTGTTACAATTGAGCATAATTGTTCCCGGTTTAAGAAAAAATGTTTCAGTATGGTCACATTTGTTTTTGTTTTTTTGAGGGTTAAATATTAATTAAACTAAGTTGTATTATACTTGTATTCAATTATTGAGTGGTGCGCATGGAACCCACTCAATAACATATGGTGCCATTCTAGATGGTAATGGGTGTCATGGCTCATGTTTTTCATGAAGCACTTAAAGACGTTTTTAAAGCAACTAGATCCTAAAACCAAAGTACTCCCATAACCAGCAGTTCATATAGTGCACATCGACACAAGAGATTCTCATCAATGACCATAAAACAAAAATTATAAACAATTAGGCATATAGATAACTTCAATGATGAGAAATACAACTAAAGCAAACCACACCTTCAGCATACTCTCTTCAAGGATCTCGTAGGTACAATAAAAACGTTTTGCATAGGCAGGGTCATAAAGTTCCACAGCCACATACCAACGTAGAAAACTAGCCAACTCAATATTCTTTAAAGCTGCCAAACACAAGGAACGATCTCAGTACAGTGAACAACCTAATTCCATAAATACAGGCAAGTGTATGCCTATCATGCACAGGTGCCAACTAGACTGCGTACCTCGTTGAACAAGGAACTGAGAAAGGCAAGATTTATCTGAGCGCTCAAATCGAAGTGCCTGAACCAATTGAAGTAGGTAACAGTGAAGTTCTTCATCATCTGCTCTTTCAAGAACACTAACAGCATATGCACGGACCTGTAGTGATCACAAATTATCAAGTCTAGAGCATTATCACAGCATCTGTTTCTCGTTTCATTTATGATATTGAGGACAACAAAGGCCTTTACTTCCTATGTTTACATGCAATTCATTCAAGTTTTGGTGGAACCATGTGGGAAGTTAGAAATGTCCTAAAGGCCATAATCCAATTATCAGATCAAGCTCGAAATGAGGCTTGAAGATTTAAATCTGACAAACAATGAACAGAAGACAGTTTAACAATGCATACCTCTTCACTTTCAAAAACAGATGATAGTAGCTCCAGCGCATCACAAACATCAATCATTTCCCACTTATTCATCAATTCTAATGCCTGTTTTGCTTCCTGCAGATGCATAAGCCACAATGATATTCAGAGATGATTTGAATGTTGTTCCTTACAAGCTAACTTGCAAATGACACACCACTAGATTGCACAAGAATGAAAGTTACAAAAGCAAAAAGTGGTTTCACATGCTTAAGGTCAGAAGATGCGGATAGAATGAAGGAGATGCATATAAACTAAACAGTTACTACGATTATTAGAAGAAAATTTTTTCCAATTGCATGTATCCCTTTCTAAAACCAGGACCGTTTTAACAATGCAGGTTCAAATCTTAATTCAAGATACCTCAAAGTTGAATGAGAACCCCCAAGAAATTAAGGAAAAACCAGTATTTCAATGAGTTGGTCAAGACATTAACTACAAGGAGAAATATGGGAAACAAATAACTACTCACCTGAACATCACTCCATTCAACACATCTTAGAAATTTGGTAAGAGCCCTCTTTTCAGACATCAATGAGAAGCGGAATTTCCATAAAAGCTGTCTCTCATCTCCACTCAAAGTCCTTGTTGGTGGATATTTTAGAATTCTCTGTATTGACCTTACAAACAAGAATGAAGCATGATGACACACCTCCAACTCAAAACAAATCAACCTCTCAACAATCAAGCGTAAGCAAGTATGCAAACAACTGCAGCTTCAATAACGGAATCCATAAGCATATGATTAATCCTTTACAATTAGTTATACAACTGCCAGAAAAGATCAGATTCAACAAGCACAAGGGAATATCTTTAAACAATTTGAGATGTCTAGTCTAGATTATGCATTTGAAACTAGAAATCCCATGGGTAAGAGATTGACCGAAGTCACATAATGTCCAGAACAAAAAGATACAAGAAACCGAAACAGAGTTTAAAAACAAATTAGATGCATCTTCAATCAAAGGAATTTTGAACTTACTTCCGTTCATTAGAACTTGGCTTTAAATCTCTGTCAATGATACCACGTGTTAGACTACGGGCCAGCTTTAATTGCTTGTGCTCTGAAGGGTTTATCTTTCCCACTTCTGGGTCCCACACAATTACAAGTTCATTTGTTGAAGCAATAGGAGATGGTAACAAGAAATTTGCACCGGACTCCTTCAGGTTAAACATCAAACAACACACAAATTAATTTGATAAAAAGAAAAGCTGAGCAATTATCCTTCCCATGCTTGTAAACTAGAAGTATGTGTTCGCAAGCTTAATAATGCTCCTGAAATGCAAAGATTGAGGTGGTTAAGGAGGTGCTAAGGTTCACGTATTACATTCCCTATTTCCAATTGATCATTTCAACATGACCCAACTCATAGTTTTGTGGTTACACAGCAGCTGTAAACAAAAAAGTTCAGCCAGAAAGTTATATGATGTATGTTATTCAGCATTACCTGAAAAACAACTTGATGTTCAAAGCTGCAGAAATCAACAATCAAGTACAAGTGAGAGCTTCCATTTTTGCTATTTTCACGTTCCTTGATTTTCTCAATAGCTTTGAAAGAAAGCCGATCAAGCCAGCCAACACATTGGATTTGCCCCCTCTCATATTTGTTTACAAGCTTTTCCAATCGTTCCAACTCCCCTCGCTCATGCTTGGGGACCTAAATTCACATGAACAGCAAAGTGACCATAAAAAAGACTATACTGATGAGCGTTCCACTTAAAAGAATATTTGGGAACCTTTCCAGGAGTGGTTGTTGGATGTGATCCATCAGCTTCCTTCCCTTTCCAAAGTCTAAGCTTTTGCTTGCCTGTTTTTAGTTGTAACTTGCTATTGAATAAAATTATGGTAGCACCACCAATCAATCCATCATCTTTTCCACGAGAAACATCCCAAACCTATACTTCGAAATAGATCAATTTTAAGAAAAATCATAAACCTCAGTATCCAAGCAATTGCACACCAATAAATAATCTAGCTGACACATGCATAATACAATTTGTATGCTCTTCCCATGCTTTTCAGTAAGTAGGACAGCAATGATACTGAATCTGGAGGGGATGCTAACAACGGATAAATATTATTAGCAGAATAGATGCAGCCGTAAGTGCATTATCAGTACCGGCTAAAAGAAAAGATGCTGCTACATTTAAATGAAGAAATATGAAAATTTCAATTTCTCCTGCCACTTAAAAGTTAGCGGCTAAATTGGTCAATTACCGTAAAAGCAACTTGTGCATGCGCAGTTAAGTCTCGATATTTAGAACTCAGAGTGATGAGTTCATTCCAACAGTAAGATGGCCTGCCTGATTCCAACCTGACACCAACCGAAGAGACATAACTTTAAGTTGAAAGGGCAGAACCTTCTAATAGGAAGTTGTAACTAAATGCTAAGAGTTGTGAAACCTTGTCCTCATAGGAAGCCCAAATGGAGCACCATCAATGTATAGCGCACACTCAACGAATATCTCCGCACTTCCTTCGTCGTTCGTAGAATCAATTCCTGCCAGAACAATCACAAATAAGTAAAAACCCAAAAAAAGAAAAAGAAAGAGAAAACGACGAACTTTACTGATCTAGAAAAATCCAATACACCAATCAACCGAAACTAACACTAACTAAAAAACATGCGCAGACCCGAATTCTTCTTTTCAGAAGAGGGCAAGGATCCTTCAAGCCGTTCGACGCGAAAAGTAACCGGAAGATTGATGTCGCACGACAAGAAAAAACGAAACTCGTTGTTTCCGCTCATCTTCTCGTAGCACTATAAGTTGTTGGGTTCTTCAGCAGCCGGTAGCCTCCATAAACACTAGGATTAGAAGTAGTAAGTTAAAGGAATGGAAGTTTTTGGATGTCAGAGTCGCAGCGTCTCCGAGGAAGCACAGACAGGTTTTAGAACCATAAAATCCGACCGCCGCCTGCGCTGTTTTAATAAAAGAATCCCTGGTCTGTTGCCATGGGAAATACTAAAAATCCACCAAATTTTGTTAGATGTTGTATTTGATATTTTAAAATTTTAAAACTAAAAGACAAATTTTTAGGATAACTATGGCGGCATTGAAATTAAGGTAAAGTTATAATTATGTTGCTTAATTTATATTTATGTATTATTTTAAAATTACTCTCGGTTATAATTTCATTTATATTAATGAAACGTTATAATACGATATGTTTATTCCTTATAAAAAAGTAACTAATTTTATAAATTAAAATATAAAACATTTATACAAAGACATGATTGCTTATTAAAAAATAATTTCACTAAATTAATTCAATTAGTAGGATCTTAAATAAAATATTACTCATGTGTTTGTGGATGTTGTTATTATCATGATTATATAATTGATTCTTAGACCTCAATTATCAAAGTATTTCTTTTTGAGAATTACTATATTTTTATGCTACTTATCACTTATTCTGTTTAGAGCAACTCAATCGGTAGTACTTAAATATATTATGAATCATATGAGAAAGTTGAGTAAGTCAATAAATGATTCGTCATTGTAAAAGTAATTAGAGAAAATATTCTATTGCTTTATATTAACAGTGATTTAAGAAATTTTTTGACCAAAATGAATTGAGATTTGAAAAGGTATTTTAAAATATCAATTTTAAATTAATTACTAATTAATAAGAATAAACATAGGATTTAAAAGCATAGACATGGTATCAATACTCTTTAGCCAATTGAAACATTGAATAACAAAATTATTAAATTTACAGTATAACAATGCATCGAACATGTCGAGTTAAGTTTTAGAGATGACACGTGGGATGTTGATACGTGGCAATCATCTTTTGAGGTTCGCCATCAACCAATAATTGATAAACATCCACAACTGAATGCGCAAATGAATGAAATGCAAGTACAACCAAAGAAACAAGCAACAAGAATTCGCAGCAGGCAGAAACAGAAATCTATTATATTAAAGGATTATGTTTAACAGATTCTTTACTTTATAATGAGTTGTAAAGAGCCGTGTACACGTGATTATAAATACATTATGAATGAAAAAATGCAGTATGAAGAAGTTGCCAAATTATCTTCCTCCTTCTTTTCCAAGTTTTTCCCGTCCTTTCTCTTCTTCGTCCTTACTCTATTCTACTCTGTTGTTTTTCACAACTCCACCATTGGTGCTTTCATTAAGCTGAGCTATGGGTGAAGGCATAACCATTAGATACAAAGCTTTAGAGGAGTCTGTCCAAACATTTCTCGATAGCTTCATGAAGCTGTTTCTACCATCCGGCTTCAAGGTGAAGAACTTGTCCGGGTGAACTCAACTAATGAGTGGCTCCAAAAAACCATGGAAAGCATGGTACAATCCTTAGGTCGACTAAAAAAATCCATCACTTCTTCTCAACCACTTTTATTGCCCACACCCACATCTACACCTTCAACTTCATCGTCCCACTCTCTTCATCAAACTAACAACTTAGCTTTTACCCCGCCTTGTATGCCTAAGATTGAGATTCCTTTGTTTGCTAGGGATGAGGTAGCCAGTTGGATCTTTCAGATCACCCGTTTTTTTCTCCATCACCGAACTCCTGAAGACCATAAGTTGTCAATTGCTGCTTTCTATATGATAGGCACTGCTCTTCAGTGGTGCCGTTGGATGGAAACTACTCATCAGTTGACCACTTGGGATGATTTTGTCCGCACGCTGGAGACTCAATTCGGTCCATCTGTTTATGTCAACTATGAAGCAGCTCTGTTTAAAATAAGTCAAAAATCCACTATCACAGAGTACATGAAGGAGTTTGAGATGTTATCCACGAATGTTACTGGTTTATCAGTTGGCAATCTACTTAATTGTTTTGTATCTGGTCTTAAGGAGGAGATTAAGAGAGAAATCATTCTCTTCAAGCCTGCGAATCTCTATGATGCTATTGATATGGCTCGGCTTGTTGAGGAAACAAATTTTGGAGCTCGTTCACCACCAGTTCGTCATCTTTCAACCACTCACTATCCTCAAACTATTTGTCAACCTGTTCCAAAGCAATCTCTTCTAGCCCTTCCTCCACCCAAAACCTCTATCCAATCTTATAAAGCTCCCATTAAACGTTTATCCCCAGCTGAAATGGAAGACTGAAGGTCCAAGGGCCTTTGTTATAATTGTGATGATAAATTCATTCCTGGTCATCGGTGTCAAAAACTTGTGTTTCATTGTTTAATTGTTGATGATTTTATAGGTGAGGATGTGTTGGAATCAATAGTGGACACTGACCCTCATAGCTCGACAATGCAAACCAGTGGAGTCGAAGAGGTTCCTTCCATATCGCTTCATGCTCTGGAGGGTGACTCTTCTCCTGCTACTTTGCATTTACAGGGCACCATTCATGGATCTCCTGTGATAATCCTGGTAGATGGAGGATCCACGCATAACTTCGTGCAAACTAGGATTGCATAGTTTCTTGGCATGATTGTCCATCAATCTAAGCATTTGAATGTGACCGTTGGGAATGGTGAGCATATGAATTGTGTCGGATTATGTTCTTTTACTCTTGTAAATGTTAATGGGCACACATTTGCCATTGATCTTTATCTGCATCGTATATACGAAGTTGATGTTGTGCTTGGAGCTCAGTGGTTGGCATCCGTGAGCCCTGTCTTGTTTGATTATAATGAGTTATGGATGCAATTGGTTGATAATAGCAAAATAATCACATTATATGGAGTGCACCAAGGAGGATTATCATTCATATCATTAGGCCAGCTACGGCAAACAGAGGACACTAATGCAATAGTATCATTTTTTCAGTTCATTATTTCAGAGGAAAATGAGTTGTCAAAGGCGAAGGTGACTTTTGGTGAAACAATGATGCACACTGAGGCTTTACAAGCTTTATTAAAAAGTTATGAATAGGTCTTTGAAACACCTCAAGGTCTGCCTCCTTTTCGTGAATTTGAACATCGTATTCCTATTTTACCAGGAGCTAGACCGGTGAATGTTCTTCCCTTCAGATATCCTCATTACTAGAAGACTGAGATAGAGAAACTAGTGAAACAAATGTTACAAGAGGGTATTATTAAGCCTAGTACCAGTCCATTTTCTTCACTAGTATTATTGGTTAAAAAAATGGCTCCCGGAGATTTTGTGTAGACTATAGGGCATTTACACCGTGTTTGGTTACTGTCCCCATCAGTGGGGACAGTTGACAAAACAACTTAATCCTGTGCCACTTGATTGTTTGGTTACTGTCCCTGCATTTTTGTCCCCT
>JANZXR010000001.1:5388498-5440178 GCA_027575705.1 Erythroxylum echinodendron
AAAATAAATGTAATTGATAAAAATAATAAATTTAGTAATAATAAAATTAATAATAAGTAGAAAATTAATAATAATAACTAATAAAAATAATAAATAATAAATTTAATAAGAATAATAAATTTAATAATAATGCACTATTTGCATTTTTATTTTCAGTTTTAGAAAAAATTTTAATAGTTGATTTGAATTTTAAGATTTATCTTGTACTCGGTTGAGATTTTTTAAATATTTTTCAATACTATATTTATAATATAACAGTATTATATAATTAGAATATCATGAATTAAAAAAATCAACATTTAATAATATAACTTATATTACAAATTAACATTATTTAATGATTTTAATTTTTATTCGGTTTGTAGTGATACAATTAGAAAAACAAGTCAAAATTAAATTACATTCCATGAAATATTGTTGCATACTAAATATTATAATAAGAATCCATCCAACTTTCCCATTAGAATTCTTATAAGTATCCAAATATGTGAATATCTTTACTTTCTATAAAATTTTTTTCCGAAGAATCAGATTCTAAATTCACTTTACTTTCCCGCAAACCAAACGGGGTCTTACATTAATGTACGGAGTAAATACCAAAGTAGATTCATAATTAATGGAAAATCAACTCAAAGGCTTGTATACCGCAAAAATGAAAATAATGCTCAAATCAAAGGTCTATATAACTACAGGGGCTTTAAAAATTGAGTAATAATTTATCAACAATTCCATTATTTCACTGTTATGCTCTGAGTTCGAGTCAAGAAATCTATTATTTATAAATGATAAGATTCATCTAAAGTAGAATATGCAGCTTGATTCTCTCCTATATCCTCCAGCTCCTTCTCTATCATCTTCTCGCCTAAAATTACACAAAGTAGAATAACGTATTGCCAAATAAAAAATCAAAATAAATGAATAAAATAAATATATTCCCATCTATCAATATATGTAAGAGACCACATTATTCTGCCTAAAAAGTATGGCAATGAAAATGGAGATACGACTATGGACACAGATCTTCCCTCTAATATGGAGGGTGAAGAACCTCCAGACCCTTTCAAGTAAGATCCCTACACTCTTATAAATTTTTGTATGAGTTTTAGAATGAATACAAACATAAACATGAATAGGAATATAAACGTGAGTATGAATATTGACATGAATTTGTTAACGTGGAACTGTCAGGGGATTAAAAATGATAAAACTATCTCAAACCTTAATAACCTTACTAAACTCTTCAAGATTAATCTGCTAGTCATCATTAAACCTCGTACTAGTGGGAAAATAGCAACCGAAATTATAGAAAATATTGGCAGTGACTTTTCTTGTTCCTTTAGAGTCGAGGCACAGAATTTCTCCGGAGGTATCTGGGTTTTATGGCAAAGTAACTTTGATATAAATATTATCTCATGCGATCAGAAATTCATTCACATGAACGCAATTTTTCAGAACTCCACATGTTTTACTATTACTGCAATTTATGGTAGCCCCCAGCCTCACACTAGGAGGACACTTTGGGATAAACTAACCACTCTTGCAGGAATGACCTTGGGACCGGGGATATGTTTAGGGGACTTCAATGCCTTTCTTAGCAAAGAGGACAAGATAGGAGGAAGGGCATCTGCAGGCTGTAAGTACTTTAATTCTTGGATTTCTAACTCCCACCTGCATGAGCTTGGATTTACAGGGTCAAGATTTACATGGGCTCGTGGGAGGATTCATGAAAGGATTAACTGGGTGTTAACTAACGATGACTTCAACAATCTCTTCGATGATGTAAGGAGTTCGCATTTACCTAGAATATCGTCAGACCACTCCCCTATATTGGTCACGGCGTCAACAAAGCGAAAAGAGCAATAAGAAAAGAAGCCTTTTCGATACCTTCAGGTTTGGGAGACGCATGCCACTTGGAAGTACTGGTTAGATATTTGCTGGAAACACCACCTTCCTTTACATGAAGCTCTCGATGCCTTACAGATCGACATTGAGGTATGGAAGCATGAGAGTTTTGGAGACATATACAAAAGAAAGCGAAGAACTATGGTGCAGCTTCAGGGACTACAGAAATATTTGGCTCAGGAAACATCTTCGTACATCAGGAAGCTTGAAGAGGAACAACGTTTAGAGTTGGAATGGATTTTCATGCAAGAGGAGCAGCTTAAGAAACAGAATCAGAAAAGTACATGGATTAAATATGGTGATCGAAATTCACACGTTTTTCACTCTAAGCATAGGAAAAAAAGGAAGAAGCTTTATACTCCGATAACTCAGCTTGAAGATACATCATGGTGCTTAGATAGCAAACGGATTTTACAAGAGATAACGACTTATTACAAAAGCATCTTCCAAGCCGACATCTCACATCCTACTACAACATCTTCGAACTATGCTACTAGGGGGAAGTTTCCAAAGCTGCCAGATACTTCAATGCTTCTGCTCTCTAAACGGGTTGAGGCAGGCGAAATCAGATCTGCCATCTTCGAAATGGATCCAAAAAAGGCAGGTGGACCTGATGGTTTCTCGGCTGGTTTTTACCAGCAAAATTGGAGCATAATAGGAGATACTGTTTACAAAACCATGAGCCACATATTTCAAACCGGGCATGTGACGCCCGAACTGAATACAGGAATGATTATGCTAATTCCAAAAATAGAGAAACCATAGAGGATTGAACACTTCAGGCTGATCAGTCTCGTCAACATCTGCGCTAAGATTGTGACAAAAATGATTGCCAGCCGATTAAGGCTAGTTATGCCTTACCTAATATCCCCCAATCAGTCGAGCTTTGTGAAAGGAAGACTCATTACTGAGAATATTATTTCAGCCCAAGAAGCAATCCACACAATGTGGACTAGTAAAAGCAAAAAGGGGTGGATGGCAATAAAAATTGACTTGACAAAGGCGTTTGACAGAATAGACTGGAGTTTCATACTTGATACTCTTCAAGATGCTCATATTCCGGAATATCTTATAAGAGTCATTATGATCTCTCTGAATACAAGTAGCATGCAAATGATATGGGGTGGATTACGTGGTGAAACTTTCAGGCCTAAGAGGGGTGTAAGGCAAGGTGACCCAATATCGCCTTACCTGTTCACTCTATGCATGGAAAGGCTCTCTCAAAAAATCAATGAGTCGACACAGAGGGGTGACTGGAAGCCGCTATTATTTGGGAAGGATAAATTTCCACTCTCGCATCTTCTTTTTGTCGACGACTTAATTCTTTTTGGGGAAGCAAGTCAAAGGCAAGCAGAGACCATAAAAGATGTCTTAAAGGAGTTCGCAGATTCCTCGGTGCAACTAGTGAATGCATTGAAATCAGTGGTCTACATCTCCCCTTCAGTAGCATCAGAGAGGAAAGAAAGGATTGAACAGGTTCTGGGCATAAAGCAGGTAGATAATCTAGGGATTTATCTTGGTGTCCCCATCATCCATGGTCGGATATCAAAGGACACATAAAAAACCACAATAATTCAGATGAGAAAAAGAGTGAGAATGGAATCCCCAAAGAATATCAATAGCAGGAAGACTTACTCTTTGCAAATCTATATTAGAACCTCTACCTATATATCGATTGCAGACGACTTTGTTCCCCAAAGGCTCTTGCAATAACATGGATCGAATAATTAGAAGTTTTCTTTGGGGTGGATCTGAAATAGCAAGAGAACCAGCTTTAGTGAAGTAGGAAAGTGTTTGTCAACCTAAAAATAAGGGTGGACTTGGCTTGAGGAGAATGTGGGACACCAATATATCCCCAATGCTCAAACTCACTTGGGATCTTATATCGGATGAGCCAAAGTTATGGAAGCGCATAGTTTATACGAAATATCAAGTTGAGCAAAAAGACCTTCTTCACACAGAATTAAACAAAAAGGGCTCACATCTCTGGTAGACACTTCAAAAGTACCTCAATTTCACTCAACAAAGTGTAAGATGGGTCCTAGGCAATGGTAAAAAAGTATCGTTCTGGAAGGATGCCTGGACCCCTTCAAGCACTCCACTCCTACCTTATGCTTTAAAACCATTATCTCAGGATGAACTAAATAAAAAAATTGATTCCTATGTTTTGTCTACAGATGGATGGGATTGGAGTACTCTATCTACTCTACTTCCAGGTGAAAAATTGGAGGAGATTAGAGCTATACTTCCACCATCAATAGATGATGGTCGTGACAGGGTTTCATGGAAATGGACATCCAAAGGGCACTTTTCTTGCCCATCTGCCTATGAAGCTTACTTTATGGATGCGCGGAATCCTATAAACAAGGATTGGAATCTTATTTGATCTTTGCATATTCCTGAGAAAATCAAGTTGTTCTTATGGAAAGCAGCAAGGGAGGTGCTTTGGACAAACGCAGAACGCAAAAGGTGGGGCATAACGGACAACCCACAATGCCATCTGTGTGGAGCAAATGAAACTACCTTACATGTTTTGCGTGACTGCTATAGAAACAGAACCGTTTGGAAGACTATCAATCTGGTGCTACCACAAGAATTCTGGAATCTCACACCAGGCAATAAGTGGATTTTTACTAACCTAGGTCTGTCTAATGTGCAGGGGCTGTCAAATTGTAATTGTTGGTTCGCTGTAACGAGTTGGAAGCTTTGGCAAACAAGGAACCAGGAAATCTTCCAAGAGCAGGAAACACAAATACACGAGCTTAAAATGTCCATTCAAGCATTGGTCAAGGTAACACAAACAGCATTTGAAAGCAACAGCACTCAGTCATCTCATGTTCAAGATATAAATCAGAACGCACCTTCAAGAGCAGTAGATGCACAGCAACTCCCACCCCCTGGGGTTATTATTCATTGCGATGGAGCGATGGTGAGGCAAACTGGAAAAGCATCCATTGGCGGCTATCTCTCAACTCAAAGTGGGAAATGGATCATCAGGTTCAATAAACGAATCGGCACTAGTGATCCACTCCAGACAGAACTCTGGGAGATCCATACAAGCCTTAAGCTAGCAATGAAAAGGGGATTCACAGTCATACACCTGAAGTCAGACTGCAAAGATTCTGTGAATCTACTGTAGGACATGTCCAAGAACCAAAAGGACTTATCTCTGGTCAGAAAAATCAAGCAACAAGCAAGGAAAATTAATTCTCTCCTATTCTTCTACATATCAAGGGAGGAGAATAGACTAGTTGATCAAATTTCAAAAATGGGTCTCTCAAATGATTCCGTTGAGATGCACATTTTAAATACCCCACCGATGAATCAAAACAGGAACCACACCTCAGATGGATGCACAAGGGATCAAACTGCAAGTTATACAGATGGAGCGGAAAATAGCATCAATCAAAACAGAAATCTGAAAGCATCGACATCGACAATTGATTCATTATCTGGTATCATGATGGAAGGAAATAGTCACCGGCGAAGGCATCCTCTTTTGGTCACGATAGCCGAACAACCTTCATCCAGTCACGAAAGATAGGAGATCAGCGAGATGGAGCTTTCAATGAAAGCTTTGTTCTTGTCGACTCGAACTGAAGTGCCACATGAGCTAAGACACTTTGGAAAAGATGAGGTCTACTTTGACCCATCTGATACTTCTGATGGACACGCCGCTACATGTCGTAGAAGGGCAGGCATGTAATTGCAAATGGTGCTATGCACCTTCCCTTGTATAAAAAAAATATATGTATGTCTCTAAACTATCTGCTAAGGAAAAAGGTCATAGCAAAGCATCAATTTGGAGTAGTCAATAATAAATGAAAAATAAAATGATGTCTACTAAACTAAATAATTCCATGTATTGTTAGGCATTTTTGCCCCTAAGGGCAATTTTATCAATTTTCCATTCAATGGACAGTTATTAATTGTAATTTGGTTTTTAAATAAATTATCGGTTAAGTTACGTAATTTGATCCAGATAAAGATAATAAAATGGCCTAATAAATGATCTAAATCAATGGGTCGAAATTTGGGTAGAAAATGGATCTCTTTTAGTGTGGACCTGATCCATATCAACCTTATGATGGGAAAGCCTGATATGGAAGCTATATATATAGGTTATGGTCTCATGTAGTTGCTCAGATTAATCACAAACATAAGAAATCTCTGACCCGTTAGGAGAACTCGTGTTTTGAAAAAACTGTAGAAAGACCTAATCCACGTCTCGGTGAAAGATTCTCATGAAGACGGCAGTGGATTCGGGATAGTTTTGGCTTCGGAAAGCTCGGTTGAAATTTTAGAAATGAAAATCAAATATTTCCACATTTCTTCATTTTTTGCCCTTTTACGTTCGATCCGGAGTACGTGACTAAGGACTCGACATGTATTACGTGTACATGCCAAAGATAAGTATCAAATAATTTTTTCCAGCCAACAAATCCGTACACTCCAAACTTTGACCCTCAATAATACAGCATAAGCAATAGAATGGTAAGTATCCCATTTCCAATAGTTTTGTAATCAGAACTAAACTAGTAATTTGATTAAGACTATAGTTGTGCTTTTGTAGTGTTAAAAATTGAGTGCTTCTTCCACTTTGACATTATTGTAGGACGTTACTGCATGATATCAAACTTCCTTGTTCGGTTTTTAGATATGTTTTTCATACTATTTGAGCTCACGATTCTGATTGATCAGTAATTTGGAGCTTGTTTTTTCAATGTTCGGTAATGATGGAAAGCACAAACACTCTTGTATTCTCACAAACACCAATATATTACACTGTAGACTGTATTATTATGTATAATACATGTATACTCCCACAAACAATGGCGACTCATTAATACACCAGTTAAGCAAGAGTTCCTGTAAGCTAGCACTCCTAAAAATAAATCCTTTATACTTAAATGCGTTTGACGATTTCACATTTCAATACACCATTAACCTGGTATTGTACATTGTGATGCTCAACACAAGTTTTGATCCGACTGATGAGGCCGGTTGCTTGATGGCTTGCCAATTTGTAGACAGTCAATTGGGGGAACAGTGGGAGTCTTTAGCTCTCCAAAGGTCTGCCAACAATAGGGGTTGTACATGTGATACTGTTCTTGCAGGGGTTTGAGTTCTATGGTGGTTAGACTTATATCCATACATGGTAGGGCGTCACTGCAGGCCAAATGTATTGGCTTTACTGTATATGTTCCTCTTATTCTTTCGTAGTTGATGCCTGATAGAGCCACAGCTGATGTTTGATTTTTGCAGCTACCTTTGTCGCAATAGTATTGATCGATCATGATGGGGACTTGGGTTTCAGAAACTTGAATGTTGGAGAACAGCACTCCCTGAACTGATCCTGATCCCCCCTGCATTTGAATATTGAGATTACAGGTAAGTAGCAGCATTTATAACTTTGTGCTTGCGGAAGAACTGCTGTTATTTCGTATAAGCATTCCAACTTATTTTTGATCGACTTCTGTCCATTATGAGTTTAAAGCAATGCGAATAGTCTGACAAGGAAATTGACATGATTTCTAGGAAAATTTTGGACTCTGATCGAAAGTATGAGTTCTCCATGCCAAGAAAGTTCTGCATATAACATTATATCTTTTACCAGATTCCAATTTCATGGATTCTCCTGAAATATCTACCTCATTGTTGTAATTTTTGAAAACCTTTTGAATATGAAAGTTCTCTAATGGTATTTTGATTTGTAAAATAGTCTGTTTTCTTGTAGATTGTTCGTGGGATTACGTAGCGTACCTGCCACGTCTTTATTCTGACACCTGTCATTGTATTGTGCATGGTGACATCTCGGACAGTGATGTTTGAGACACAGGCTTTGGTGTTATCCTTTCCCAGACTTCCAATGCTAATTCCATGTCCTGGCCCACAGTTCACATTGTGTACGTACACATTTGTGCATCCAGTTTGTATAGAAACACAGTCATCTCCTGCAAAAACATCACATTCAATGTTCACCATCTCCTTTCCCGATTGTGGTTCTATGTTAATACATTTATTGACAACAAACGAGCTCCATTGTTGGAGGTTTATTTACTTCTGCAGGACTGCACTTATTAGTTGGTATAGTTCTCAGTTATGTAAACATCCTAACAGTTCCATTTATGTATATGTTATGCTAAAACTTGTCAGGACTTTGTGTAGTAGCTGATAAAGAGACAGATAACTGGGTGAAACAGAATGTCTTCATCTCATGGGTGGGTCCAAGCCTAATCCTATTCTGAATGGGAACATGCAATATGTGAAATGACAGCATATGTTGACAGGTGTCCAATGACATGTGACCATTGAAGTTGAGATTAAAGTTCACAACTTTGCAGATAAGATTGTCATGTGATTATGTGAATCAGTAGCAGGGATCTGAACTGTTTGGCCCTTTCCATGTGTAGATACTTGTTTTTCTTAACTCTGCAGATGTTATTGCTATTTGTCATAACTCAAGCTAGTTAAACTAAACTTTTTTTTTTATATTGAGATCATGAAGCAATACAATTACCGCAAGCAAGATCGCTGGTGTGTATTAGGACATCTTTGGAATTCTGAAGGTGGATTCCATCTGTGTTAGGACTGTCACCAGGAGATGAGATGCTTATATCATGTACCCCCACTCCAATGCAGTTGTCGAACTTGAGGTGGCACTGAGGACTGTTTTGAATTCTAATGCCTGTGACTGTTGCATTGAAACTTCCGTAAAATCGTAGTGCCTGTCAAATGAAAGCAGCTAAATCATATATGGACAACATCACGACGAAATATGTAGGAAATATAGAGTGGTCCTTACGGTTGGTTTAATACTTGGCATTTTCTGGCTGCTGAATTCACTTGTTATCTACCACACAGTACAGCAGAGAAGCATGATGAGAGGAACAGATCATAAAACAATAAAATGATATATACATTTGAGGTAATTACAGGAATTGGTGGGTGCTCTGCTACTGTATTGTTTAAAGGGACTATGAGTTTGGTTTCATCGTCCCCTGGATCACCAAAGGGTTCATCCTGCCACCAGACTGAACCACTGCCATCGATTGTACCTTTTCCCCGGATTGTAATTCCCACAAGTTTTGTGAATTCAACCCACTGCAAAAGTCCCCTCCCAGCCCCCCAAGCATTGGAATTTGTTGGAGCTACAATTGTGCCATCCAGCTGATAAAAAGACAAAAACTTAGAAAGACAGAAGCAAGCAGTTGAAGAACATTTCGAAATAAAATTCATTTACCTGGAACACAATATTCTGTTTGCAGTACGGACCAGAGAAAGAAATGGGCCCCACGAGGAAAACATATTCGGCTGGAACTAGCATCATTGATGCCTCAACTATACAAGCTGAGGCCCACGCAGCTTGGAATGCCTGCATTTGCACATCACCATACTTCTAGTAGTTTAACTATATTCCGTAAAACCAACAACTGTATGCAATTATTGTTGGAACCGTGACATAACTGCCATAACGAGAATCCATTCTTTTGGACTGGTCCCCACCAAGCGCGGTTCTGTTGTTTTTCCATTTCTTTTTACCTTTATGTTGTTTCATGTTTATCCGTTTTTGTTTCAGTTTCCTGTTGTTTTATTCGTGATCTTCATAACCACAGAAAATATTGTCGGCATCCTATTAACATGTTGAAACCGGGATACTATCCTTAAACAGAGGAGCCCTGATCTGGTGGCCAGAATGTGTTTTTGCTTTCCGTTGTTATTGATTGAATTGACACTAATTATTGTTGTACTTGAAGTCATACTATGAGAGAAATGAACAGAATGAAAAAATCAGTTTACATTTGACTTCCGGACATGAGGTTATGGACTATCTAAACATCATCATTATGGCCTTTCCCCAAGACTTGCAGAGGATAAATGCGTTTTTCCTTGGAGGGATCCTACCCAGAAAGAAGAACACGTATACTCGATGCGTGTGTTCAAAAGAACGAAAAGTATGCCATGTTTGGAGTTTACTAGCTGCTTAATTCAGTTGCAAATTTTCATGTAAACAATATATGCTCCATGCATATTACTGCTCTACCAGTTAAACCCAATTTAATTCATTTGACAAGTAGAAATTTAGTATTGAGAGTAACCTTTGTATCATCACTCTTGCCATCTCCCTTGGCGCCAAAATCTAGTACATTAAATGTGGCAGACCCTTGTTGTGGAGGGATTGGAGGCGTGTCTTCTTTCG
The DNA here is from genome assembly GCA_027575705.1 of Erythroxylum echinodendron. Taxonomy (NCBI): domain Eukaryota; kingdom Viridiplantae; phylum Streptophyta; class Magnoliopsida; order Malpighiales; family Erythroxylaceae; genus Erythroxylum; species Erythroxylum echinodendron. The sequence continues at coordinate 5,398,601 of JANZXR010000001.1, forward strand.
GCGGCTTTGGAAATGGGGTTGGCAATGGAGCTATGCTAGGTGGAGGCTTTGGTTTAGATCCTTTAGCATGGTGACTATTGTGGCTTCTGGCTTGACTCTTCTTCTTGAATAAAGAACCTGAGGTTTGGCTCCAATGCTTGCCTCTCCGGGCAATGCAAGTATCAAAACTTGAAGACCATACTAAAAAAGTAATGAATAGTATGAATGCGAGGCTCCTAAAACAAAAACCATCCATGTTTGTGAGACAGAGAGGGGACAGTGAGCTAAAGAACAAGAGAGCTTATTGAGGCTGCCAAAGTTAACTGATGCTTTGGCATGCATATATATAGTAAGAATAAGCAAATATTACTTTGAATCTTTTGATAATGCCAGAGGGTATTCATGCTCATTCTCTTTTCCTTCTTCAATTAATTATCTTCTTTTCCTTTATGTGAAATTTGGTTGGATTCATTTAGGTCAGCAACAGTCTTTCTGTGCCACATGTCGACACATTGTTGCATGTGAGACATCCAATTGTTTGTGCAACGAACTTACATACATCAATGATTTCAATACATGACAAGACAAATGGATCAAACCATTACATATACAGAGTAGGATTCTTGGATTGAAATAAAAAGGGTATGCAGGTTATAGCAATGAAGCTATAACAGCCCCTTTTATTTTCCTCTTCTTTCTGTCTGTTGCTATCAAGATGACATTATTTTTGGTATAGGAAAGAGACTTTGAATTTGCTTGTTCGCTTTTATCTCTATTGATAGGGTCGCATTGCATAACTTTTTGTAAAAGCCAAAAACAGACACGTGAATGGGTCAAGAGCACTGATTACAACAGCTCTTTTATTGGTCACATGCAACGTTCACGGGCAAGAGTTTTGCTCTTTGTCCTCTTGAGTCTTCCAGTCTCGACAATGGCTAATGAACCTCAAGCCCCGCAGTGGCTTCACTACGCTTTCTACATTTATTTAAGCACTAGTCCCCAATTTCCCCTATGAGACCAGACAAAGATAAAGGGTCGACAAAAGAAACCGAAAGTAACTGTCTAGTAATAAACTCCATGGCCTCTCGTCTCCTGACTCTAGTTGAGGGAACAACACCACCATAGCCCACTGTTGCCTTGTACAAACAGAGTTTCAATGTGTTGAGGGCATAATTGACAATGATTACAGAGTAACAAATTGTTTTCTATTATTCGGATGTTTGATTTCTGTACATAAATCATTTCGTGAAGTCTCTGCAGCTTCAACCAGTGTATAACCAAAGAAATGCAACTCTTGTCGGATTCAGCATCCCTTGGCTCTTGAAGGATAAGCTTAGATTGCGACAGCCACAGCTCACAAGAACGCCTGTTCAAGGTCTTAAATGTCTTCCTATGCTAAATTGTTTCTATTGAATTATTGCCCTGTAAGATAAAAACACTTACAGAGAATTTACACGGTCTTTGGGTGGTTAGTTCTGTTAGTTTCAGTTAATTACTGAGAGTCGGAGCTTCCAAAATAGTTGTAAGCAGACACTTAGCTCGGTTATTTGATGACAAGAGCAGCATTGTTGGGAACAATGCCTCATTGTCAGCATCCGACAAGTTTATCCGTGAGGCTAAGCCTTGGACCTCTCCTCTCCTTTCCTTTCACCTTGCATGAGACATTATTCACAACACAATTACCAAAAAGCATAAGCTCCATATCTCTCTCTGTTTCTTATCTTCCAATGCTTGCTTCCATTAATGTTAACGGTAGAATATTATTAATTTCAGTGGATCCACTCCTCTTCTCCATTTTGTGAATACAAATGCTTTTGTTGGTCAAATAGTATTCTCAACTCTATATGTTGATAGTGAGACTCATGTTGGTGAAGTAGGAAATGTACTGGCATATAGTGTTACAATTTTTGTAATATAATAGGAGTTTGCCTGTGGTGTAGGCCATCAGGAATATTTATAAAAATGCTTCACCACACGCATGTAATAATTGTTTTAAAATGATATACTAATTAATTTTTGATTTCTTGATGAGAAATCAATTTGGGTGGACCCTGTGTCCTTGTAACAGCCAATAATAAATTGTTTGGATCGAGTATGATCTTCCTTTTTGTTGTTGATTTTATATAAGATACATGCTCGTGAACTTGAGTGCTCTCGTGAACTCCATCTATTGAGATGTCTGATTCATTATGCATCCATTTTCTCTAATTCATGACAATTCTTCAGCCGCCAAATTAATAATTCTTTTCACACACACACACACCCTTTAACAGCATCTGTTTTCATATCAACTTCAGTTAACATAAGCCATGAGAAGATTTCTTCTTAGTATATAATTTGGATCACAAGAGTCGTATCAGATTCACCAAATGTACTGTGTCTTTTTTGCTCCTTAATTATAAGCTTTTGCATGTTGTTGTCATAATTTAATAGAATTGCATTCTATCCTCAACATATTTTCTTTCTCCTTGGTTTTCCGTTTTTTATGAATCATTCAAGAAATACAAAAGGCAGGAAGCATAATACGTAAGACAAGACAGTAACTTCCATGCCATCAAGTACTCATGCATTTGTACACATAACTCGACATTCCATTCTCCGTTTTCACTTTTTTCCTCAGAAGAAAAAGAAAATGATGAGAAGATGAAATGACCCATCAAAAGGGCTTTAAGAAAAATCACGATGTCCCCATGTGTCGCCAGCTACCATTCTAGTACGACAGCAGAAAATTTCTGAGGACATTCAATTCAAACTTGAGATCCCATTTTATTGTGCTTCTATTCTTCTTTTCTTTTCTTGTTTGAAGCATGGTATTCCCTCCATCTCTCTCTCTTGAATGGTCGCCACTACCAAACGACCTCTCAATGACAATATCGTGGCCAAAAGGAATCACGGGCTAATTTGAGCCCTTAAAGTCTTTGCTTTCATTAATGTTTTTCTTTTATTTATTACCAAGGGACAAGACATCATTTTAGAGACTTCTTTTCTGTGTTGTTTTGCCTAGTAACTTGGCCTATAATGCAAGCTATTAAGTCCTACATTTTGCCTCACATGACATCCAAAGCAGCAGTCTATAACTGGGATAATTATATATTTATATCATGCACTGTGCATACACATGTATTTCTAAAACTGCAAGTGGCTTATCCTGCCTGCTCTCAAATGGAACCTTCAATTATATTATATCTTCTTGAACGTATGAGAAGAAGTGGTTCGGAAAATGCTCAATTTTACTTCGAGCTAATATATGTGTAGATGTACATTTGAAAATGGTAAGAAAAAGAAGGCTTTTGTGCTTACTTTTGAAAATTCAGATTGGGATAGCAAAAGCAAAATAAAATTTTTATAATTTCTCAAATATCAAAATTACTTTAAATTTTAATTTGATTAATTCATTCATAACATAATAAAACGTAAATATGAATGGGTTCAAATAAGGTCAAATGTCTAATATTTGTTCTTATTTATCAAAAAAAATCTCAAATCAATTCTCGTCAATACTAATAAAAAATTCTCCCTAATTATTTTAAAGTGATGAATCTTATATTGATCAATTAACTACCTTTATATAGCTTATATTATATCCAATGGTTTTCAATTCATCTATTCTTGATTTGCGTCAGTTATAAGTAGTATCAAAATATAACAATTCTAGTCATCAATCAGTGTGCGAATGTGAGCTCTCTCAACTTAGGCAATTTCTCTCCTAGGCGCCACACACACCACGATTAGCATATAAACCTTCCTGAATTTCTGTGTTATCTCTTTATTCTTTTAGTGAGCTTGGATTGTGTTTGCGGGAACATTAGACGTAACGGGGTCACTTTGGATCTCATTACTGTATTTAGGGCGACGATTGCTTGATGCTTTAGGTGTGCTAAGGCATGGGTAAAAGGCATAAAACACCACATAAAGGGCGTGATATTACGGCAGATTGTGTGCTCGGTTTGTAGGTTGTGGGATCCCCAAATCGAGAGATTTTTGTAACTCCACAAAACGTCGTGGCTAATGATGTACAGGGGGTTAGGGCACACGGCCACTCGATGATAAAGGTGGCTAATGCGTAAACTACTAAGGATCTTAGAAAGGAAATGAATGTTGGGGATGGAGAAACTAAGGCAAATACAAGGTGGGTGGCAATGCAAGGCAGAAATTTGGGTGTTGCGAATAATAAGGGTGGTTCACTAGTTAGGAATACAAGTAAGGGTATTGGGAGGACGAGTAAAGATGGAGTTGATAAATGTCAGGGGGATGCCAAATCGTCATCTTCTGATGATGAGATTGACCACCACACTGATTTGGAGGATGATGGCACTGACTCTACGGATTCAAATGAATGCTCAGAGAAGGAAGAGAGTGCCCTCAAGGTAGTTGATAAGGTGCCTGATCTAGTTTGCCCAGGTAGTCATGCAACTCAAACTAAACCTTCGTTTGTTAGCTTATTCAGAAACAATAGGAAATTGAAACAAGGAATACAGCTGGAATTTTTGAAGGTGGATTATGAGGTCACCATGGAGGAAGATGATGTGGTGCCCATTGAAAAAGAATGGGGCTTTTGTCTTATGGGTTGCTTCACGGGAAGATTTCCAGGAATGAAAGCACTTGAAGGACTAATTGCTAAATGGGCAGTCAAATGTAAGATTCTACTGCATAATCAAGGATGGATAATTTTTCAGTTTGACATGGAAGAAGATCGAACCAACGTATTAGTAGGGGGACCGTATCTGCTATTTGAGAAAATGTTGTTACTCAAACGGTTGTCCCATGGATTTTATTTCGATTATAAGGATTTTATGGAAGTACCTATTTGGATACAATTCCCCAATATCCCTTTGGAGTTATGGAATGAGGGGGCTGTCAAAATTAGGCTCCCGAATTTAAAAACCCATTTGCATGGACAGAGTCACCAGTACAAAATCCCATATTGGTTTCGCCAGAATTTTAGTTGAATTTGATGTTCCAAAGAAACCAGTAACAAGTTTTGATGTTAAGATGCTAGGAGATATCCGTTACACACTAATGGTAACCTATGAAACCTTTCCTAACTACTGCTACTTTTGTAAGAAATTTGACCATAACCCTTTTGAGTGCAAAAACATTGCAAGGACTAAAAAGAAACAAATGAAGGATGTTGTGAATAAGGGAGGTATAAAAGGTGCAGTAAATTTTGAAACTAGAGATACAGAAGAGGGTACAATTGATATAGGCTCTATGCATCAGCCTCCCTAAGGAGAAGTTGTAGAATTGCGTGAACATACAAAAGTTAAAGAGGGTTTAACTAAAGATGTGAGAGCTAATAAGTCAGGTGGGCAACCACCTTACCCTGAGGGTGATCTATCAACTAAACGTGTGAGAGATGATAAGTCAGGTGGAAAACCATCGCAACCAGAGGGTAATCCTGTTACTACCACAACTAGGGAGGAACTAAATAAAGAAGGGATTTCTAAGTTGATTAAACTACGGACATATCCTAATAAAGTCTACGATGGGGATTGGAAGAAGGTGCAATCTAATAGGAATATAAGTAAAGGAAAGACTACGATGATGCAAAATAATAGAACAGGGTATGGAGGTGGTAATGTGCATGATTAGACCTCTATTATTAAAGCTAGTATAGTCGGCATTAGTAATGTCGAAGTAGTCAAGAGACTAAGAGGTGACAGGACCTCCAAGATTGATAAATAAAGATCCTATGTTGGAATGTTCGAGGTCTAAACAAGGCCTTGAGATAACATAGTGTTGCCAACCTAATACGACAACATGATTGTAAGTTTGCTTGCCTTATTGAAACTAAAATCTCTATTAATGGTATTGGTATGATGAAAAGGAATAGATTTAAGGGATAGGATTACTCCCACAACTTTGGAGCTATAAAGGGATGTCGGATGTGCATTATATAGAACCCTATATATTTTCAATGTCATGTACTGGATGTGGGTGAACAACATGTTCACTGTCAAGTTCAGTGCCGAATAACGCAAGATACATTAAGGGTTTCCTTCGTTTCTGGGTTATATAGTATAACAAAAAGAAGGGAGCTTTAGTAGTATTTGATGGGGTTAGAATTGGACGTTATGGTGCCCTGGATTATCATGGGAGATTTTAATTGTGTATGCTCAGCACGGGAAAGACTAGGCTATAGACCACCTTTGGCCTACCTGCTTAAAGATCTATTAGACTTTCAGATGATATTTGGTTTAGAGGATGCTCCATTTCGAGGTGAATTCTTTACTTGATACAAAAAAAAAATTTACGGGCTAAACTTGATAGAATTCTTCTTAATCAAGCATGGGGAACATCAAGGTATGCAATTACAGTTCACTTTTTAGATATGATGGCTGAATCAGACCATTGCCCTGTTGTGGTGGATTTCACTCAACCGGAGACTAGAGGTAAAAAGCCTTTTAAGTTTTTTAATATGTGGCTTAATCATCCTCAGTTTCAGGACATAGTAGAAAGCACCTGGCAGCAGGTAGTGAATGGGAATGCTTAATTCATTCTATGTTTGAAGTTGAAGTAGTTAAAAGGTCCTTTGAAAGCATTAAATTCCAAGGCCGATAGACACATCTCTTTGAAGGCTAAGAAGGCTAAAGAAAGCTTTAAACTTGCATATAAAGCTTCTTTAAATAGCCTTAATGATATTGAGTTGAAGAACGAGGTGAATTTAAAAAGGAAGAAGGTTGGGTTCTTGTTAGAAGCCGAGAGACACTTTTATCAGCAAAAAGCAAAATGTACACATATCATAGAGGCCGATAAATGCACACAATAATTTCATGCAGTAGCCAAAAAGAAGGGTTTGAGGAGTGTTATTTCACATATAATTAAGGAGGATGGAACTTCAACTAAATCATTGGAAGAAGTTACAGGATGCTTTGAGAGCTTCTTTAAAAGGCTCTTTGGAACTTCAGCTCCTTCAAACAGGTTGGACTTGAGTGTGATCAGAAATGGATCAAATTTGGATGTGGAGGCATTAGACTCATTAATTGCCCCAGTTCTAGAGGAGGAGATTAATCGGGAGATGTTTGATATTGGAGATGATAAGGCTCCGGGCCAGATGGATTTACTTCTGCTTTCTTCATGAGACATTGGAGCATTATTGGATCAACTCTGCTGTCAGCTATGAGGGAATTCTTTACTAATGGTAAGTCGCTTAAGCAATTGAATCACACCATCATTACACTTATCCCTAAAACGAAATATACATCATCATTGCATGTACAAATGGTGTGTATAAGGTGATCACCAAGATATTGATGGAGCATATGGCATCTGTAATTAGTGACATTGTAGACCCAGGTCAGGTCACGTTTGTGCCAGTAGAAATATGATGGATAACATATTTCTAGCACAGGAATTAGTAAAAGGATACACCAGGAAAAGAATTTCCCCACGGTGCATGATCAAGCTTGACATCACAAAGGCCTATGACATTGTTTCTTGGGTCTTTCTAGAGGATATGTTGAATGGCTTAGGATTTCCTATTAAGTTTGTTAGATGGATCATGGAATGCATTACCACAACATCCTTCTCGATCTCGGTGGATGGTGCATTACATGGTATGTTCAAAGGTAGGTGTGGATTGAGACAAGGTGATCCTATGTCACCTATCTTGTTTATTCTTTGCTTGGAATACTTCTCGAGATTGGCTAAAATACGAACCTTGAACACTCATTTTAACTTCTATTTGAAGTGTAACAAGTTGGGCATCTCTCACATTGCTTTTGCTGATGATTTGATGTTATTTTCGAGAGGAGATAACTGCTCTATTAAAATTCTGTTGGATGCTTTAAGAGAGTTGGAAGGGATATCAGGGCTAAAGGTGAGCCCTTCCAAATCAAATTTATACTTGGCTGGATTTTTTGGTAGAGATAGGGAGGACATTGTGGAAATGGTTGAATATCCTATGGGAGAATTTCCTATTCGGTATTTAGGGGTTCCTTTGGCACCTGTGAAGGTTTCGGTAGCTCAATTTTTTGTATTGATTGAATCCATCAATACTTATATAAATGACTGGAATGGCAAAACTCTATCTTATGCTAGCATAATAGAGCTGATTAAATTCGTAATTCAAGGTGTATAATCGTTTTGGCTTCAGGCGTTCCTCATTCCAGTGTCTATCCTTGAGAGAATAACCTCTATTTGTAGGTTGTTCTTATAGGGAGATAAGCATTTTTGGGTGGCGTGGGATGATATATGTGTACCAAGAGATAAGGGTGGACTGGGATTGAAGAATTGTAAAATATGAAACTCGACTTTGCTGGCTAAAGTGCTATGGAACATTCATTCCAAAGCTGATTCATTATGGGTGCGACAGATTCATGAGGTGTACTTAAGGAGATCATCAGTTTTGGATTGGGAACCTTTAAACCGGGACTCACCCTTGATGAAGAAGTTGGCTTTGATTCAGAATACTTTGGTGGATAAGATGGGTGTCCATTAGGAAATGGTGAATGGGCTGTAGTGACTATGTATAAATGGAGCCCTCTCCTCAAGAAAGGTGTATGAGCTACTTCGGGTAAAGCATAATAGACGACCTTGGATGTCTGTTATTTGGAAAAATTATATTTGCCCAAGTTCTCCTTTATTACATGGCTTAATCTTCGTAACCGAATACCAATAAAGGATAACCTGACATTCCTCGATATAGATCTGACTTGTAGATTGTGTGGTGCTGTGTAAGAAACTATTGATCATTTGTTTTTTAGATGCTCTTTTTCAGGTGATGTTTGGAGTGCTATTCGAGGTTGGCTGGGGTTGACAAGGGCTATCTCTACTCTATCCAGTGCCATCAAGTGGATCAGGAGAGATTACACTAGAGCACGCCTAAGAAGCAAAACCGCATGATTGGCATTTGTGTGTACCATAAATATGGTATGGAAGACATGGAATGCTATTTAGTTATATTATGCTTCTTTTATAAGCTTTGATGTAGTATATAAGATAAAGTCTTTAATATATAAGATCTTGTATAGGCTTTATCCTAATGAACTAATTACCTTTTGATATTTTTGATTGTATAGATGACATTGATGTTTTAATTACTGTCTTTGGTCGGGATATGCCCCAAGGACCGTGTACATAAACTTATTTTTTAATATATCTACCTTTTATCAAAAAAAAATATAACAATTCTTATATAAAATACTTTAGAGATCTCAAGTTAAAAGATAACTTATACAATCATCACAATGAGAATTTCTATAGACATACAAGTAAATTTATAATAAAATTTTCATATTAGATTAGTTTAGTGAATTTGTTCTCTCACAAATATATACATGTTTGCTTAAGTATCTCATATTTAAGTCTACGAGATCAACTACTTCTTTTATAAGAAAGAAATGTAACGAGTTCTAATATTTTCTCACTATTAATGTTCAATCTTAATAAAGAGACAACCTTAAAAAATTTAGGGATAATACTTAGGTATAATATGAATCTCATAATTATGATCTCATCATAATTTCATTTACAAATTTTTTTATCTCATAAACTTTATATCATATATTAGTTAACTAAACAAATATGTATAAGATAAGAATGCATTTAATTAATTATTTCACAAAAATAAGTAATTGATTAGTTATAGGGTATAGAATAATAATCTTCCACTAGCACTAATTCAATCATTTAATATCTTATATTGATTACTATATGCTATAGTCCAATGCTCATACCATTATTTAAAATATCCAGGAATTATATAATCCTTTTGTTACCATCAACACTTTAAATATTATAAAAAATTGACCACTATCAACTACATTATATAGAGCCTATAATCCAAAGTTTATTAGAAGGATATGATCTCTATGACGTTCTTAACAATTCTCATCCCCTTCTTAGACCGGCCATCACCATAAACTAACTTTCAATCTAATGTCTATAATATGAAAGCATTAGGATCGTCTTCTCTTGAGTGTATTACTTCATGTAACTTCTCTAACCATCCAATTTCTTCTTACCTGTACTACCACCTCTTAAAAGGCATGTAGCAGTTTTTGTAAATGCCTATGTCAAAATTTCTTATGGTCACACCAAATATATCAAAGACCAATTGAAGAACTGTGTCAAAGGTTCTAAGATGATCTTTAACCATATACAATTAACCAAGAATTAGGTCGATGAACTTCCTCTTTTTGGAAAAACTCATCAACAAGGAGGCATGCAAACCATCATCATCATTTTCTGCCTTAACTAATCCTATCAATCAATAGAATAATTAATCTTAGTGACAGTCTCTTCTTTTGGGCATCCTTCCTTAACTAACTTTCATAATAAAGGATAACATCCTATTGCTCCTCGTAGTGATCAACCAACATCATATTCACATCTTTGATATTGTGAATGATGCAATACTCAAAGATAAATTATCAAATGATGCTCCCTTTTTTAGTTTGTTATTTATAATCCTTATTAACTATATTGCTAATGCATTTATAAGCTTCTTATACTACTTCTCTATAGTGATAGTATGCACACTATACATCTCTTAAGACCACTAATACTCCTACATGGCTACATAGTTAGTAGAGGTATTGAACCATAACAACATAGATATGAATAATCTTTTACTTCATTCTCTTTTGTAGGTTTTGATGATGTTATAATGAAAATGGCTAGGGTATTCATATTACCATACTGCTTTCACCATTATTCTTGTGCATACTGTCATTTTTAATTTATATAATATCCTCTTTGTGCCTATTATGAAAATGAACCTTATTTCTATCTATCTATTTTTTAATATTATTCACTTTTATGTTGAATTCTTACCCTTTATGTTTCAGGTAAAGGAGCTAAACATGAGGGCAATCCTTTTCATTGGAAAAACTGAAGATAAAGACTATAATTGGCCAACCTTCTCTTTAAAATAGTCTTGTTTGATCCTTATCTTTTCCAAGATTAAAATCATTTTATTTGGATCACACTCTAGACTAGTCACCCATCCTCTTGTACTCTTAAACATATTATGTGTACATTTTCTTTACCTTATTATATTTCTCAAAACTCTTATTACAATGCATGTTTAAGCAATCATATTTTCTATATTTAGACCTACCCATCTTTGGACCAAAAATAGATGAAAGGTGGAATTCCACAAAGAGAAAGGATTCCCAATAAAAAAGACATTTTATGAATAGAATATGCTTAGTCAAACCGCCCACGATAATCATATTTTGACTCTTATCTGGTGAATACCCAACAAAATTTTAGTTATTATTTTAAATGTTTTATATTATAAATATATTTCTAATTTTTAAATATAAGTCAAAATTATATCATTTTTACATATTATGTATGATATTATCCCTTGAAGATGAAATTTTATGTTTACGATGTTTTTTCCACTTTAAAGAACTAGTGGGAAATCAATTCAAATGATCTATTATTACTTTTGACTTTGATAATGCCAGGGAATTTCAAGTATTAGATCAACTTATATCTCTTCGTGACACTTCTCTTCTTACCTCTCCTCCTTCTCTTCTTACTTCCTCTACATAACCAAAACATAATGGTCTCTCTGATTCTTGACATCAACATATCATTAAAATTGGTCTATCTTAATTCCCTCATGTCTCACTTCTACGCACATATTGGAATTATTCCTTTGTAACTTATGTATATCTCATTAGTCACATGCCTATACTAACATTTCCTCCTTCCTCTCCTTATAATTCCTTTTTCCACTCTCCACTAAATAATAGAAAACTTTGTATCTTTGGCATGGTAGATTAAGACTTGTGAATTCTGGTTTTTTGAAACGCATGCAAACTATGAACCTTATTCATAATATATCTATGAATGGTGACAAGAAGTGTGAAATCTATGATGAGGCAAAATCTGCTAAGAAATCGTTTAAATCTGTGACTAAGAGACAAACCAAATTGCTCGAGCTTATACAAACAGACTTTGTAGAATTTAAGAACACAGAAAGTAGGTGTGGTAAGCTCTATTACATCGCCTTTATTGATGACCATTTGAGGTATTGCAAGTTTTATTTACTAAGAAAAAAAAATGAGGCTGAAAAGAGGTTCTTAATAAATAAGGCAGAAGTATAAAACCAATTGGTTCGCAAAATCAAACAAGTTGGTTCGATCATGGTGGAGAGTATGATACTACTTCCCTAAAAGAAGTATGTGAGAAAAAAGGAATAATTCATGAATTATCCGCTCCTCAAACCACCAAACAAAATGGTATAGCAGGACATGATTAGTGCAATGCTTGCTAGTTCTGGGTTACGTACTAGAATGTAGGGGGAGGCAGCACGTAATGCGAACTATATCCTTAATAGAGTGCCTCATAAGAATATACAAAAGACCTCATATGAGTTGTGGAAAGGCTATACACCGAACTTGAAATATTTAAGAGTGTGGGGGTGTTTAGCTAAGGTAGGTTTGCCTTCTTTTCAGTGTGAGAATGTCAGATCTAAGACTGAAGATGTTGTCTTTATTGGTTATGCTGAAAACAGTGTTTCTTATAGATTCATGCGCTTGAAAGGTCGTACTTTATTTGAATATAGAAATGTTGAGTTCTTTGAAAATGTGCTTCCTTTGAAGAAATGTGATACATCCCATAATATGTATCCTTCTGCATCTACTTCTACATGTGCATCTTCTTCGTATATGTCTTTACCTGCTCTTGATATGCTGTATGATGATGTGAATGTAGAACCCAGGATAAGTAAAAGACGTAAAACAGAAACTAGTTTTGATCCTCATTTTATTATTACCTTCCTATGAGAAAGATAGGTTAGATGAAATTGATGAGTTAGTAGCAATGTAGCGAATACTATACCAGACTTGGTACTGGATTAGGTTTTAATATGGTAATGTACCGGTATCGATCGATATCGGATACCGCTTTGGATAATTTTTTAAATTTATAAAATAGTCCCTGAATTTTTTAAAAATTGCCAAATAGTCCATTGTCATATTGTACAGTTGTATTGTATATTTTTAACCCTATCTCCAAAAATCAAATTAATAATTAATAATCACAATTAATATGAAATAATGTTAATTTCTAGATATTTCACATATAAATAATAACCACAATTTATATGAAAAAAGACAATCATCATCATACAGATATAAAATTAAGAACAATACAAAGTATTTAAAATATTACAATGTCAATTTTCATCATATAATAAATAATAATTACATCAAAACATCTAATAAAAAGAATAATAAATTTCCTTAACTCTCGAATTATTGCAATTTACAACAAGAGTTTGTGATAAGGAAACAACCAAGTATAATTGAAACATGAAACAAAAATATATATTATTTAATTTACTATCAATTAAATATATAATATTTAATTAATTAAAATTAATTATTACTAAAATTATAAATATTTTAATTTAAATTAACTTAAATATTAATTTAGTAATTATTAATAAATATAGTTAAATTTAAAAATATTTTTAAAATATATAAATTTCAAGCAAAATCTGATTTAATAATTAAAATATATAAAATGAATATTAGTTTATAAATTATTTATTTCAAAAAAATATTTTTATTAATAAATATTATATAAAAGATTAAAATAAATTTAAATAAAATAATCTTTTAAGTTTTATTTAATGTATAATTATTATTAGTAATAAAAATATTTATTTTATTTTAAAAATAAAAATTAAAAAATCACATTAAAATTTTAACTAAATAACTAATTAAAAAAGCTTTGGAAAAAAGAAGGGGGTAGGGGAAGAGAGGCGGGAGTTAAGTTTTAAAAAAGTTTTGAAATTTTGCTAAAAAGTCTCTATGTTTTTTAAATTTTCTGGTACTAGCCGATATAAAGCCGATATTATAAATATCGGTAGGTACTGACCGGTATTTAAACCCAGTACATAAGCATCCCTATTTTGTACTATACCAGTCGGTATGAAACGAAATTCAAAATCATGGTTAGTAGTTTGTCTTCATATTACTAAGAATGAACCTAAGACCTATGACGAGGCTGTGAAATCTGTAGATGCTAGTTTCTGGAAAGACGCCATAAAGAGTGAGCGAGATTCCATTAAGTTTAATCATACTTGGGAATTAGTAGACTTACCCAAAGGGACTAAGGCTACTGGATGTAAATGGATCTTTAAAAGGAAACTCATAGCTGATAGCACTGTTGAAAGGTTTAAGGCTAGACTTGTGATTAAGGGTTATACTCAAAAGGATGGTATAGACTTCTTTTGTACTTAATCTCCTGTCACTAAAATTGCCACTATACATGCATTGTTTGCATTAGCTTCTATCCATAAGCTGATTATGCATCAAATGGATATGAAAAATGCTTTATTGAATGGCAATTTGAATGAGGAAATCTATATGGAACAACCTCTTGGCTGTGCAGTTCCTGGACAAGAGAATAAGGTATGTAGGCTTAAGAAGTCCTTGTATGGCCTTAAACAAGCACCTATTTAGTGTTATTTGAAATTCCATGAAGCTGTACTTAGTTTTGGTTTTAAAGTTAAAGGATCTTATGCATGTGTGTACTCAAAGACGTTTGGATCTAATTGTGTGATAATATGTCTTATGACATGTTAATCTTTGGTACATGTATTGGTGTTGTGAATGAAACTAAACATTTCTTATCCTCACAGTTTGAAACGAAAGATATAGGTGAGGTTGATGTGATTTTGGGTGTAAAAGTCACTAAAACTAGTGATAGTTTTATCTTGTCTCAATCCTACTATGTGGAGAAAATCTTAAAGAAATTCAATTGTTATGATTTCGTGCCAGTAAGAACCCCTTATGATCCTACTATACTTATGTAAGAATTTGGGTAAAAATTTGTCTCAAACTGAATATGCTAAGATTATTGGGAGTTTGATGTTCTTGATGAACTACACTCAACCTGATATTGCTTATGTTATTGGTAGACTTAGTCGATTACCAATAGAGTAATTTCTATGGATTATGTTCGATCTGAGAGGAACTTGGTTGATTCATTGACTAAAGGACTAAGTAGAAAATTAGTCCTAGATTTGTCTAGGGGAATGGGACTTAAGCCCTGTTAGGTGAGGAACTCATGGTGGATACCCATTTGTAGGTCAAATGAAGCCATGAAATACTCACACTTGTACACATCCTTTCCATTCCTATGACTCATGTACATTGAGGGTGAGCTATGTGCTCTTAATGGATGTATAACCAAAATTAATGGGAGGTCCTTGTCAGACGGACTTGATGGTTCCACCTTTTGATGATTATGAGGATAAGCTTACTAGCTCTTAATGATTCCATAGCCCTTAAGGGTGGTTTATGTGGAGACAGACTTGTTGGAATCACCTAGGTGAGTGTAAAGGGTTGGCCTCCTTATATAAAAGATATGGGCGGTCTTTCTAGATCACTTATGAGTTTCCCGAGCTTACTATTGGTTGGCATGTTGTTTTATTGATCGCAGAACTCTTGTTATGAGGTAAGATGCATGTCTTTGGGTCAATCTTTGAGTCTATAGGTTCAAGACTCGTTCACCTATAGGTGAGAGGAGTGCCTAAATTCACTATGTGTTAGTTCAATCAAAAGACACTAGCATTTACGTCTCAAATCTCGTTGTGTGCTTAGAGCTATATTTTATCTTTTACCATTGCATTTGTGGGGGATTGTTGGTAATGTAATGGTTTTGGGACTTATTTTTTTATCTCTGTTATTTATTGAACTTGTCCCACATTGCCAGTTCATACTTGCTCACTTGAGTTTATATACTGCTATGTTTAGTGGAATGTGTGAGCTAGTGTTCCCACTAGTTTTATGGTGAGAGAAAATAAGTGTATCTCCAAATGTGCTCCATTTATCTGACCGGTCGGCTGGCTTAGCTAGTGCTCGTGACGTATGCGTGGTATATTTGGTCCTCATGCATTTGTTTCTCAGTCAATGAAATTATCTAATGCACGTTTCTGATTATTGACCTTATTCATAACATCTCTTTTAATTCTCTCCTAATTTTCTGTTTCATTTACGGATTATGTGTTGAGTGGAGGGGTCTATCTGCTCCACAATATGATCCCTTTTCTACCACTGAGAAATACCAAAAAAATATCAACTTTTTTCTCTGTTATTCCAGCTTTGAGCAAGACAATCATGTGTTTCAACTCTCTTCTCTTCAATGCACGAGAGCAAAGTGTGTCGTGTAAACCTCGAGGGGCAACGTCTATGCAGCCAATTGCACCATATTCAGGGGCAAAATTGATTCTAAGTAAGTGGCCCTTGTCCATGACACATTTTTCTTCCTAAACACATTCATTCATTTTGATTTCGGCCCTATATTCCATTATCTTACGGTGATCTTTTTCCTAACACTAATCATAATATCGTTATAATGAATAGCCATATAGAAGTCGCATTGGTCTTAAGAGATGCATAATGTGCATGCAAATGTTATAGAGAAGCATTATGTGGAGCTTATGAACATGCTATCATAGAGTCAGTAAGGATTAGTAAGTTATAAGTGTAAAAAGGAGCATTACTTGACTTGATGGTATACCCTTAATTACCACATCCTTGACGATATACAAAACCAAATAATTAATTAATTAATGTAATATCTGTTCACATGACCATGAATGCTAACATTGACCAAAATCTTCGGATAATTGAGTAAAGTAGACGAACAACGTAATGTCTGAAATTTCTTTTACTTTTTAAAAAGAAAACGAATTATCTCTTTTTATTTTAGTCATATATTATGTAAAATATTTTGAAAAATAAAAGACAAAATAAGTTCTAAAAATACAAAACCAAAATTTTAAACTAATTAAGTAAGGTCGACAAGTGATCTTAATCTGGTAAAGAGCTGCTAGGGTTTTTTTAAATGAATCTAACAATTTTGGTATTGCTTACTTAGCTATATGTTAGTTGATTATATGTTTGTAATACGTATTAAGTAGTTTAACTCCATGCATAGTGCATATGGTATTGGATGATTGAACACTTAACCATTGATGTTTTATGATATTAAAAATGAGATTGGATTAGGAGCTTTGGATCATCTTTTAATAAATTTTGTGATAATTGTTATATTTTCCTTGTATATATTACTAAATAACTCATGACTACGTTTATATTCTTTAATAGAACATACTGACGTTAGTTTCAAAGGTATTGGATGCTTCTGTTCTTATAATAGATATGCATTTAGATTGAGCATGCGTTATTGGCGTCAGGAAGTGGCACCATTATTAGGGTGGTACTGGTGCTTGCTTCTGAAGTTTGTCTAGGAGCTGTTCCAACTTGTACACATATTTCTAGATAATGCGACTTGGTGGCATATGTAGTCGTACAAGAACTATACCTTTATATTTATAAATACTTTTTTTAATTTTATTAAATTAATATGTGTTAAACAAATAAATTTTAAGAGTTTAATCATATTGCACTCTTTTTTTATGGATAACCTTTTTATTCATATGATATTTATAATAGTCTATGATTAGTAATTATAAAAAATGTATATCAAGGTAATAAAACAAAATTATTTAAAATTTAATTTATTTGTTATTATTATCATTTTTAATTAATATTTTTCATTACTATTATTTTTATTATTTTATTTTATTTATTGCTTTATTTAATTTTTTAGTTGTTTTCCCTTCGTGTGTGTCATTTGAAAATAGCCTATATACTAGTTAGAGGTATGGCTATGTAATACTAGATTTCCCCAGACTCTCCGTCTCAGCTTGATTTCTACTGAATATTGTTGTTATTATTATTGTTATATAAAATACAATAATTATATATGTAATATCCTAGTTTGATGATTTTACTGTATAATGTGTTGTGCATGCATTTTATAGAGTATGCTCTATATATGGTATAATAGAGTAATTTAAGCGTTTAAATGTATTATTAAGGTTATAACGGAGATCACGAATAGACTAGAGACGGTTCTGGACTCTACCAAAAATTTCTCAGAAAATTTTCTAAAACTCCAAAAATCTACAGAATGAGTCTGAACGAGTTTTAAAAGCCCTGAAATGTGCTTTGGAGATTTAGGTGATACTTTTGACTGAAATTCGGATGATTTCAATGACATTTAGTGATTCAGGATTCAATCCGAAAAATTTCCAAGCAATCAAAAAGTTACCGAACAACTTCAAAATATGGTGAAAAGCTCCAGAATTAGGATTGGAGTCTATAGGAGCTAAAACCGATCAAAACGAAAGTTGTTTGAATAGAATTCGGGTAATCCAAAATTATTGGACTAAAATGCTCTTTTTGGAAAATAATGGGTATTGATGACTTTAAACCCATTCAAAATTTTTAAAAGCATCCAATCAATAAATATTGACCTTAATTAGAGTATTTTATGGTCAATTTGAAAATAAGATGATTATAGAATGTTTTCGAGATTTAATTCGATTAGTTAGTCAATTAAATGCATTAAAGGGCACTTTGGTCTTTTTATACTAATTAAGGGCAATTTGGTCTTTTTACATGATATTAGTAGATTAATAAGTTGTTAGAGATGACCAATGAGATGATGACATGTGTTTGATGAGTCATTAGTGATGACAAATAGGAAGGTGACATGTGTATTTATTAAATGAATATAAAAAACAAAACTTAAGACATTTTGCTTCTTTATTTCAACATAAACGTGAGAGTGATGAGAGAGTAATGTGAGAGACAAAAAAGAAAGGAAAAAGAAGAGAAGCCAAGGGTGAACATCGGCTAAGGAGAGAGGAAGAAGAGTGTAGAAATTTTTTATGAAATTTGATGGTGATTTGGAAAAATCTTGAAGTATTCATCAAATACTCAAAAGATTGGAGGCAAAGGTGGTAAGTTTCCTAGCTTAAATTTCTAATTTTTATGGGTTTTCTTGAGTGACATGGATGTGTTTCAGATTAATGTTATCTTGGTATTACTTTGATGTTTCTTTGTATAGAATTAGTGGAATATAACAAGAGAGAAATGTGTAGTGGGATTCTATCTTAGGTTAACTTGAACTAGTCCCAATTATTTGGCCCTAACTTCACCTATAGACCTTCAAATTGGGTGACTCAAATTGGAGATGAAACCTAAGACATAGTACTAAAATTTCTAGAAGAAACCTAGACCTAATTTGGGATTAGTCATATTGAAATTTGAGATTTAAAATGGTAACTAGATACTACTCCTGTGCTCTTGTGTTGAAATAGTTTGTGATATTTGGTACATTTTTAATGATTTAGACGTTGAAATGGCATGATTCTTGATGATATAGAAACTAGAGACATAGGGCAACAAATGTTTAGAAGACCTAAAAACCTAATTTAAACGTTTACTATGTGAAAATTAAGGAACAAGTGGAGGTATAGATTTCAGACATGGGTCATAACCGTTACTCATCATGCATCATTGTGATATGGTGAATTAAATTGGGTGAGATTGTTTTTTGAAGAAATTGGTAAGTTAGAATGGATAAAATATGGTATTTAAGTGACTTTTGAAGTTAGTTTTGGAAACGATGACCAATAGGTTAGCTTACGAAGGTAAGCCGAAATATGATTGGCATGCATGTTACACGATTAGATACAAATCTCAAGTTTAGTTAAACCGAATTTATAGTTTTAATGCCTTATTTCCTAATTTGGAAATAAATGCCTAAGCAAAATGTGCTTTATGTGGGTAAAGAAGAGATACCGAACGCTTGAGTGTGCTTGGAAATAAGTTCACAAAACTATGAGTGTATTTTAACTGTTTTATATGACTTAATTTTTTGTAAAAAATTAATGACATGTGAGTGTTCTTTAAATTGAATTTATGCAAATGGTTTTCATTTAATCATGAAATAAATATTTATGCTGAGTTTTATACAAATGATATTTTACAATTGAGTATTGCTAGTATAAGTGTATGCTTTGGCAATATATGAGTTTTAGTTTGAAAGTAAATTCTATATGATTGGGAGTACATTGAAATAATTCACTTATGAATCCTCCCATACTTGAATTAGAAAATAAGATGGGTCGTAAATGTAAGAGTTGCTTTTGCCAATGGTACATCTGTAGACCTTATATACGTTATTATACTAGTATATTTATAACAGTTAACCTATTACGAGTAAGCGATATAGAACCAGCTCTGTAAATAGTAATTAACTAGTCACGAGTAAGCGATGTAGAACCAACTCTGTGACTTGTTACGGGTAAACAATGCAGAACCAACTCCGTAATTACTGGTATATAGCGATTAACCTAGTTCGGGTAAGTGATGTAGAACTAGCTCCGTAACTAATGGTTGGCCAGTTGCAGATAAGAAATGCAGAACCAGCTCCGTGACTTTATACCTAGTGAACCATATGGTAAAGAAACTAGTGATGAGCTATGTTAAGTAAGGAAAGTCATGAAAATAGTAATCATGCCCTATTTATGTTAAAAGTGGTTTGAGTGGTATCGTATAGTACCAATTCTAGTGGTTGGCTTATTTTTCAGTATTAAAGTTTTCAGAAAACTTATTGCCACAACTGTTTATTGTTTAAGGAAAATGGAAAATGAAAAATAGAAACTTTTATATTATAAGTTTAATTTCGAAATAGTATTTCAGAAAAATTGAAATTGTGTTTTACAAAATATTATGTTATTACCAGATTTGATGATGCACGAATAAATTATATTGAAAAATGTTTTACCATAAGCTATTGTTTGGAATATTTTAGTTATGTTGTTATAAAAAGTTAACTTTTAGTAAAAACTGATTACACTCACTGAGCTCCTTAGCTCACCCGTATTTTTATGTTTTTAAACAAACCATTCCAAGTATGCATATAAGTGCTACGGTAATTGGTATTTCGTCATAAGAATAGTTGTATCGTCAGGTGTTGTTGTGCTTGTGTTATTTTGATATGTACATCTGTATAAAGAATTGATGTTTACAAAGGCTTTTAAATGAAATGCTTGAATATGTTTTAGCTTTTTAAAGTCTATTTTAATAATTGTTGAGAATTATTTGTTTGGGGTTGCTTGTGAGTGAACTTGAAATCCATATTTATAGTTAAGAAATTGATGTGAATATAGAAGTGTTTTAAAATGTGTTATGTAATTTTTTGAAATTTGGGAATCTTAGAAAAGCATTCGCTATCTTGTCAAAAATTTTGATCAAATTTTTGAAAACAAAAATTTCCACTATTTTCCGTGCTTGGAAAAGTTAAAAGTATAAAAGGTTTTTAATAGTTGAACGACTTGGCTTTGCGGGAATCCTTCAGTTGAGCTAGATATTGATTGGAGGGCTACTGTGAGGTCGTCGGGAGGGCTCCACTCGGATTCCAGAAGGGGTACTCCACGATAGGTCCTTTCAATATATGCTTCTTTTTATTAAATGAATATTTTAATTTTACTCATTTTAGATTATTGATCATTTTGAGTTTAAAATTTCTAACTTATTTTTCAATCATTATTGTTATTACTTTTCTTATCATCCTTTGATTGCTTTTGTTTTCATCTATATTATGGAATAATTATTAATTACTATAATATATAAAGAGAAATAAATTCAAATGAGTATTTAAATAATTCGTTCAAAATATTTTTAAAAATAATTGTTGATATTTTTAGTTTATCTTATATTATATTTTAGTGGAACTAACTAAAATTAAATAAATATAATAAAACTTTGCAAACAAGTCATTACTTATATACAAGGAAAGCAACTACGAAGTCAATAAAAATATATTACTAAGAGTTTTGTCAAATTTTATTTTTAATTTTTTATTGCTAATATCATATAAACTAATTTTTATTCAATTTTTTTAACATAAATCTCAACTAAACAATTTTTTAAAAAAAATTTAGAGCAGAAGTGTTGCTGTGGTGTCTTCGAAAACAAAGAAACTCCTAGTCTCCGGATCCTCCATTGAAGAAGAATATCATAGTATGGGAAACTGTTTGTTTGCTATACTGTGATCTCTTACTCAAGGACTTCCACATTCCAATGAAAGTACCGAGTCGTCTGGATTGTGATTACAAAGCAGCTATTCACAATTTAGCCAATCCAGTTTCCTTCCAAAAAACTAAGCGTCTGAATATAGGCCGTGTCATCTACTTAAAAGGGTAGCTCAAGAAAGGGTTCGTTTATCTTTGTATTCCCTCTTCTGCACAACTTGCAGACATGTCAACTGAAAAATCGCACGGGAATCATCATCACCGTTTGTGTTTTCAAGTTGGGTTTGTTGGACGGTCCACAAACTCCAACTTAAGATGTCGGTCCATCATATTGTACAGGTTTCAAAAGAAGACAAAGAGTAATATTGTTCCGTCTTTGCAATATCAAGTCCCTCTTTCTTCTTGCTAATACAATGCCATTTTACCTTCATTCCGTTTGACAAGGCTACAAGTTCCAAGCAAGCCCGGCAATACATTGAAGACCAACAAAGTTTATACTAAAATTTTCAACTAGTATTCTTGCTGTAGTTTAGCTTTAATTGGTGTACTAAAATGTACTTTTTTTCTGGTTATGTCCAGATACTATATGAAGTTTTTATGTTTAAATGTTTTGTTTCTTCACAGATCATAAAATGGGAGAACGTTTGATCTTAGTTTATAAATAGGTTTGTGAGCTCAATCAGACTTATTGCGTGCATATGTTTGGGATATATATGTACTTCACAGCTGGAACATAATCTTCTCATTAATTGTGTATATCCTCATAATTCTAAAAGTATTGTTTCAACTGTAGTTTTTGTTTTGCATAGCTAATTAACATACTGTATACTCCCATAAAATTTATGACACCTCCTCTCGGAATTCTTGTACTCTCCCAACTCACATGCCACTTTAATCTGTCGCTATAAAATGTCTCTTCTTTTTTTTTTTTTTTCCTGATAGTATATGTATGCAGATTGCAGGCAACTCAGAGCTCAGTATGAACAACGTCGTCATTTCTGGGTTCTTCAAGCTCAGCTGTTACTGTCCGCTCTATGACACTGTACTCTTTGATAGTTTCATCTTGATCAGTAACAGCTTTGGCTTTGTCATGGGAAGTTAGGCAGTCAGCTGATGGATGGACAATTCCGTATCCAAAACCTTCTGCGGAGTTGCAGTAAGTTTCAACTGTCCCATCCTTTTTCTCCAAGTTGATATTCGTAAGGATAATTTTGCTACATGGAACTGTGTCACTACAAGCAAATTTCATGGCCTTAGCACTCTTTGTTGTCCCACTGATGTTACGGTACATGATCTCACTTACTTCAACAGCAGCAGTCTAACAAAAAAAGCACAAGGACCATGTCTACAATCAGCACAGGGTTCTTGTTGGGAGATCAAGTTGCCTGAAGTGCAAACTCCTGAGAGTTGGCAACTTCATGGCAGGTCCATTATATACCAAAAGTGTAGAGAGGATGGAATGAAATTTCAAAATGCTACCTGGTTTCTGCAGGCTATTGGGGAATCACAGTAGAACTGATCAATGATAATGGGGTTCGCAACATCTTCCATCCTCACATTTTCATATCGCACGCCACGAACATAGCCACTACCTCCCTGTACCAGGTTATGAAGTAAATGTAACTTTAGCATCAAAAATGAATTTCCAGGAACAGCTCCTCACTACCCAATATAACTGATGGCTTTACCTGCCAGGTCTTAATCCTCAGGCCATTAGTTGCATCCCTAATGAATGCTGTGTCCACTACCACTTTTGTGACTATTCCAACAGAGTTGTCCTTTCCGAGGCTTCCAATGCTGAATTGCAGAATAGATTCAATAGATTGAGTGATGGCTAATTTCTATCTGCAATTTCTTTCTCAGGAATTTTTATGAAGTAGGATCTGAAGTTGGACACTGAGAAGTACCTGATTCCATGTCCTGGTCCACAAAATATTCCCTTCATCTTGATACTTGAGCTACCATTGACGATGGAGATGCAATCATCGCCTGAATGTACCATGAGAATCATCACAGGTATCTGTCAATATTTTTGTCCATGATCATATAATATTGCACCTTTGATGGAAAGAGATTTGCCTTCAATGCTTGCCATTAGTTTTCAGAATCAGTGTTCTCATGTCCCTATATTATGGTCTGTTTTTAAGTCAAATTGAAGACATTTACTTTTAGAATGCAATATACTTGGCTCTACCTTTCATTCTATTTCGCTTCAATTTGTGAACAGAACAGAATTTAGAAGAGAAAACAGATAGAGGAGGGACCTGTTCCAATTTTGCAGTTCTGCAGAACAACATTGGTTGATTCCGTGATATGGATTCCATCAGTATTAGGACTATCTTCTGGAGCTGAAACAAGCACTTGAGATACCCTGACAGAATTGCATCGGGAAATCACAAAGTGCATCTGTTGACTGTTTTGAATGGTAAGCCCTTTCACCTTCACAGCTGAGCTTGAATCAATAGTCAACGCCTGCAGAAAAGAAATGTGTTCATTTTAGCTTTTAAAGATTCGGTTCGAAGTGTAATGCAAAGTGGAAAAGGGTCGTTACAGTTGGTGCTCCTTTGCAACGCTGTAAGAGAGATAAAAGAAAGTTTCGTTAGTGAAAAAGCAAATTGAAGCACTCAATAATAGAGTAGATAAAAAGGAAAGGATGCAAATTACATTGGCCTTGTTCTTTTTGCAAGAAGCAGCCCACCATTTGCTTCCTGAGCCATCAATAACTCCATTCCCTTGAAACACAACTCCGGTGAGTTTGGAGAAATCAAGCCAGATTCTTGGAAGCTTTGGATCCCAGTTCTCAGGTTCATCTGGGGCTTTTATTGTTCCATCAATCTGCATGCCAAGAATTATAACCAAATTTTTGACGATGGCAATAGATAGTAGCATTGCAGGAACAGAAACTAAAAGGCATTGCATGAACTGAAAGTTGAAGAACTGCATGAAAAGATAACCTGAATGATGAGCTTATCCTGGCAAGGACCTATAAATTTTGTTGCGCTAACTAAATAGCTGCGTCCTGGAGGAACCAATAACACTGATCTTGGAGTAGAACAAGCTCTCTCCCAAGCATTTACAAAGGCCTGAAACAACGTCATAGAACATGAAAACAAGAACAATATAGTTCCAGCAAATGGTATATCGAATGTGCACCTGAAACAACGTCATAGAACATGAAAACAAGAACAATATAGTTCCAGCAAATGGTATATCGAATGTGGACCTGGGTATCGTCTGAAACTCCATCTCCAACTGCGCCAAAGCTATCCACATTCACAAGAACTTTGTTGCCACGTTCACTTGTCCGAAAAGGCATATCAAAAAGGTCCACCTCTTTTTCTTCTTCTATCTCAAACCTTTCTAGCTCCTCAAGCATGCCAATATTGTAGTATGCCATGTTTTCTGCAACTCCATAAGCCATTGCCAACATACCAAGAAAGGAAATGATGAACAATTTGTCCATGTTTTGTCTCTTCTGTC
Organism: Erythroxylum echinodendron; assembly: GCA_027575705.1. Lineage (NCBI taxonomy): Eukaryota > Viridiplantae > Streptophyta > Magnoliopsida > Malpighiales > Erythroxylaceae > Erythroxylum > Erythroxylum echinodendron. The sequence continues at coordinate 5,423,925 of JANZXR010000001.1, forward strand.
TGCTTTGCAAAACTTGTTAACTTCGTATAACTCCTAGCAAACACCAGATTTTAATTTATATCTGCAGATTAAAGTAGGAAAATGAAGGGTTTTATTGACTGTTTGGCTTGGCTTATAAGGACATAAAGACCTCCATTTTCTACATGCCCACGCTTAAAGTACACGGGAAAATTTTTTTCTTTGCTTTACTCTTCAACCAGTAGAAGGAAGTTCGCCACTAAAAAGAGTTACAAAGATTCTGCTTTTACCTTCTGCTCTCTCCCCAATACAAAACGGATAAAATTATTATTCAGACGAAAATGCGTTCCAACCAAATTCAATTCCTTAAGTCATACAATACATCATTATACATACACAGAACAGAAGGAGCAATGCAAAATCCTACAAGAGAGACACGTCAATTGCTTCGTTGAACCTAACAGGGCAACTAAAACTAAGGCCCCAGCCGTCATCTGTCACATGCAAACCGATTTCTTCAAACAAAAGCAATCTCATTGGATTTAACACTTCAAATAAATGGCCTAAATCTTCATCATATCAAATGCAGAATTTTTGTTAGCCATCTTTAGCTCCATGTTTGATGCTTAATTCCAACCTCCACTTTGAAAAGGATGTCTATCTCAATGTCAGTTCTTCACCTCGATCAAACCGCAACCAATATCTGCTGTTATCTTCCTTTATATGCCAATCTCTCTAATCTGCATTCAGGCTTCCAATTGACCAATCTCAGCAAAAACATTTGACAACTGCAAATATATTCCAGAATTTCTTGTCTTATCTCCATCCGTACTTCTGGAGCTCTTCTTCCTATCATTCATTCCTGTGGATTGTGCAGCCTCCCAACAATGAGTTCCACATCACAAAATCATCCTCTCCTGGTGTCAGTTTCAGGTTTCAAATCATTTTGAATCATTGCTTTAAGCAACTTGAGACATTCAGTTCCCATTACATTACATGTGAAGCCAGTGATGATTAATGTGAACCAGATTATATTTGGTGAGGGAAGTTGACAAGAACCTTAGTGAAAGCTTAACATCACCAGACCTCAAATATTCATCAATCAAGGAACATGAAACGGTTATGTCAGCTTTAAAGCTTGATTCTATTGCACAACAGTGAAACAAGCTGCAACTGGTCATTGGAAAGTATGACCTCATTCAGCCAAGTATCTTCACCAGCCATCAAACCAAAGATCTAAATACAGACTCTACAACGAAGATGTCGATATTGAGTTTCACTACTCCAAATTTCTCTCGGGAACTTTTTCGTACACAGACACTGAACCCTCAATGTCCTTGCATTTAGCACACATGTCAATGAGCGCCGATTGTATGGGGTACTTTCACATTACAGAACAATGAATTTGACGTCCAAGTTTTAACATTCCTGGTTCTAATTAACAAATTCAAGAACCCAAAAAATTAACGATTTGTTGGCTTCCTCCTAAAGATCTGCATCAAGCGAAATAACTCTTAAGAGAAGACACTAATAAGTCATTGTCTGCATAGAAGAAAACTATTGCATTCCACGAGGTTGCATATCCCAACTAAATGGCTTCTAATGATTTCCTTGCACGTGTTAAACCATTACAAGCAGAGTATAAGTCCGAAAGCCCGCGTTTACAGATCCAACCTTAATCACACGACAATTAGCTAGCTGAAGATTTGAAGGCATCTTCAACAGCAACGAAGAGGCTGAGGATCATAAAGGCAGTATTGCAATGGTGTTAAAAAAGTTGCTATTTTACGACACATGGGGTAGTATGTTGAACTTCGCATTGATGGTCCAAATCCACTGGATTTGTTAAACATGAGAGCTTTTCACCGAACAAGGAAAGACCCAGAAAACCAAAGTTAAATTTCTTCCAGCCTGTCTCCACAGAAGGCAAGAACCGACATTCCTGGTTTAAACGTTAAACATGAATTGCCGCAAGTACTTTTAATCTTCCTGTACCGTGTACTACGGTTGTGATTCGTTGAGAACGATGACACGATGCTTTAAGGCAACTCCAAGATGAACCCAGTTGGCGTCTATTTTTTGTCAAGAAAGTGGCTTTCAATTTGTCACCGATCGTCCTCCTGGCTTGCAGAAAAGCTCTTCGGGCCAAAGACACCTCAAAAGCATACATTTCACATGCTTCCAAATCTCCTGAACATTATTTGGAACCTACAAATGTTTCGAAGCAAATTTGGTTGGGAAATAGCCAAAAAGAGAACTCCTAAGAATAAAGCAAAATGACGCTGGCAATTATATCTGAACAATCCCAGAACACTAAAAATAACTTCGATATTGGCAAACATTACCAGCCAGTCTTGTACGCGAGCAGGCAAGTGCTCTATATATACATACACAATTACCCTCAAAACATAAGCATAGGGGTTTGCTTCAATGATTAAGGTTTACTTTTTCCTTATTAAGTCGACAAAGTCTGTTTACAGGAGTATGGACACAAACACCAATAATTTATAGGAACCTGGACAGCAATGTTATTAACATGTTGCTGCTATAGCCTCCAAAATAGAAGCTACAATATTCATCTGGGTTTCTTCATCAATTCTAGAAAATAGAGGGACGTGAACAAATAGAGATTTGTGGCCCTTCTGTTCTGCAAAATGAAGAGAGTGATAGTAAACAAAGTTACAAACAAAGCGGCCCGCATCATCTGATAGAGTCACATCATAGCCCTTCTTCTTCAAGAACTTTAGTATCTCCTCTGCAGGGCAACAAGTCTTGACCAAAATATAAAATTGAGAGAAAGAGACGTTAGTATTCACACGTGCACAGAAAGAATGAGGAATGAAAAAAGTTGTTTCCATTTTTGCTTCTTTTTGGGTGTGGCGCAGGACCCAACTGTGTACAGAAAGAATTAGGAGTAGGAAATGTTGTTTTTCTCATTCTCTTTTTGTATTTCTTTTTTCTGGTCTATGCACCAAATTGTTTTCAAAATGAACAAACTCTTTTCATGAGAGCCAACTTAAACCATTTAAGCTTATCAGTCAAGAACTTGGCAATAGAGTTGCTATGTAAATGAGGAATATTTCCAAGCGTAGTTGCATACCTCTCTAATCCAGGAAGTTGCTCCATCCGCGGGGACAATTGGGTATTTCTACAAAGCAGAAAAGGTATGAGACAACATAAACCAAATAGGACAAATTGAAATTGCTAACCATTTGTCCAAAGTTCAAAACAATCCAACTAACATTGACAGGATAACATCATCGTAACAATGTCTGACTCAGAACCCAAAATAGAGAACAGCCACCTAGTTAGAGGGATAAAGTAAATTTACCTCAGGTTGCCATCCAAGCTCATCTGGACATCGAAAGGTGGCTTCATTTACTGCCTGTCGCTCAATGGCAATTTTCTGAGCTCCACTATTCACCCCTAAGTGTAGCTGAATAAGTAAAATACGGTAAAAATTTTTAAACGACCAAAGTTGATAATACAGAACAACCAACTGCCTATGCTTCTGCAAAATGAGTGGCCTCCATAAACCTTGAATACGTTTTCTAGCTAATGAGAGCAAATAATACAAGTAGCTATAACCAATGATTACTGTAGCATTGATTTGTGAGGTGTGTAGAGCTGGTATATGTATCAGTTCATAATGCAAAGATAAGGCAGCAAGTATTCCAAACCAATGCTGAATCTCATGCACCATAGAAGCAAAGATAAGGCAGCAAGTATTCCAAACCAATGCATAGAAAAGAAACAAGGAAGAAAAGGTCATAATAGAAGCAAAAGTAAAAGCTTACTGATGCATCTTCTATTTCTAAAATGAGAATTATCACAAAAACATACCCATACAACTTTTTCTTTCTCGCCAGTATTTGTTGATGCAATGCCAGACTCTAAGACATTGTAAAGCATTGGAAGAGCATCAATTCCAGCAGTCTCAAGGATTGTGCAACTCCCCAGGGTGACACCAGCTGGCAACCCTCTCTTTTGCATGAAGTCTTTCAAATTCTTAACTATTATCTCCGTGGGATTTTCAGCAACTCCATGAAATTTCTTGAATCCAGTGACATGAATGACCACACCCTTTGGCCCTTCCGATCCCATCCCCTCGTTCTGCACACGGATGCAATTCCCAATCTTTCTGATTGAAGTGTTCTGCTGCAGCCTATGAATTCACAAAGCTAGCTCAATGACCTAAACAGACGGAAGAGATATTTCCCGTCATATAAGGAATTTACCAACTGAATAAGCGGTGAGTTACTTAAGAACTCGTATCTAGTTTTATCATCACAATCAGTTAAAGAAATGAAAAAGATCCAACTTCCCAACCACATGCGCAATTAGATTAGTCCTACCAGTGCATCACTCCGCAAATCGGATATCATTACATCTCTCAAACATTGAAGCAATGTTCAAGAGATTAAATACTGCAGTCTGCAGAGTAAGTAATAGCATCCCACAAGTTTTAAGAATTAATCAACTAAATCTACCAACCATAAAAGGTTAACTAATCAAAATAAACAGGCAGAAGAGAAAAGAAAGCAATAAAAGATATCAACCCAATTATAAGCTTCTAAACAAATTGATCATGTAACCAATTATAAGCTTCTAAAAACATCAAAAATGAAAAAAGAAAGAGAATACAATATCACGATCTAGTTCAAACGACATAAGAAGCGAAAATCCACAGAACCAACTAGGAAAGGCCGACCTTTGCAGACCAAAAAGGGAATTTTCAACAAACAGATACCTTGAAATCAAGTCCAGAAGAAGAAACCGTTACGAAACGGAACACAAAAGAGAACAGAGAAACAAGAAGATGGAAACAAAGTCACCTTCAAAATGATCAGAAATCGCCGTCTAGCCTTCTGCGCGTTTCGAGAAGTGATCAAAGTTCGCCGTGGGTTTTAGGTGGAAGAATGAGACCGAACCAACCCGTACAACTGTACTTAGTAGGAGTAGGAACACCGTTGGCCTTCTCATTGGTTGCTATTCAATTTCATTTAACTAAAGGCCATTGGTTGTTCCACTTAATCACGAAAATTGCCATTCCATCCAATGCAATGATCGTGATCTAGTGTTCCTCATTCTCATTGTAGCGGTGAGCCGCTGAGCCAAATAACCGCCACGTTTGCTTTGTGATGTTGGCGGGCAGAGTTATTTGAATGATGTGGCTCCATATCATTGGATGAAATTTTGTTGTCGTCTTCTGTGAGTCTTACGTTGGATGGTGTTCATGGGTTGGGCTTGGGCTTGGGCTTAATTGAATTTATATTAATTAAATTAAATTTGTATTTATAATTCAATTATTGTAAACTAATATTGATTAGTTAATACGTTTAATAAACAATTATTTAAACATTTATTATATGTTATTAATCCAATTAATTGGATATAAACCATTTAGTTAGTATTATTTAGAAATTCAATTTAAAATTTTATATGTAATAAAATCTTTAAAAATAATATTATATTCAAAATTTAAGAAAAACGTTATAATATAATATTTAAAATAATCATATTGTATATATAAAGTTAAAAATAATATTTATTAATTTATCAAAATATTAATTAGATCTGCATCATCAATTTTTAATTTTTTATTATAAATAGGAATTATTTGTTTATCGAATACAAAATTTATACCATTTATAAATAATTATATCCTAAAATTCACTAATTATGGAATATAAAACATCAATGTATAAACTATAAAGTACCTATTGAAGCGACAGATACAAAACTTAGGAACCTAAGTAGAGAGAATCAGAGCGAGAGAGGTGTGTCATGCCTCGGTACAAAGACGAGCCACCCGCGGTTCGTGTTTACACAGTTTGCGACGAATCAAGGTGTGTGTATGTCTAGTGTCAAGGTTTGATTCTTGAGTTTCTATGGTTGACCCATTTGGTGTTTATAAGCAGGTATTTGATTGTGAGAAATGTTCCGGCCTTAGGATGTGGGGATGATTTGTTGAAGCTTTTCTCTTCCTATGGAGACGTTGAAGAGTAAGTGAGTCCCATTGTTTTGTCTTCGTTTCTTTAGGAAACTGTTTCTATCTTTTTCTCCTATTTTATGTGAAAGTTTTGGACTTGCAGTAAGTTAAAGAGGATTTCCGCTGCAGAATTGAATTGTTGGTCTGTTTTCTATATTCTGTAATTGACACAGGGAATTTGATTGTTTTGTTTTTAAATGGTCAGTCTTAAACCGATGGATGCTGAAGAATGTGAACAATTTACTGACGTTTATTGGATCAAATTCTGTTTGATCAACAATGCCAGGTTACTGGGTTGGTCAATTTTTGCGTAATTCATTGATTTGTTTAGTCTATTGAAATGACCAGTAGTGAGGACTGGGCCTTGAGTTTTTTACCCATCTTGTTATAGGTTTGCCAAGAGAAAATTGGATGAGTTTGTATTCTTAGGCAATAGATTGCAGGTCTCGTATGCCCCTCAGTTTGAGAGCTTATCTGATACGAAGGATAAATTGGAAGGAAGAAGAAGGGAAGTCCTTGCAAGATTAAACCGTGAGTTCCTGTGGCCTGGGCCGAGAAATTCTTGATTAGTATCTCGAGCAAAGTTCTAATTGTTATTTGGGTGAACGGTTATTTCAGTATCAAATTTTTTTAATTTTTCACATTAATAAACTTTTTATTTTGTTTTCAGTCAAGTTCCTAATTTTTTCTGAAAATCTGGCTTAGCAGTGCAAAATATTTCTTTCGTCAAATAAGATGATGTGTAATTCCAAGAAGAGAATCATGTGTCAAAATGATTCTTTTTTCTTTTATCACTTCTTTTTTTTTCTGTCGGAAGAAATGTTTTGCATGGTTAAGTTACACAAAAAAGTTAAGATCTTGATTGAAAGAATTAAAGATTTCACACTGTTGAGTTAATCGTTATCACATTTTACTTAGAATCTAACAATATTTATGTAACTATCAGCTGGAAGAGTGAAGGGCTCCCAAGTGAATAGATCAGGAGCTTCAAGGGAGGGTTATTTAGTTGCAGCACCCTCTCATCATGACGGTCCTCAGCAGATGAACCATGAGCTACGTTGGTAGGATGTAGTTTTGCTTCATCCCACCATAATGAGGTTGCATGTGTATTGCTTTGACATTGAAAGCTATGATAATCTATTGTTTAGGGACTCTGGAAAATCCCAGCATAATACGCAGGTTAATGTTCATCCCATCTCAAGAGTTTCTTCTGACCAGGTTTGTGCCTACTTCCTATAAGCTCATTTCTAAAGATTTTTGTTTATTAACAAATTTTTATAAACCATTTTGTTATGCCTTCAACTTTGATGTAAGGAATGGTCTAAATTCATTTGCAATTAGACATTCATTAGCTTTTAGTGTGTATATATTTCCATGAGTTGAATAAGGAAAAAGCTAAATTTATGCTAAAACCTAAGTTTAACTAAGCTGCATAAGAATAATCTCGTTTACTTCTCTGCTGGAGTTGCTGATCAAGTAGGGATGAAGATTCTCATTTGATTCCTTTTGAGTTCCTCAAGTCATGAGAATTTTTCGGAATAAGGCATCGAAATTTTGGATTGAAAAATTTTGTGGTTGTGTGGGGGCTTGGCTTGTTATCTTCATTGTGCTTGTTCACATTTTTAATGTCACAGGAATATTTTCCATCTGAATCTATGAATCAAACAGTTAGATTGGTGAGGGAGAAGCTCAATAAGGTGATGAGCTTTACCACGTGATGGCGTTCCTTTAGATTATTTGGTGTTAAAACTTCACACAAAGTAACGAAACTTTCGTTTTCCCAGATCCAGTCAAGTACAGAGCATCCCCCAGCTGGGCCCGCATCAAAGAAACCAAGAGTGGACGGCAGAAGAAGAATCTAAGGGAGCTTTTTACGATGCAGAGATCACTGAATTCCCAATTTACCAATATTATAATGCTGCTAGTAACTTTTTGCCTGGTCTTCCATGATAGAAGCAAACCATGTCAACAGATGCAGCATTCTAAACTACTGAGGTCTTTCTAACGTAAATATCAAATTATTAGATTTTACTAATCACACTTGTAATGATTTGTGCTAAAAGTTGTACCATATGAATTCCATGTAGCACGAGTGAGGCAGCAGAGATGGCGCAAGAATTAACAGTTACTTGTCAGTGTTCTCCTGTTCCTCTTTACCCTTCACACACTGAAATTTTAAGGATTGAGGCATAAAAGCAGATTTTTTATTACTATTGGAAAATTATGCTCATTGTGGGTAATCATGACTTGACTATGCAAATTATCTATTCTCTTCATTTAATTGAGTGGGATAGATTGCATATGGCCTTGCCCAGTGTTACGAAGGCTTTGACAAGAATTATATGTTCACACTAAAATGCATCACAAACCACAATTCAACATAAGAAACATAAGAAAGCAACGGTAGGCTACTAAACTCACTAACGGTGGTGGATACTGAATTTATTGCTAAGTAGAAAAAAAATATGTTAAAAATATATCATTTCAGTTATGATTGCTTCTTCTTGTTTCAAGCCATTTACTTTATCACATTACTCGTAATCTTCATTTAAAAGTGATGGTTGGTAATGTTTCAAGCCACTTCATGTATGGTCTAACAGATACACATTCATTGTCTAGTCCACTCATGATCCGCTCTTTGAGCATAATTAAGTAATTGATTTATCCAAACACACTCATCGTAGCAAAGTCGGTTAATGTAGTAACAATTTGTCATAGATAACTGAAACTCAAATCTGCTTGATCTGTCTTGATTTAGATAACTTTGATTCATTCAATATACCTTTTTCATGTGTCTTTGGTCAAATTTTACTGCTGACTAATAAAATCATCTTGCTAGTGTTAAGCTAACAACTAGCTATTTGACCTTGCAGCCAGCATTGTGCCTTTCTTTTTTCCAGTTTGGTTCATCAGTACGATTATTTTCAGTTAAACCGCAAGAAGATACCAACATAGAAGACCCAAGTCAAGTCATAAACTAATAATATTGTGAGCATCATGTATACAAGACAGATTAACGCAGGATGAGAGCAAGAACTTACGAAGTCAGTCAGAAGCTCCTGAAAATATAGCTACAGAAGTTGCCAAACTTCATTTCACGGAAGTTCCAAGTTTTCCTCCGTGTACAATCTCAAGCCCTTGAAAGACTGTTTTTAAGTGTTAAATATCACACCTAATTGTATGTAACTTTGGGCGATTTACTTTGTAGTTTATGACAAGTACACTTCGACGCTAGTTGTTTTGATCATCTGACAGACGGGACAAATGTTGATTAGTATGTCACACTCTTTACATAAACAGAGATGCCTACAGGGCATTAACAAAATGGACACTTCCCTTGCTTTGCATGCTCTGCAGGTTATATGTTCCTTCAAGCCTTGGATATTCCTGGAAAGCAGCTTTGCAGGCCCTCCAGAAATGTTCAAGAAATTACTAGGGTCAATGTAAGAGGCAGCATCATCAACTTCACTGTCCCCAAAGCCTTCCTTCCCTTGGTCAGCACCCTGTGAAATTGCCTGCTGGAGATTGGTCCTTAAGGCATTAACCACAGACTCGTTGTATTTTGCCCTGTAGTGCCAATTCTGGGCCTCTGAAGCCACCTGTTTTATTTTCTCAGCCAATTCTTTATTTCTACGGTTCATGGTCTCTATCTCAATGTCTTTTTCCTGCAATTTTCTGTTAACACCCTTCTCAATGGCAGCAAGAAAGGAAGCAACATGTCTTTGCTTCATGTCCCTTACCCCCTTAGTCAAGTGCTCTTCCTGCATGTGTGGCAAGCATCCATTATAGCATGAGACTAGGTCCTAGTAACAGATAAATTTTATATTCAAAGCATGAATTATCCCATTTTTGGACTATCCACAAATTTTCAAAGAATAGTTTGTGTGAGAACAGAATGAATGTGGGAGAAGCATTGTGGTTTTGGTTATCTGTAAAGCAATGATGATTAAAGTTTTTATAGGAGGCAGCAAAAAAAGAAAAAGCATGCATAAACTAGTTTACTTCTTCCCTATAAATCATGAAAATGAGGTCCTAGTAACAGATGAATTTTATATTGAGAGCACCAGCTATCCCATTTTGGACCATCTGCAAATGTTCAAAGAAAGAATTCTTGACAGTGAAAACTTCAGAATGCATCTGGGAGAAATATTGTGCCTTTCACCATCTGTAAAACATTGATGATTCCGGTTTTTATAGGAGGCAGTGAAAAGCTAAAAAGCATGCATAAACAAGTTTACTTCTCTATATCTCATGAAAATGAGGTCCTTGTAACAGAAATTCTATATTTGACAGTACAAGTTATCCCAAAAAAAATCTGAGAACAACAGAATGCAGGTGATTTTGACATTCACAATCTGTAAAGCATTGATGATTCACGTTCGTACAGGAGGCAGCAAATAGCAAAACAGCGTGCATAACCAAGTCTACTTCTCTATGAATCATGAAAATGAGGTCAAAAAATCGCAGGGTAATCCATGGTAGGTTCAAATGATCACAAGTCAAATAAGAACCTGGATCTTGATATACTGATCAAATTCTTCTTTCTGTCGATCAAGCTCAGTCCTTATATTGTCACCAAGGGACAAAACGAATGCCGGTGTTGTTGTCATACTTCCACTTGCAGATGTCACAGATGAATTACGCTCGTCATATGATAGTTTTAAACCAGTTGATACAGGGTTTTGATTTGGGATGCTCAGTGATCGGTCAGCATCATCTTGACAAACCTCAAAATTTAAGGACATCTGCAGCTTTTGTTGTCTACTGAAATCTTCTGTCTCTCTGGATCGTTTGTTTGCTCGAAGCATGGGATTAACACTTTCATTACCAAAATAATTCACTGGATTAATGCTGCATCCAGTTGGTACTGATACAAACAAGAAAATCACAGATCACTCAGCTACCTTTGTGGCTTCCACTTTTTTATTTCAAAAATTTCTTCTTTTGAGACTTGGAATTAATTCAGTGAAGAGAATGCAGAACCAGGAACAAAGAAGTGAAGCAGCTCTAATCAATTCGCTAAATTTTGACAATAGAAAGTTTTAAAAAATAGACTTTTTCCTATAATTTCTTAAGCCTTATACACTTTTGCCAACAAAGACACGGCTACTTATGAAGACACCGTGAGAAATACTTGGAAGAATATACTAGAATGTTTTCAAATTAATTAAAAAGAAAGAAAGATTAGATTTAGCCCCTGATGAGTACATGAAATGCCTCACTGATTTCAGTCCCCTATAACTTCTTAGCAATTTGGACAATCACTAAGAAATACAGGCAGTACAGTGGTAACATCACCAGCAACCAAACCCACTGAAGTACTGTTGAGCTTTTTAACACATAATAACAATGTTCTGATCACAGCTTCATCGTAACCTTTTCCAAAAGAGTGGTAAAGGTAGTAAGAAGACGAAAGGTGAAAGATGGTAGAAATATGCAATGAAACAAGACAAAGAAAAAATGTGCCCATTTATTGGCTTTAATTCTAAGGAAGTTTCAAGCGATGTGCAAATACATTGTCAAGTGAACCCAGCATAAAAAAGCAACAGCTTCACCGTGCATATTATGAACAGACATGACAAGAAACACAAAAACCTACAAGTATACCCGCAGAGAGTTTCTTATATCATATGTCAAAATGAAAATGTTCTCAGTTTAGGTCATCATGCTTGTTCATAGATACAAAATAAACCCACCCCATTGCCACTATCCAGTTTCTGAAATCAAGAAGGTATATTCCAATAGATGTTTTATTCATCTATTGGAAAACTTGGCAACTTTGAAAAGCATAACTATCAACAACTTCAAAAAGTACGACTACCAGTTCCCGTAACTGTCATCTTCTTCCATCCAAGAGTGGGAATGGGCTTCAGGGAGACCTCACAGCATTTCAGCTTCCCCACCACTAAACCTTCTACCATTTCTTCATAAATTCCTCATAGATTCTAAATGACAACATTTTGAACACAATTTGAACTACCAAGCACAGCTACACTTAACCTTGTTTCAGCAATTTCTATGATTCTTTTTTCTTCTTATTCAGCCAAAAGAAAATCAATCAACTCACTACCCCCGTATTTCAACATTTACAGGGATTTGGATGCTGAGTTGTCCTGACATGCAATGACTCCAATTCTTTATCTATTCTAAAGGAATTCAAAAGTAGTTATTTTGTAGATATCCAAATTTAAAGGACATGGACATTACCAGTTTGAATAACCCAATTTTAACTACAGTAAAAATACGTTTATATACATGAATTGAAATTCCAATTCTAAATCCAAAATCAAATGGATTCTAAATGAAATGAGAACTCACAATTACCAAATAACTGGAGTTGACTTGAAGCATTAGCCTGATAAGGAATATGATTCTCGTCTGTGAAAACGGGAAGAAGAGGATTGTTGTTGTTACCGCCCAACATTGTCCGATACTCTTTATCTACATAAATTATAATGCCTTCGCAATACGGTGCAGTAAGGTATGTTCCTACCTGCACAGAGAAGGCGAAACAATTATAAACGAAGGCCACGAGATAGCAATCCAAGAAAATGATGAAACATAGAAGGGATAAATGCTAAAAAGGAAACAAGTAAGCATTTCAACAGAAAATTTTAGAAAGGAAAAAAGAAATTGTGGAAGCAAAAATTGGAATGCAAAGATAAATCTAAAACCATATCCAAGAACACAAAAGGTTTAGATCTTCATTTAGATACACATGAATGTAGTAGCATCAAAGTGCACAGACAGAAAACAAGCACACAAAACACAAGCATCCACTCAGAAATGGAAAATCCAACAAAGACCAGATTGAGAAAATCACCTCTATATCTGATTCCTCTACATGCAAAGATGGTCGCTTAAGATCTTTCAATCCCAACCCAAAATCAGAAAAAACAAAACATGCCCAGAATCAAATCGATCATAATATCTCCCAAACCTTAAAACAGCCATATCAAAGATTGCATCTTTCTTACAACACACAGAACAATCGATCATCTAGGATCTAAAACTTCGACACCCCAACAAAATGAAGAAGAAAAAAAAACAAAAGGAAAAACCAACAAAGAGAAAGAGAAATAATTCAAGAATAAAAACCGAAGAAGGTGAATGTCGAACAAGACATGCTTAGGGAAAGAGGGCAAAGGAGAGGTTGAAGAAAGAAAAAGAATTAGAATAGTAAATGATTGAACAGAAAAAAAAAAAAAGAATTTGGTAGTGGTGGTAGTGGCAGACTGGTTACTGCTATCTATCTAGTGGTTACGCAAACCGATCTCTGTTAATTTTCCATTAATTCCAATGCTTCTCTTCTCCTTAACATGTCTTCCTTTTTTTTTTAACTTTGTTTTTACCTTTTGCTTAATGTTACGAATCACTAATTAGAAGATTTAACCTGTTCCTTGAATTTGTAAAATCCAATTAATAGCTTGATGAACAGAAGATACTAAACAATGGCCTGGTCCTGGTCCTGGTCCTGTAGTAGTTGCAACCTCCAAAGATGCACAAGAAAACTATGTTTTAACAAAATGTTTCCTAATCCCACTTACCAACTTCTTCTAATGCTAAGTTAAAGTCTGTGTTTTGTGTTTTAGGTTGGATTTGATGTAAAAATGTAATTACGTAGATTTATTCTTTCTTGGGTTTTATCCGAATTACAGCTTCTTGCACGTTACTTCCTTATGTAAAGTCTTATTAATTCCCATTTTATCGGTTACATTGTCCCCATATGGATTGTCTAAATCCATATTATGCTTGCTTAGACGTTTATATTACCCAACATTTAATATGTCACGAGGATCATGAGAACATGTCAGAGTTGGTTGCAACACTTATCATCACAAGACCTTCAACACTACATCTTCTTTTCTTAAGCACTTTCCAATACTATCCTCGTCAAACCTTTGGATATGATGGCATTAAAAATTATAAAATGCTTAATCCTCGTGCCACGTTATGTATTTTGAAAAGGTGGGATTAACGATGTACAGACACTGAACGTGAACCCCACATGAGCAATATCGGTGGTTCTTTTGGCAGGTAATTTTGGCGGGTGAGCAAACGACGAGTCGCGATGGTCCACGATTCCCGGGATGTATTTGAGCAACCCACGTTAATGCCATTTTAATTCTTGCATCCAATCTATAAGGAGGAAAACAATTAATTATAATCAGATACGCAACTGTTCATTTTCAATTATGGAACAGATCAAATACTGTCCATCCAAGAGGCTGTATTACGAAAGATGGGGTCCATCTATCGAGTCAACCCCATGAACAATGGTTGATGGTAGGATGGAATGGAACCATTTACATAATTTCAAGACTTTATTTCTTTTTTACAAATTAATCACATGGTGATGGTGGAAATAGAGGATGATAAATTGTATTCAATCTCTAAATAAGCTTGGTAGTTTTTGCTCAACTCGGATTGATTAGATCTTGATTAAACCTAAGTTTAGACGTATTCGAAAAGAATTAAGACATTTATTTTAAAAATTAAGAGTATTCCCAACTTAAGGATCATAATGATTTATATTATAAATCATGTCAAGTAGGTTATCTACCTTTGATTTCCCTCCCATGGAGCTTGGGAACAAAAGAAGAACTTGTTGCTAATTAGGTAGGAAAATGTAGATGGCTATATTTACGGATGAAGTGTTTTTCATGGAGCGGAGCAAGTTCTTGGTCTTTAATAATGTCTATACATAATATTCTCTCTACTCATTTGGTACAGTGTGATTCTAAATGATTACATCTAAACGTACCTCTGAATTTATAATACTTTACCATTTGATAGCGTAGGATTTCATTGGTTTGTAATTATTATTTCACCACATTTTCCTACTTTTATGTTTAATGAAACAATTACATGAATTTATCAAGGTTTCCTCAATCTTCGTATTCTTTCTTGCTAACGGTAAGGATGGCAATGCCGGAGTCAGCCAAATTTTTTAAAATTAAAAACATAAAATAATATTTTTTAAATTGAGTTTAGATTTATAGTATTTAAGCTTAGGCCTAATTTTTTAAAACAAAATGATATTATTTTGGTTAAAATAGTTAAATTTAGAGTCGATCTGAGCCTAAATCTAACCTATAAGTTAGCTCGCTAAAAACACCTGAATCTAGATTAATAAGTAGTCCATTGTCATTCCTAAATAAAGGTAATATTATTAAAGATAAGTTATCAATTAATTTTTGGCGAATGCTATATGGAACAATTTATTGGGTTTTTAAATTATTTATTTTTAAAAAGAATTTCAATATCTTAAGTTATTGTTAAACACTTCTATATCATTTTAATGGTCTAAATATTAAAGTAATATTTTGAAAATATACATTTTTAAGAAATATTATACATTAAACAATCCATTTATATATTTGTTAACCGATATTTAATACTAAAATAAATATATGATACAACTTTTTATTCTATAATCTTAATTCGTACCAATATAATTTACTAAGACATATCAAACTGAAGAATTATTGGTGATTACAAATGATAAATTTAGTGAAAATATATTTGTTAACCGATATTTAATACTAAAATAAAAAGTAAAGACGAATAAATAAATATATAATTCTTGTATTTAATAGGAATTGTATTGAAATATAAGATTTGAAAAGGTTTAAAAAAGTACTCAAACTTATTTTAACTAATAGGAAAACTATTTATGATAAAGTAAAAATTGAATTAATTAATTGAAAAAAGATTAAAAAATAGTGTTACTATCATGTCATTAACAATTAGCGTGGCCATTTACTATGCTTTTTATATTGACCAGAAATTGGTGTATTTTAAACAAGAGTAGTTTGGTAGTTTGTGTGTTTGAAGAGGTGGTAGGTGTTAGACCCTTAAGTCCATAATATGGGTTTGTGCGAGTGTTGGCGAGCCTTGGCCAATGCTTGGCACGTAGGTCGTCACGAGGAAGGCGTGTTGACGAAGAAACAAGGCGAAGTCATACGAGACTCGAGGGTGTGCGAAGGCACTTAACTTCGGCGAGACAGGTCGAAGGTATGTATAATACGCGAGGTTTTATACGAACTCGGTTTATAACTTATACTTAGTCATGGAGCGATGAGACTATACCATAAGAGAGCTGGATCATGGAAGATGGACCTGTCCATGGACGTGCATTGACGGACATTTGTGCGGATAGGCCTTAGTGAACACATCCGCAATGACGTGGCAACTGTGGATGATGTGGCACATGATGACGTGGCGGATAAGATCACAGCGGATGAGCATCAGCCTTAAGAGATAAAGATTATCTGGAAGGATCATCTGAAGATAGAGGAGAT
>JANZXR010000001.1:5443065-5458073 GCA_027575705.1 Erythroxylum echinodendron
TTTTTAAAATTTATATTCTTTATATTTTAATTTAAAATTTTGTTTTAAATTATTATTATTAAAAAATAAATTACTATGCTTATCCTTAGCAAATACTATCTTTAGTTAATCTCACTAATAAATTATATGTGTCAAAATTTATATTCTTTATTTCTCTCCATATATTTCATTTGAAATTTTTTAAATTATTATTGTAAAAAGCTAATTATTATTTTTATCATGAATTTGTTTATTAAATTGAATTCTTAATTAATATATATAACTAATTTTCCTGAAGATAATTTAATAATATGTTAAAAATAATATTTAAACTATAAAAAGAATGTTCAAAGGATATTGAAAAAGAAGTTAAAATAATGTTAGAGTCTTTTCTATTGTCTTTCTTTAAACATAATTGAACTTTTATAAGTCTTTAAATAAATGACAATATAAAATACCTTTTTATTATTATTTAAAAATTAATGTTAGATTTAATCTTAGTCTAAATTATTAGGTTTATCATATATTAATATGCATTACTTATTCTTATAATTTTTACTTCTTATTTATTATATACCAGTTTTATAGAGATTTAATACCGATCGAATCTATAAACCTCAAATATTTTCTTTGATCGGTTCAATGTCGGTCTGATTTTAAAAACATTGCTTAAAACTATAAAATATAGTCATATGCCAACAACAAGATGCAAACACAACATTGTATTCATTCCAATGAGAATTGGTGCATTCTACTTCGACAACTTGTCACTTGAAAAAAACACATAGCCTCGTTATTCGTCCCCTTCCTCTCACCCTCTGAATCATACTTTCCTTTTTTATAAACTCAACAGGTTTTGTTACTGTTACTCCTTCTCTTTCACTGGGTAGTTTTTCTTATGGAAGTTGCCACAGTGGGCAGCCCAATCTCCCCTACTGTCCAACCCCATGTGATGTCGAAGAGTCGTTCATCATCTAATCACTAGTAACCGGATGTCTCTTTAGAGACAGGCCTCTGAATGGATGTAGATTTTCCAACCATCAAACAATCCTTAGCTTAAAAAGGAATCCTAGCTAAGAAAGTAGATTACAAGAAAGCTTCTAAACCTGAGAATATGGTTGACTTGAGCATAGTCTCACCCAGATCTTAGAGAAGAGTTGTAGTGGCTAACCCTGTGAACACCAAACTGAATTTCATTGAGGCAACCATAACGGATAGAGTGTTCACGTCCCCTTAAAAATGCTTCAATCAGGTATCGTGGCTTGGTCTACTACTCTTATCGACTTCTTCTTAGGCAAAAGACACTGTAGTATCTTATTTTCCTGTGCAAAAGGTTAGAAATTTAGAATACTATACATGAGAAATTACAATCAGAAATTAAAAAATACATTTCATGCTCATGCATAATATAACATACATACACGTGAACTTGATTTTTTGGGCACATTACAATGAATGTTCATGCACTCAATTGATATTTTTCAGGTATAATTGATTTTTAAATGATTATGATGTGAATTATAAATTATATGCCTTAAAAATTGATTTAGTGAGTATAATTATTGATTTAGAAAATTTTGGTAAAAAATGAGAAATTTCTAAAATTTTGGATATTTTAGACTAAGAAAAATGTCAAGTGACAAAACAATTAATTTATAGTAGTAGAAATAAGTAATGATTGACAAGTGACATTAAAATTTACTGTCAAGTGGTTTAGAAAATTGGTTACAAGTGAACTGATTATTAAGAATCATAGGATAGCTTAAGTAAATATCCAATTAGCATTTATATTTAAATGGTAAGTGTCGTGACAAAGTATTTATTCACCATGCTTTTAAATCCACGACACCCACATATGTTAAAGTCCATCTTTTGTCACGACACTTACCAAGCATTTATTCATCATGCTTTTAAATCCACGACACCCACATATGTTAAAGCCCATATTTATCCTTCATTCTTATTTTTGCTAAATGCTCTTATCTTCTTCATTTTCTTCTCTCCATTTACAACCTTCTTACCAACCGTCTCCACTTTGAGTTTTTTCTAAAAGCCTACACTTGCACTCCAAAAATCTGGTTTCCTTCATTTAGTTAATGAAAACTTAACTTTTTCTTCCTTGAAATAACGATGATCGTGTGAGTTGAAGGAAATAGGGTTAAGTGATGTTTTGAAGAAGCTTTGGTGCTAAAATAAGTAAGTGTGTTAATAATCTTCATGGTTTGTTTTAAGAGAAACATTATGATGATAGTTAGGGATTAAATGATCATGAAATAGTGAAGAATATATGCTGAAACGTGAATAAGAAATATGGGTATTTTCATATCTTGTTTAGATATATGATGGGTAATAATTCATAAGATGTTGTATAGATGATTTTGAGATAGAATGATCCTTAAATGGTGTAGAAAGAATGCATAAAATTTATAAAGAGATGATATATTCATATTCTATTTTTAATGTCTAATCACATGAATGTTTGGTAGTTGTTATTAAGGTAAACTAAAATGAGTTTAAAGCTAAAGAAAAATAGTAGTATAGTGCCTTGAAATGAGAAGAAATTAAGATAGTTTAGAGATGAAATAAATGTGAGAATGGAGTTGAATGAGTACTGAACATTGATAAATGAAGAGATTTGTTTATGACCTATTTTATGTAAATGAATGAGTGTAGAAATTTGATGAGTAAGTGTATATGATTATGTTCTTATTTTAAGAGTATGAAAACCAAGGATTTTAGGTTGTTATTTGATGAAATAGATTGAGCTTTGAAGTTAAAGAAAAGATAATATAGTATTCTTAGAATGATAAGAACTAAGATGAGATGTTTTGTTTTTATATGTCTTAATTATGAATGGCATTGAAATGAAATTGAGGTAAAGTTTAAGAAATTATAAAGTTTCAATGATAAAATATGGAGATGATTGTTTTATGTTTTAAGAAAAAGTAAAATTTGGAAAAGTTATGAATGCATGAATGATAGGATTAAGTAAATGGATAATTGATCAAATGAGTAGAGTTTTGGGAGTTTTAACGTAATCAATATGGTAGTTGAATTTGTATGAAATGAATTTGCATACATGAGTATAAATTCTGGAAATTTTGGAGTGTAAATGATGTTTTGTATATGTTAAATTCGTGGAGAAAGGAAGAAAGAAAATGCAGAGCACGATCGTGGCCTGGCAAAATTTTGGTTTTATCATGATCATGGCAGAATCCCCACGATCGTGGCCAGTTCCACGAGCTTCTGTCACGATTGTGGGAAGGACCATCACGATCTTGGGCAGGTATAAAGGAAAGAATATTGTCTTTTAAGTGATGTTTGAGACGATTAATCTTAGGATACTTCCTTATGATGTATTTAGGCTTGAATGAGACCTAGAATGAACCTAGTTGATAATGAATGAGGTGATTAAATTGAGTAAGGTGTATTAAGTATAAATGAATGATAGAATGAGGATGTTAAATGATTACGAGAAGTGATTTAAGAAAATATGCCTGGAATAGTCAAATTGAGCATGCATTATACATAACTCATATACATATGTGTATGATTGAGTATTAATGTGATTGTGCAAATGTGTGTGCATTGCATGATATAGAATAGCAAATCGAACGACTGCATCCATACATTGCCGGGGTGTCTGTATTGAATTATTATTGATATGAATGTGTTCATTCCGGACATTGATTGTCCGAGACATTTGATACATGAAAAATTACATTCGAAGTGTTCATTGTATGTGAATTTGACAGAAATAAGTATACTCAACGTGATTGTTGAATGTTGGACTTAGGGTCGATGATATGTGAAAGTGAATGTGCATACTGAAATAAAGTGACTGATTGAAATTATATGATGTCATTACATGACATTCGTGATAAGATAAAGGCAATTGTGACTTAGAGCTTAAAGCTCAAAATGTGGTAAGAGCCTTTAGCTCACTAAGTATAATAAGCCCAGTATCCCCAACAGATACAGGACAATTATTAATAAGTCTAGTATTTATAATAGATACGGGATAATTAAAAAGGTACTCGGTCACAACAACGTAATAATTAAATGTGAGTCATATGCGCATTGCATATATATTTGATATGTATGTTTTAAATGAACGAAATAAATTGTTTGAACTGTTTTAAATGTGAAATGTGAAATGTGAAATAAGTAAACAAAGTGATATTTGATGCTACATGATGATTGGTGAAGTGATTTACAATATGTGTTGTTACTTATCTGCATATTGAATGTGAATCATGAATTATTTTGTATTTGATATGAGTGAGCCATCAATGACGGTCAGCTCACTGAGTTCACAAAACTCTCAAAAAATTACAACATTGACTTTCAGGTACGAGATAGGAGACTTAGTTGCTAATACGCTCTGAAAGAAAAATAGTTCTGGTATTTTTGGATAGAAGAAATAGTCCAAAGGTCAGTCAGTTAAGATTAAAGAGTTAGATAGAGTTTTGTATAATTCCTCATTCATGTAGTATATTTTGTAAACAAAGCTGTAGACTCTAATAAGCTTTTGATACTATATATATATGGATGATGTTTGTAATGTTACGACGTACATTATGTTTTATTAAGTGAAAATGAGGAACTAAGTTTTAGATATTAAGTATTTGTGTTTTAAATTATGATGCCATGATAAGTGATGTGATTTCTCTAGTGCACTACTTCTATCGGGCATGTACCCGAATGTTTGATGGACGTACGGGTACGTGTCAGGTGGGAGTAGGGAGCTATAGACTTGCTTTTCCTAAGTTCAGAGATAGGCTATAGCTAAATGGGGAAAAAGGGGCCCAAAGAAAACACTCTTAATTAAAGAAGACGCCTTTCTTTTTAGATTCATATTAGATGCTAATGTTGGTAACTAACCTATATTTCTGACAAAATAGAGACCACGTATAGAATTAGATGGATTTAAATTTGAATCACTACCATTATGGATTAACTTTCATAATATTCCTCTAAAATATTGGACAATTGAAGGATTGAGCTATATAGTCTCAATAGGTAAACCAGTATGTTTTTACTCTTTGACAGCTATAATAGATAGAATATGCTAAGCCAAGATGTGCGTGGAGGTTAATATCAATGCTGAGTTATTGGGAAATTTATTGGTTATGAAATTGGATGTCGATGGTGAGCTTTATAAAGATGAAATTTCACTTATATTTGGAAACCTAATTTGAGAAGTAAGATTTGAAAACTGACATAAAGGATGTTTAACTCGGGTACTTACTATGAGGTAATGGGAAATGAAGAGTCAGATGTTGAATCTACTCTAGAAATCTATATGGAAAAAATTCAAGTATTATCTCCTAATTCCCAGTTGGAGAAGATTGAAGATGTATTCCCTTGTACTAAAAAATCAGGAAAAAACTAGTTGCTGAGTCCATATGGGGAGGAAACAGAGATGAGGAGAATCACGTTAGAAACTTACTTCAGGAGGAGGAAAGTAACACAAAGAACAAATAAGATTTTATGGGAGAAGGATTCTGTGTTGATGAGTAATTTTAATTCTAAGGAGAATGAAGGAGATGGTATAAGAATCCAGGATTGAAGAGCTTCGATAGAGGAGAGTTTCATCCGGATTGGCTCCTCCTCAAAAAGGAAGTCTTGACTGGCAGCCTTTACTTGGCAATGGTAAATAAGTTTGATGTCGACATATTTTTTTAAAATGTTAGATGGATAAACAACCCTCTAAAACGTCAAGCTATTAAAGATGTTGTTTTAGAGAAGAAACCTATTCTCTTGAATTTAATTGAAACTAAAATAAATAAACCTAATTTTCAACACATTATGAGATTTTTTGGGGTGAAATTGGAGCTCAGGATCTAATCTTAGTAATCATTATAATGGTAGGATTGTTTTTGCCTTTAATTATGACCTTGCTGATGTCTCATATGTTATGACTTCTGGGTATAGGATTCACCTTACTTGTTAATAAGTTGGTTTCCCTAATCTCTTTGATGTACCGATCTTCCAATTTTGAATTCCAAAGAACAAAGTTATGAGAGAAACTCCATTCTCCTCCTCCTCAATCACTTTTATTCTCATTGTTCTGAATATTCGGACAATCACTTTAAATGTACAATCATTGGTATCAAATAACTATTACATAAAGATAGTGGTGCAATGAGGGGCTTAAAACTTGATAAATGCTCTAAACAATAGTCGTTTGTTCTCTGACCAATAAGTGAACGAATAATGTTACTTTTCCTTGAAAGAACGAGTCACTGCAGGTGATATCATACTTCTAAGGAGTAGTATTTCTCATGATGTCACTAAATAACATAAAGTTGCCTTCATTATTCTGATGATTGTACCTAGCCAAGTAGAGCATTTTTTGGCGGCTTCAAAAAAGAAGATAGGTAGTGAAGAAAATTAATGCGATCCATACCTAAACCCATAATATCACCATCTTCGTCATTATAGATAAGTAACTCTCAGAAGCTTTGGCTCCCCCCGCTACAAGACGGTCATCTTAATAAAATTCTCACTATCCTAAATTGAAATCCAACTTCTTTGTTCATCTACAACTCTACTCCTAAGTTAGCCTGGCTTGACTTGACTCATTGTCATCTTTAAATACAGCAAGATACTCCACTTACGCCTTTAAGTTGCCAACTATTTCTAATTGGTATCCTTGATATGATAGTAAAGAGCAAGACGATAGTGATAAGGTTAAAATAAATTGGAACTTTTGTTTTGATGTCGAAATTCCCTTTTTGTCCAATAAAAACAAGTTGTTTACTTAAAATTCTAAACTCAATATGTAAATCATTTTCGTTTCACACTTACTTTTTATTTGATTTTAGACCTTTAATCAACATCCTAAATTCTATTGTTTTAACTTATAATTCCAAACCAATATCAGAGGTCATTAATATATTAGAAAAAGGATAAAATGGTACTATTTGCGATGACCTAATTCACTAGCTAGACAAGACAACGCTGAGAGGCATACAAAGGTAGCACACGAAGTATAGAGATGTATTAAGACGGCAACGTTTTGTACTGTTGGTGTTTGATATATCTACCACATATAGATAAGGAGTGAAATGTTTCTATTAATAATGTAATGCAATGATTGATTCAAAAATATAAATTTGAAATGACAAAGAGAAACTTTTTCCACAGGAGTGGCGAATTCGTACATGGGATTTTTTGGGTCTTGATTTTTCTACATGAATCTACTGCATCATATCTGGAAGGAAGACCATTGTTGGGGTTGTTATACTTGGTTGTTCCCCTTTGAATTTGGTTCATACTTCCCGAGACATGGTAAGGGGTTATTTATCCCATTTTTTATTTTCTTGTTTCTTTTGGTTATCTACTTGATAACTAAAGGTATCAGCTTCGAGTTCCCATGATTCTTTTACATTATCGACTTTTAAGTTTTACATTTCATATTTTGGCTAGTTTAGTCTGAAATTCATGCAATACACCGAGTTCATAAGAGAAGTCTTTTTACAACCCTTTGCATGTTAACATTGTATGTTTGCTGTTAACTGTATGCGCCAGTCTTTATGAACATTTGACTTTTCCATTTCAAACCATTTGTTTTCAGCGGACTCGTGTCTCTGATTCCAGATTGTGTCAGATGTGACGAAGTAGGGCAATGAGATTCAACTGACCCAGAAAGATTTTCATGGAAGATTGTCAAACTGGATAGCTTCAGTGTGGTTCTTAAGCTCCAGTTTCGCGTCACAGATTGCATATTGCTTCCGCAACTAGTTTTTATTTCACATTGCTTGTGGAACGAAGAAACCTGAGATTGAGGCTAAGTTTTGGGAATATGTACCATTGCCTTACTTTTGTCACATCGAAAACTAGCCTTCTTGTAGACATGAGTATAATGGGTATGTGGATTAAATTTTACTTTAGCTGCCATGTTAAACCATTACGGAAACCTCAGGTTTTCCAGAGCTTTGAGTGGATCATGGGTTGAAAACCCGGAAGAGTAATTAAATGACAAAACAAAATTATGGAAGACTTGGAAGATAGGTAAGTTGAAATGAAAAATGTTGTCCACTAGCTATGATATAGAGTTGCTAATTTCTGTTCGATCCCAGCGTAAAACAAGAAGGATCACTATAGGCTTAGGTAGAGAGGAGCTTACCTTCATCTACTACAGGTATAGTAACAAGGGGTCGGTCGTTATATGTATATAGTGTTTTTTTTCAATTAAATAAATGGATGATACTTTGTGTAACGAATTAGGCCTGAATAATTATATGCAATTTCCGTCCACTGCTTTCAATTTCCGTCCACTGTTACAAATAATAAAATCATGCCCATTTTAGCAATCACCAGATTGGATTAACAATTAGTTGATTCCACGGATAACGAATTAATATAGCTGATTTGATAGCTATTTATTTAAAGATATTTGGTAAAATTAGCTATTTAATATTATCTATTTATGTATAAAATAACTTATAAGAGCATGACTTAAAAAAAGATTTATAAAAATATGAGTATTATATTGGGTATTCTTTGATTCCTCGTTCGTGCAATTTACTAGATTTTCAATTCTTTTTTATGTTTACTTTCACAGTTAAAGGCATTTGTATATAATGAGATGTCGACATCTTTAGTACCGGGTGTAAATACTGGTCAATATCGGGTGTAAATATTGGTTTGTTTTATCTGGTACCGGTCGATATTTATAATACAGGCCATATACTGGTCAGTATTAAAAATTTTAAAAAATATAAGGACTTTTTTGTAAAATTTTTATATTTTTAAAAAACTCTCCGCTTCTCTCTCTCCCTCCCTTTTCTTTTTTTCAAAGTTTTTATAATAAATTATTTAGTTAAACTTTTGTTGTGATTTTTTAGTTTTAAATTTTAAAGTAAAATAAATATTTTTATTATTATTAATAATTATACATTAAATTAAACCTTAAAATAAATTATTTTATTTAAATTTATTTTAATCTTTTATACAGTATTTATTAATAAAGTATTAATAAAAATATTTTATTTTTTAAGATAAATAATTTAAAAATTATTATTTATAAACTAATATTTGTTCTATATATTTTTAATTATTAAATAAAATTTTATTTGAAATTTATATATTTAAAAATATTTTAATTTAATTATATTTGTTAATAATTATTAAATTAATTTTATAAATTAAAATAAGATATTTATAATTTTAGTAATAATTAATTTTAATTAATTAAATATATGATATATTTAATTGATAGTAAATTAAATAATATATGTTTTTTTTATGTTTTAATTCTACTTAGTTATTCCCTGAATTTTTATTATAAATTGTAATAATTTGAAAGTTAAGGATATTTATTATTTTTTATTGGATGTTTTGACGTAATTATTATTTATTATATAATAAAAATTGAAATTGTAATATTAAATACTTTGCATTGTTTTTAATTTTATATTTGTATGATTATGATTGTCTTTTTTAATAAAAATTGTGGTTATATTTATATGTGAAATATCTGAAAATTATTGTTATTTCATATTAATTGTGATTATTATTTATTATTATGATTTTTGGAGATAGAGTTAAAAATATATAGTACAATTGTACAATATAAAAATGAACTATTTTGTAAATTTTTTAAAAATCAGGGACTATTTCATAAGTTTAAAAAATTACCCAAAACGGTAACCGGTATTAATCAGTACCAATATAATACTATACTAAAACTCAATTGGTACGATATTCGCAACATCGATGAGATGATAACTCTTTGAATATTCTGACACAAATTTGATATCAATTTAACTTCAAACATTAAAATTAAAAATATTAAATTTAAATAATAAATTTAGTACCTTTATCTCTATCTATCTTTATCTTTTTAAGTAATTTGTAATAATTTTTGGACACAATAATCTTTTCTCTCTTAATTTTTTAGTTACAGAAGGAAAATGTTACTCATAATAGTGCTGTCAAAATTAGAGGATTGAGTTAAATCCGCAAAATATAATTGTTAACAGTTTAATAAGATGAAATATCTTTCAATACGGAAAAAGAAAAAAGAATGATAATTCATTCATCAAACAAGTCCCATATACCCTTTTGAACTTTGTTACTCTGTTTCCGTGTTGCTGGAAGGTTCGTACTTATTTTCCTCTTAAAAGGTCCGTGATAAATATGTCTATGCGAAAGAGAAGAACACAAATCAACTAAACATCCATCAAAATGTGGTGTCTCATCCTATTCGGTTCCATCAATGCTATGCTTTGCCCAGACCCTGCCTTAACCTTCTCAAAACATTGGATTGAGCCAGATTGATAGATCACCTGACCTCCCTAATACTCACTATCCACTATATAAATGGAGGTATTCGCCTAAAGACCTATTTTGAAGCATTGTTTTGCTATTGTATGTCAGAAACCAATTCCAGCACCGTTTTGCAGACCTGCGAGGATATTGAGAGTTAAATTTTGGGCTACGAATAAATGTATAACGAATTCTGAGTTATAGGCATCAATTTTCAGGTCTGTCTTACTATTTTCCAATTAATAATGTAATTCATTGTATAAAGTTACAATATTATGCAAATTCAGTAAACAGTTCTTGGACTTAATAATGAAACAGATCGACAACGTTTTGAGTCCCAAAAAGTTTGGAGGGGAATTAACTCTAACGACAACGTTCCAATGGAGAGAGAGGGAAAAAAAAATATATATATATATATATAATACGACAACGTTTTAGTAAAAACGGTATAAGCATCCACAACAGAGAATCGCGTCTTCCTTATTTTAATCAATTAGGGTTGGGCGTTGAGAGAGTTTCCAAGGCGATCGTCCCCTCCACGCAAGATCAGACGCCGAAGGTAACGAATTTATATTCTGGATGCATGCGCATACTTCATCTTGCTTCCTTTAAACAATGTTTTGCTTTGTCTGATTAAAACTAGATGCCTCCCTCATCCTTCCTCACTTGGTAGTAGCTTCTTCTCAATTTTTGGTTCAGATCCCTAATCGGTAATCCCAACATTTGTGGACACCTCTTATAGGTTTCTCTTCACTAGCTAGACAAGATAGTTAGCGCTAAGAGAGAATGATTATCCCAGTTCGCTGCTTCACTTGTGGCAAGGTACCAATTTCTATGGATCGTGTTGGGGAGTTTTCTAGTTCTAGTATTTTTGAGGTTAAATTCGAAGCTGTGGTTTTGTTGCTTGGTCTGGCTAGGTGATCGGAAACAAATGGGACATGTATCTCGACCTTCTTCAGGCGGATTACAGTGAAGGGTGAGACTCGAAATTATTATTTTTTCTTTATTTCCTTTTCTTCAATATCTTTTTGTGAGCAAAGAAGGGTTTTCTTATATATCTATATATATAGTTTCTCCGCTGCAGTGGTGAATTCGTAGATGGGATTTTTTTTTATATTTTTCTACATGAATCTACATCATCTTATGTGGAAGATTTTCCATTTATCTGCTGTGATTTGGTGGCAGACCATTGTCGGGGTTGTTATACTTGTTTGTTCCCCTTTGAATTTGCTTCATACTTACCGGGAAATGGTACGATGTTATTTATTTATATGTTTATCCTCTTTTCAATTTTCTTGTTTATTTTGGTTATGAAGTTTACTTGATAAGTACAGGTATTAGCTTTGACTTTCCATGATTCTTTTCCATTATCGACTTTTAAGTCTTACATTTCATATTTTGTTTAGTTTAGTCCACAATTCATGCAATAGATTGAGTTCATAAGAGAAATCTTTTTACAACCCTTTGTATGTTAACAGTTTATGTTTGCTATTAATTTTATGCTTCATTCTTTATGAACATTTGACTTTTCCATTTCAAACCATTTATTTTCAGCGACTTTTGTCTCTGATTCTAGATTGTGTCAAGTGTGACGAAGTAGGGCAATGTGATTCAACTAATCCAGTAAGATTTTGATGGAAGATTGTCAAACTGGATACCTTCAGTGTGGTTCTTAAGTTCCAGTTTTGTGTTAAAGATGCATCACTTGCTTTATTGATCGATCAACTCTATTAAATGCTGATGCCTCATTTTATTATATGAATTATAACTTGTGCTGGATGGTAGATCCTATCGTTCCAAAATATGTTTGTGAACTTTGTTAGAAATAATTATGAATTTGTGATAATTGAGTGTTTTGTATGCAGAGATGCTCTTGATGCACTTGGCTTGGTCCGGTATTGCTGTAGACGAATGCTAATGACTCATGTTGACCTAATTGAGAAGCTTTTGAACTATAACAGTAATCTCTCTCTCTCCCTGCATGTACATGTGTCCTTACAGCGACATTTCGTTTTAATATCGAGTTTCTTCTGCAGCTTTGGACAAATCTGAAACCAGTTAAGTAAACTTCTACATTAACAAGGGCTCCAAAGTTGATTATCATGGATGCCTTGAAGAAACCTGGGATATGTGCAGAGTTTCTCCGTCTTCTGTTTCCATATTGCTTCTGCAACTAGTTTTTATTTCACCTTGCTTGTGGAATGAAGGAACCTGAGATTGAGGCTAAGTGTTGCGAATATGTACCATTGCCTTACATTTTGTCTCATCGAAAACTAGCCTGCTTGTAGACATGAATATAACGGGTATGTGGATTAAATTCTACTTTAGCTGCCATGTTAAACCATTATGGAAACCTCTGTTTTCCAGAGCTTTGAGTGGATCATGGGTTGGAAATCCGGTAGAGTAATGAAATGGTAAAACAAAATTATGGACAACTTGAAAGATAGGTAAATTGAAATGACAAATGTTCTCCACTAGTTATTATATAGAGTTGCTAATTTCAGTTCGTTCCCAAGGTAAAAAGATGGACTATAGGCTAGCTGAATGGCATATAAACCAGTATGGTTTTGTTTTCTTTTGTGGAGGAACTTATCTTCATCCACTACATGTAGAGTTATAGCAGCAAGGAGTCGGGAGTTACTTTTATATAATTATTTATTTATTAAATAAATGGATGATGCTTTGTTCAACAAATTAGGCTTAGAATAATTATATGCGATTTCCGTCCACCACTTCAGATCACCTTTGCCATTTTTTCCTAGGCCATTTATTCCAATAACATTCCACCCATCTAATTTTCTCTTTTCTAATTATTGTATGGTTGGATGCTGTTTGGAATATATGAGCACAGGAAAAACGGCCCAGGGATTTGAATCCCCAGACGTGTGAAAGTTTAATGCTTGTCAATCTTAGATGGTATGCAACATCTTTTCTGTTGCAGATGATAAAACCATATCCCTTTTGAACTTTTTTACTCTGTTTCCGCGTTGCTGAGGGTACGTATTTATTTTCCTCTTAAAAGGTCTGCAATAAATATGTCTGTATGAAAGAGAACACAGAGAAGATAAACTGTCCCGTCTCATCCTATTCGGTGCCATCAATGCTATGCGTTGCCTAGGGGAACAGATTTTCTGTTAACTTTCTCAAAGCACTGGTTTGAGCCACATGTGTTGATCCCCTTACCTCCCTAATACACACTATCCGGTATTCGCCTAAAGGCCTATTTTGCAGCATTGTTTTGCTAGTGTCTATGCCAGAAACCAATGCCAGCGTTGTTTTGCAGACCTGCGAGGACATTGAGAGTTAAATTTTGGGCTACGAATAATGTATAACGAATTCAGAGATATAGGCATCAATTTTCAGGTCTTACGTCTATTTTTCAATTAACAATGTAATTCTTTATATAAAGTTACAATAGTATGCAAATTCAATGAAAAGTACGTTATTTTTTCATTATATCATGTAATCCAAGAGGCGAAGCAAGCTTAAACAAAAGTATCATAATTTCATCTTAATTTTAAGTGTTTGAAATTTTTTTTGAGTAATTATAATTTTTGGTGCCAAAATTATAACCAACATCTCTATCTAATTTTGAAATTGCCCTAAGTCTAATACATTACATATCTTTCTATAAAATACTTATGAAGTTACAAAATTATGAAATCATATGTAGCATTTCATAATGTTTTTATTATATTTTGTAACTTTCAAGGGTTACCTCATCTTAAATTAGATGTGATATTTCTTTTTCAAATTATATGTGCTACTAAAATATAGTCACTTTTTTTTTCTACGATGAGAAACTCGGTATGTATTAGATAAAATTTTGAGGACACATAATAATCCATCAACTATAAAATTTGACAATAGTTTTTTTTTTTTTTTGGCATACACTAGTCTCAGTCTTCGTATCAACTGAGGTTAAAGTGATAGATGAGGAAATATAATGGTAGATGTACCTATATTTAAAATCATAATATATTCTTAAAAAATCATAGATAATTTAGGAAAAGTTGCTTATAAAATGGAATTGCATGTAAGAGTTTTGGTGCATGATGTACACCATATGTCACAACTCAAGAACATGTTAGTCCCACCATACTTGTCATCACTATATGCCACCAACTTGGAGTGAAGTTGATTACCAAATGCTTATACAATGTTCTAGTCTTCTAATTAAGAGAGCAACCTAAAAACAAGGTTCTTTAGATGAGCAAATAGAACTCATATATATCAACACTTAAAAGAATTGGGGGTAGCTTGAAACACTATATTTAGCTAGATTTTTTTAATAAATGTAATAAACATCATTTAATAAGGAACAACTATTATTTATTGATATAGTGTTGATGTAGCCATTTTTTTTAGTTATGTTTAATGAAATCAATATTTTTCCCCTCTTCTTTTTTATGAGAATCATTTTCTTCTCTTATTCTACTATCATCTTAAGTTGTCCTATGTTAAACAAAGTGGAACCTTTATGCATGTTCTGATTTTAAGAAAAAGAATGGACCTTTGTGAATGTTCTTGAAAGTGTCATTTTCTTGTTATCTTTAAAATAATCATGTAATGGATTGAACATAATGTCAATGAAACTCTTATTACAATTTTGCATATGGAATTCTTAGCATTTAGCAACTCTAATTATAATAATGTTAACAAAGTGGTTTGCTTTTATGGACTGGATGTTTCTTTAAGGACATTGAGGAGAGATAGTAATCTAGGTAGAAGATTTTTGCAATGTCCTAATT
>JANZXR010000001.1:5458173-5486328 GCA_027575705.1 Erythroxylum echinodendron
TTATGGACTGGATGTTTCTTTAAGGACATTGAGGAGAGATAGTAATCTAGGTAGAAGATTTTTGCAATGTCCTAATTATCTTGTTTGTAGTTGCGAATTTTTTCAATGGTTTAATAAGCAATTTCCTAAGATAACTATTTATATAATTAAAAAATTAAGAAAAGATATATTTGCAATGAAGAAGGAGGTTGAAAGAAGGATAAGTATATATGAACTAAAGGAAGATGATGTGCAATTGAAAATTATGAAACAAGACATTGGGATGTTAACTAGAAAGAAAAAAAGTTAAAGTTGATATCATTCAATATAATTGTAAGATTTATTACAATTGTTTTTTCATTATTCATCTTCTATATTGTTTTAAAATTAAAATTTTAGTATGACTAGTATGAATGTACTTTTTCTTTTTATTATTAAATGGGAATATAAAACTATGTGCTAGACTATATTCAAGTATAGTCGAATTCAACAAGATCAATCATATATAAATACTTATCATGTAATATCAAATCTCCCTACTTGATCCAAATAATATAAAATCTCTCTGTATTCAAGATCTATCATATATAACTGAAAACACATATTAACTAGGTAACTTATACACTACTTGATCCAATTAGTATCACATCTCCCTATATACAAGATCTATCATATATAAATACTTATCATGTATTTATAGTATATACAACCAATAGTATAGACAACCAATCTCTAAGAAAATTGTCAATGTTTATTTAGTTTAAGTAGTAAATATATGATTTAGTTACAAAATAGACCAAATTAACTGTCATAGATTTAAATACATCAATACACCAAATCAATTGTCTGGTTTATTAACTTGTTGGCTCCTAGTCCTGACTGTCACTCTCCTTTTACTTGTAGTAGCTTGTAATTGTTTTAAAGTGATGCTAGACTTACCTTTAAATCTAAGACCTCTTGGTTCAAATAAAAATTTAAAACATATTGAATCGATAAGTCCAATATTTTTTAAATTTTATGTGCCAAGAAGATATGACTCAAGTTAAAAGGTAAATTCTTTCGTTTAGTAATTAAGCCGGTTATGCTCTAAGGGGCAAAGTGTTGACCCATCAAATAGGTGTATAATTATAAATTAATGGTGATAGAGTTAAGGATGCTCCATTGGATGTGTAACCTTACAAGAAGAGATAAGATCAGGAATGTAGTGATAAGAGATAAATAGAGGGTGACTGACATTGATGGTAAATTGAAGGAGAGAAGGCTTAAGTGGTTTGAATATGTTATCAGGAGACATCTTGATACCCAACAAGAAGTGAGAAAATTATACTTAGCGACTGTAATAGAAAAAGAGGAAGACCAAAGACGAGTTGGGAGAGATGATCGAGAATGATATGGCTCTACTAGAGCTTACCAAGGACTTGACCCTCAATGGAAAACTTTGGTTAACTAAGATAAGGGGAAATGATCTTACTTAGAAAGGTCATTCTCTTTTTCACAGGTCTTTTGAACTGTTTCCTTTGCTTTTTGTGCCTTGTATTTAACCTAAACACTTTTATCTATAGTATTTCTCCCTTAGTCATTTTAATTTAATATTTTTTTTCTTTTTTTTCAATTGCTTATGTGTTTTATTTATTTACTTGTCTTCCTTCTTGTCTGTTTATTTATTTTATATTTTTTTCTTTACCTTTTTATCTTTATCTTATTATTTTTATTATCTT
Organism: Erythroxylum echinodendron; assembly: GCA_027575705.1. Lineage (NCBI taxonomy): Eukaryota > Viridiplantae > Streptophyta > Magnoliopsida > Malpighiales > Erythroxylaceae > Erythroxylum > Erythroxylum echinodendron. The sequence continues at coordinate 5,459,871 of JANZXR010000001.1, forward strand.
TTATATTTCTTTTATATTTTAATTAATTAATTATTTCTTTATCTTTTTATTTAAAATTTGAATTTCTTTATTATGATTTTATTTTATTGATATTTTTACACAATTTTTTTTATTTTCTGTCTTTTGTTTTCTTCAAACAGTTCTCTAAAACTTTTTGTTTTCTTTTTCTTCTCTACTTTTCCTGTGGTTCTATAAAAACTAAGCCTATTTGTGAGTTAGGATAAGGTTGTATACTTCTGAACATCCCCATACCCCGCGTCTCAATGAGATTTTTACTGAGATGCTATTGTTATTGTATCAGATCTACATGTCCATATTTCCTCTGAGTAGTGTTTGTAGAACTAGCAACTTATGAACCAGCTTACTAACGAGCATACATATGAGTTTAAAATTGATCAATCTACTAATGAACATGCATATGAGTTTAGTATAACTATCATTGATGCTTTGTTGGCTAAGATGACATTCATATGTAGCTGAGATGTAACTTTAAATTTGAGTTTGCTAAAAGTAATTAGGTAAAATGAGTAGTATTGTAATTTGTAAGATACAAGAATCGATAGGTTAGCTTTATATAGTTACCTATGATAATTCTCTAACACAAGGCCCTTTCAGTTGAAGTTGTTTCAATGTACAAAATAATATATATAATGTTAACATTGATAATTAGATTAAAATTAGAAAAGATAAAAAATATTAACCACTTATATTGACATATGTTCATTAGGTCTTATTACATTACATGTTTTGCTGTTGTGTCCACAAGCACCACATATCCTACTTTTTACACGTGACCCTTTTGCAACACCTTGCCTTATTGGCATCACCCTCTTAAATGGTGGATGTATTTCCTTAAAATCATTCAATAGAAAATATCACTCCTTAAGCTACAACACTTGATCATACACTCCTAAAAAGGTACTCTTTTTGTAGCAGTCATCCACAACTGCATTAATTTTTGTTTAGAGTGATTGATATCACTAATAGTCCAACTATATAGGTCCCACGCTCTTCAACTACAATAATTGTCCCCTCTTAGTCTTACTGTTAGTCCTTAATGGCACCTAAGAGGGAGGTAATTATGTTTTTAACCAATACACTCAATTAAAAATAGTCAATGTAAATAAGTATGAGGAAATTGCTTAATATAAATTTATCAAATAATTAAATAATAATTTAAAAAAGATAGGGGAAAGAGAATGTAAATCGATTTATAGTGGTTTGGCAAACAACCCTTGGCTACGTTTACTTTTAAGATTAGAATTCCCCTATCGTTCTTCTTTCAAAGAGAAGAACAACCTTTATACAATCTTTCTCTTTCTTAGTAAAGTGGAACCCTTCTCGTAATCTTCTTCGAAGGTAAAAATGAACCTTAATCCCATTTGGAAAACTCCCAAGTACGATATCCAACACCCCAAAAATGGATTACAACTTAAATTTCCTCACTTTATCACTTAATAACTCTAAAATGGATTACTCACACAAATATGAAACTATGATGCTTAAATAATTGAAAAAAACTTTGAATTATGAGTATATAACACCAAAACCTTCTTGATGATAAATCCGAAGAGAACATACCTATTTGTAGTTTTTTGTTACCCGTACTAGTTGTTGGACCTAAGAAATAAGCATTACAATGGTTATTTCTAGATCAGTAGTCATCTAATATTCATTAAAGGCATCATATTCACTAGCTATTAGAATACTAGTCGGCCAGTAGGTATAATGGTTGACCAATATAACATAATGGTCAACCAATAGATCAACAAATGTTGATACAATCTCTCAGTATATTAATCTTAACAATTTTAACCTATATTTGTTGACCACTAATATAGGTTGACCAATCTATGCCAAAACATGACTTTAATGACTTCAAATGGTCAAACTTAATTTTAAAATACAATTATAATTAAAAAAACTTCCTAAAATGTTTCTTAAAAATTGCTTTAAAGATCAAAAGGCTTTTATATAAAAAACAAAAGCTTCAATGCTTCTTAATGAATGAAAAAACATATGTAATTAAATAAAATGAAATATTTTTGCATGATGAGCCTTTTGGACTATCAAACTGAATAAATGAGATTAAAATTAATATTATAAACTAGATAATGACCTTGATGTTCCTTGTTCTTCTTTGTTTTTTTCCCCTTTGGTTTGATCTTTATTTCATTAGTTGTAAGCTTCAACTTCCCTTTATTAACTTCATAAGTTGTCTTATTGAGCTTATTGCTTTATTTTCCTTTTATATTGCTTTCCATCAAAATAATAATTAAATTAGCAGTTATTATATTTTATTTTCATCAAAATATTAATTATAACTTCTCTTGGTTCAACAATCTCCTCTTTTTTAAGGATGAAAAAATGTTTGTGATATTAGAGAACAATAATAAAATTAAGCATACAAATAATTGTCGAGATCATGACTACCTTCCCCTTAATTCATGCTTAGAACATAATTCAATATAAAGAATATAAATCAATATCAAGAACAAAAGAAATATCAATACATGTAGATAATATAAATTTACTCAAGCACATCATATAAAGTGCAAGAAGTATAATCATTACTCCCTCCGAATGTCATTACTCCCCCTAAGTGTCATTACTCCCTCCGAATGTCATTACTCCCTTAAATCTAATATCATTATTATTTTTCCCAATTTTTATGATCATCAAAAAGAAATATTTTTATCTAAAAATGCAAAATATAAAGTGTCATGCATCGAACTAACTTGATATAAAAATTACAATATATTTGATTAATATTGATAAATTTTCTTATAAAAGAGTGCTATTGAATATTTAAAGAGTCAAAAAAAAGTTATTTTTGATAGAAGGATTCCTATTATTTTTGATAGAAGGATTCCTAATTATGTCTAATTTAAACTCCAATTTTGGAATTAAGCCTAAGTTCAAAGATTCCAATAAAGCTACAAGAGTAAGTTTTGATAAAATTATAGGATTGAATTATAATGAATATAAGCATAATTTCAAAACTTAACAATCAATTTAAAAATATATAATTTTGGATGTCCTAAAATTTTTAAAAATTGAAATGTTAAATAGTTTTCAAAATACCAAATTTGAAGAAAGTTAAAAAGCAAGACTATTGTTGAAAGGGAGATAACCTTGAATCCTTTGCTAATTTAACTATGAAAGCAACACTTTGGAAAGATAACTCTTAAATTAAGAAAAATCGTGAAAATCCCCAAACTAAAACTCAATAATGAAAAACATTTCAATTTGATGAAGTCTAATAGTTTTTAATGAAATGAAGGGATGGTTTTTTCAAAGAAAAGAGTGAATTGTCTAAAGTTTTGAAAGATATAAACAAGAAAAATAGAAAAGAGAAGAAAAAAGAAGCAAAAATCTCTTAGGCCCTGAAGACTGGTCGACCATGTAGTCAAATAGTGTAGTTAGAATAGTTTTGAATTATTTGTACTGAACTTGCTACATTGGTCAACCATAGAGCCATATTAGCCAACCAAAGACTAGTGTGGTTGACCGATATATACAACCAATCTCTTACAAACTCATTCGAAAGAAAAATCTAATAGATAATGAGATATTGATAAGCCACTTAAAGACATTGGTTGACTAATGTGCATATGTGGTCAACCAGAGGAGCGACCAAACACCTTACAAACTTACTAAAATGATAAAATTTTCTTGGAAATGGAGACATTGGTCAACCACTTTAAGATATTGGTCTAGTGTGTTTTAAAAAGCTATAAAATAACATCAAAACTTGGAAAAAAAATCTATTAAAATATATTAGTCCCTACTAACACTCAAGAGGAGGTTGATTAGGTGTTTATAAAATTCAATAATTCTTTTAACCAAAGTACTTAGTTAATAACAATCAATATAAATAAGGATGAGGAATTTGTTTAATATAACAATTGAGGAATAATTTAAAGAGGATATGAAAGAGTTAATGCAAATCGATTCATAACGGTTCTACAAACAACTCTTACTTATGTACAATCCTAAGATTCTTTTTAGAATTCTACTATAATTCTTCTTTTAAGGCACATAATAACCTTTATACAATATTTCTCGGTAAAGAGAGCAATAATTTAAAGAGGATATAGAAGAGTTAATGCAAATCGATTTATAATGGTGCAATAAACAACTCTTGCTTATGTACACTCCTAATATTCTTTTTAGAATTCTACTATAATTCTTCTTTTAAGGCATATAATAACCTTTAAACAATATTTCTCGGTAAAGAGTATCCCTTCTCACAATCTTCTTCTAAGGTGAAGAGGAACTTTAATTTCATTTAGAACACTCCCAAGTACAATATCCAATACCCTAATAAAGGATTACAACTCAAAGTTACTCACTTTATCACTTAATAACTCCAAAATAACTCACTAGCAGAAATATGAGACATTGATGGTTAAATGATTAAAAACACTTGAAATGTGCATATACGATAACCAAAACCTTGTTGATGCTAAAAACAAAGAGAAATCACCTATTTACAATCTTTTAGGACTTCTACTACCCATTAGAGTTAAGAACTAACCATTACAATGATTGCCTACAATGTACTAATTGACCAGCATATGCAATAAAAGCTTTAGATTTGATATTTATTGGAACATTGGTTGACTCGTAGGCATATTGGTCGACCAACACATCAACCAATGTGACAATAAAAATTATAGTATGTCATATTTAATAACTTTGATCTATATTGGTTAACCACTAACCTATGTAGGTTGATCAATCACTCGAAAGACATGATTTAACAACTTCAAATGATCAAAACCAATTTGTTTAGTCCAATTATGATTTAAACACTTCCTAAGATGTTCCTTAAAGAGTGATTAAAAGAACAAGTGGTTTTTCTATTAAAACAAAAAGCGTCAATACCTCTCAATGAATATAAAGACTCATGCAATAAAGTGAAACAAAATGTTTATGTATGTTGAACCTTTTAGAGCATCAAATTAACATAAAGAGATTACAATTAATATTAAAAACTAAAGAATGACCATGGCAAGCCTTGATCTTCTTTCGTTCTTGGTTGTATCTTCATTTTGATAGTTCTAAACCTTAGTTGCTCTTTATCAACTTGATAAGCTATCTTCTTAAGTTTATGACTTCATTTTGTTCTTATCTTGCTTTTCATCAAAATAATATACTTATTAATAGTAATTATGTTTTTTATCATCAAAATATTGATCGGAACCTCCCTTGGTTCAATAATATCTCCCTTTTGATAATGAAAATTTTATTGATATTATAGAATAATAATAAGATTAAGAATACAAATAATTATCAAGATATTGATTAGCTTACTCTCAAGTCATGCATAAAATATAATTCAATATCAAGAATAAAAGAGATATTCAAAATCAGAAAAATATCCATACATGAAGATAACATAAATTTATTCAAGCATATTACATAAAGTATAAGAAATACAAAAATGACAAAGCAATCACCCCCCTTAAATGTTATTACTGTCCTTACTATCACCAGTCTCTCTCTTACTATCACCAGTCTCTCTCCCTTTTGAGAATCATTGAGATAATTATATAAAAATGCAAAATAAAAAGTGCCATAATTTAAACCAACTTATTTAAAAAGATGAATTTAATGAAGATTGATAAACTTTCTCATTAGAGAATGCTATTGAATAATAGTCAGAACAAAAGGTCAATTTTTATAGAAGCATCCTAATTGCGTCTAATTTGAAAAATCCCCAAATTTGATGTTATACCTAATTTGAAGGATTCAATTAAGCAATTATAACAAGTGTTGACAAATTAGAGGTTGAAATTGTAACAAATGTAAGCATAATTGTGATATGCAATAATTAATTTCATAAAAGAGAACTCCAAAATTTCAAAAATCGTAAAATGAAAACAACCCAAAGTGCCAACATCAAATATGTATCAATATAAGTGAAAAGAGGAATAATTTTGATTCCTTTTACAATTTTACTATGAAAGCATCAATTTGAAAAGATAAATTTTAATTAAGAAAATTTTGAAAATCCCAAATTTGAAATTCAAGAATGACAATTTTTCAATTTGATGCAATCTAATGAGGTTTTTATAACAAAAAGATGATTTTTTTTCAAAGAGAAGGGTGAATTGTATAAGGGTTTTAAAAGATATGCACAATTAAGATGAAAAATAAGAGAAAACAGGATAAATAGAGAAGTAAAAGTGAAGATTGGTCGACCAATATATGTGGTATACCAAACCCATCGACCAATTAAAGAATAAAATCATTGGAATTAACTTCTTTGCAGGAAAAAACTATATTGGTCGACCACTAAAGTATATTGGTTAACTTATAGAGTTAGGTGGTCGATCAATATACGTTATCAAACTTTTCTCAAACTCACTGGAAAGTAAATTATCTTAGAAAAAGGTGACATTGGTCGACCACTTGAACATGATACTCAACTAATGTGAGTAAGTGGACAACCAGAACTTTGACTAAACACCATACAAACTCATCAAAACTATAAAGTTTTTTAGAAAATGGAGCATTGGTCAACCACTTAAAGACATTGGTCAAGCAGAGTGAATATTTGGACAACCATAACTTCGACTAAGCAAAGATCAAATTCAATGGAAAGATGAAAAACATAGTTTTTTGGTTACACTGGTCAACCACATTAATATATTAATCTACTAATGTGTTTTGAAAAGCTAAAAACTAACTTTAAAAATCAAACTTAAACATCGAAACACTTAATGATTCATAATGATATCAATAAAAAACTATCAAAAACCTTAAAAGAGACTTCAAACACATAAAATCAATCAAGAAAATGAAATGGGATCTTTGTCATATATAATTTCCATCAAACATATCTAATTCTCTTCTCATTGAGCAAAATCTTATCCTTATTTAATGATTTAGAAAAAATATTGCCCAATTAACATAAATTCTACATTAATACTAATTTTAGGTATTAATCTTCACACTTTAAAAATTATTATTAAACACCCTATTTATAATTCAAACCCAAACGATCATCGCCAAATATTTGTACTCAAATTAACTCATAAACACAAGTTATAACATATTTCTAAATTATGAACTAATGTTGAACATTACTTAAAAGAGATTTGAATGAAGATTCTTCTTGAGTTTACAATGTGTTGGAGGCTTCTTATCCTTCTCATCTCTCTCACTGATCAACAATTATCTCTTTTGAAAAGTCTTTGGTAGGTAAATTCTCCACATCCTATAATAACGTCTTTTAGACTTTCTTGTAGGAAAGAAGGTTAAATTCGTCATGATAGAATGCATAAACTCCTTAATAATACGAAATTCAATAACTACTATCTCTATTGCATACCATTTACTATTTCTTTTCTAATAGCTTTACAAACTAAGTTAATAAATGTGTTTTAGGAACCTATGGATGATGATGATGCATATATGCATTTCTTAAACCTTTTGTGTGCATGCTTGATATGTAATCTTCTTTTGGACAATAAAGTTGTTGGATGCTCTCCTATGGTAGTCACATTTCATATGGTTATATGTATGATGCCCTATTATGAATGAAAGCTTGATGTATGCTTCTTTAAGGCCCAAAAGGGTGTGAGTGAGTTTACGTGTTATCATAGAAGTTATGCGTATTATTACTTTGAGAGTATTAAACTATATGCCTAGGTTATTAGCTATATATGCAAGCATGATGCTTGCTTTTAGGATTAGTCCTAGTAGATGTAAAATATATGTGAATATGCTTAGATATGGATGCTTTATACTTGTTAATCATATTATGCAATAGAATTTCTTTATACAAATATTTTCTTTTAATAAATGTGATTTTAGAATTGCGTTCACTTCTATGGTTATATCCTATTCTAGGCCTATCATTAGAATTATTTTGATCTCTTATCATGTCTTTTATTTTTTTCACTCCCTTTAGTAAACTTAGACAATTAGTCCTCAATATAATCTACCTCCTTTTTGAATATGTCATTCCCATGCCTTAATGCATCTAAATCATGATTGTCATTAATAATATTTTTTGAAGCTTTAATGCCATACAATTCACTTTTTATCTTTTCATTCTCATTTATGCGTGAATCCAACAACTTTTTAAATTTCTTGAAATTTAAAGATCATTTCTTATTTTTCTTACTCATATATTTCTAAACTTCCAAATTTTGAAGATAATTTATATGTGTTATCTCTTCTTCCAAATTCTCATTTTTGGATTCACTTGTGTGATCCCAAGTTTACACTTTAATTTCTTTCTTTTTATCCTTATTATAGTTTCTTTTATACTTCTCATTATCATTGAGTAAAGTACATTATGACTTTATATGACCAGATTTTCTACATTCAAAGCATATAATGTTAGAGGTTTTATATTTTAAATTACTTGTACCTTGCTTAAGGTCCTTTCTTTTAGAGAATTTCTTCTTTAAAAAATCTAAAATTTTATAGTTATTAAGGCAATGTCTTCTTTATTGCTTTCACTAATTAATGTCTCTTCCTCTTCACTCAGTTCTTCCTTAGAGGCTTTGAATGCTAAATTCTACTTTTTGGGCAATTCATTTCTTCTTGTGTCTCTTGGAACCTCATTTTGTATATAAAGAGAGATCCAACAAGTTCCTCCAATAGTAAAAATGTTAGATCCTTTTTTTTTTGTATGGTCGTCACTTTAGCTCTTAACATCTTTAAAAGTGACCTAAGCAACGTTCTTACCATTTTAATAATAGTATAAGTCTTTTTAAGACCTTTAAGAGCGTTAATAATATCAATAGCTCTAGTATACATGCTAGATATGCTTTCATCATGCTTCATTGGAAACAATTCATATTGATATGCTAGCATACTACTTTGCTCTCCTTTATTTGATTGATTCCCATACGTGTAACTTTTCAAGTATACTAAATTTTATGAGCCATTTCACACATAAAGACCTTATTGAATTCATTTCTTACTAATGCGCTAAATACACAAGGAAACTAATCTTTTATTTTAAGGTTCCCATTATTCCATTAATTTGGATACCATTTATTTTTACAATTTTTATAGGAATAAATGGACCATTAACACTATTACCCATGTGTCTATACTTTTGGCTAGTAAGAAGAATCTTATCCTAGTTTTCCAATAAAGGTAATCATTTCCAACAAATAAGGGTGCTCTATTAACACTTTGTCCCTTTTGATTAAATGATAATGATGATGCTCTTAAATACCCCATTATGGTCTTTAATGTAGGATTTTGTTAGAAATGCTAGAATAATAGACCTGATTTGATACCATTTGTTAATCCCTAATAGCACCCTTGAGGGGGGTGAATTGAGCGTTTATAAAATTCAATAAATTTTCTAACTAAATAAATTTTCTGACCAAAGTACTTAATTAAAAACAATCAATGTAAATATGGATGAGGAAATTATCTAATATAAATTAATTAAACAATTAAGAAATAATTTAAAAAGGATAGGGAAGATAGAATGCAAACTAATATATAGATAGAATGCAAACTAATATATAGTGGTTCAGTAAACAACCTTTACCTACATCTACTTCTAAGACTCTTCTTAAAATTTCACAATAATTCTTCTTTGAAATCAAAGAATAATCTTTATACAATTTTTCTCAGTTAAGAGGAAGGCTTCTTACTATCTTATTCCAAAGTAAAGGAGAACCTTAATCTCATTTGGAACACTCCCAACTACAATATCCAACACCCCAAAAAGGGATTATAACTCAAAGTTAATTTATCACTTGATAACTCCAAAATGGTCACTCATGCAAATATGAGAAAATGATGATAAAATGATTAAAATACACTTCAAAATGTGTGTATACTACACCCATAACCTTTTTTATGCTTAAATAAATTATAATGGTAACAATACTAAAAATTTGTTATGAATTTTCTAATGCAAATACATGTTATTGAAAATAAGAAATACAATGACTAAAAGAATATACTCCCATGAGGATTGTGTTTATTAATTATGAAAATTAATGTAACTCTGATGTTATTTGAAAATGATGTAATTGAATAAAAATACAATTTAAAGTACTGAAAGTGAAGAATATTGTACAATGATTAACAATTAATATAAATAACTTTCAAACTTTCGATTTCACAAAAATTAATCCCACTTAAAGCATATAATTTAGTTAATTGATGCCTGTTCCCAATATTACTAGTGAATTTCTCTAATATGATTGTTAATCTTTCTTAAGCATCGATAACTTATTCCAATAAACAAGTTAACTACATCTCTGTGATAACTATGAATTTATAGGATTCATTAAGTACAAGAAACTTATAGTAATGCACACAATTTTGTAAATTTCTTTATCTTATAACAATCATATGATATTTTCATCACTGTCTAATTCAATTATTACTTCTCAGTCTCAAATTAAATAAAATCACACAAATATTAATCAAAAAATCACAATCATTAATTACAAAATGAAATATTCAACATAGAATTGGAATAAATATCAATTTAATTAAAATTAAACAATGTTAATTATTCATAATTTGAATGCATCGTATCCCTAAAAACAAAATTTAGAATATCAATAAATTAAATAGCAACTCAAATATGGTTTGAGTTATAATTTAAGAAGAAAGAAAAATTAGGAACTAAAGAAAAATTGATATTGTATTCAGCCTCTAGATTTGTTTGTGTTCTTTCTCTCTTTCTATATGTTTTATTCTCTTTTCTAAATATCCACAGAAAGTCCCAAAATAAACATGAAAAAAGTGTATCCTCAAATGAAAGTATAGAAGTCAGTTCCTTTAAAAAAAATCGTAGAGTCGTCTGTCTATACTCTCTTTTTAAAATTAGGTCATTTCAAGTTTTAAAATTTCCTTATAAATTTAATCACACTAAGGCAAGAGTATTGTTCTAGTGGAATATTGACATGCTCAAAATATGGTATATAGCAAACACTAATTTATAATGTAGAAGCACTGATATTAACGCAAAAACACTAATATTTATGTAATTTTATGCACATTGCACATAAAAGAGCTTCTTCCTGATGTAGAGGAGGTTATACTTTTGTTGACTGGTAATTAGTTTGCATTATAAACTAGCACAATTGTGTTATGACTTATATTTTACTTATTTTTTCGTTCCTTGATCTTTCTTTTTTTAAAAATCCATTATATTTAAAACACACCAATTATTGGTAAAAACTTCTCAAAAACTATAAAACTACTAAATTTAAAATATTTAATTAATGGATATAAATTCCAACTATCACAGGAGTAAATAGGGTATACCCTAAAGTGCAAAGACTCAGGCTATGTTTGGTTAGATAGTTATTAATGGAATGTCATATTATTCCATCATTTGGGAGGATGATTTATAATAGAATGAAATGGGATAAGATGGAAGGAGAGGATTTCACATTACATCTCATTCCATCCTAAACAATAAAAATAAGTTACCTCTGATTTGGGAAGTTTAAGATGAAATGTAAAATGATAAACAACATTTCACTATATTAAGTTATGAAACTTTCTTTCAAACATCATTTCACTATATTACATTATGACCTCTCCCATCCCTGCCAAACAACAATTTTCTAATATTATATCTATTTATATTCCATTCCATTATAAGCCATTCCATTCCATTAAAAACCTTACGTCTAACCAAACATAGCCTCAATGCGCATCTTTAAAAAGGGAGTTGAGCAAAATATGTTCAAATTTCATTTGAGAAAGAGAGCAATGAAAAAGAATACTAAACGAGAGGAACCATGCCAAATGTTAAAGGAATTGAAAGCAAAACAATGGAATGATATAAAGGAGATTATCTTCTAGTGACTGATTTCAGAAACAAGCTAGCCATATAGGTTGACTACTCCCAAGTTCTCTAACAAATGCTTATCTAAGGGCTACAAATAAACTTTTCTTGAAGTCAAAGTAGAGAACACCAATTTTGCTTAGGGAAATAAGATTATTTTGAAAAGATTGTAGAAACATCTGATGTTGTGTGCTAGAAAGAGTAATATGTTGGATACTCCTAGAAATGATAGCCCTTTTTCCATCATTATAACAAAACTGGTTAAATACCTTAACTCAACAAAGAAATGGAATGCCATGAAAGTGTGGTACATAATTCTTTCAAAGAAAATCAATTCACATCTTCTCCAATTTTCTCTCTTATTTCCACTTTAATAACAAAGCAAGTTGGGGATTTAAAACATGTCGTAGAAGAATCTAATCAGCCAAGTCCTATATCTACTCTTGAGCCAATCTTTTGTTAGGAGAATATCAACTAAAGAGTGAACCTGAGGAACACCTCACTAAATGGTGTCATTTCTCCTTAAATGTTTAGGTTTTGCACAGTTTAAAGACCAAAAAAAACTCGAGCCTAATTCAAGTCCATCCAAATTATGCTTAACCTGTTGATTTCAGGTCATATCAAGTCAGGTCAGGCTGGCTTAGATTCTAATTTCCAAGCCTGAATAGAATTTTGAGTTATTCATTCACCACCTCCTTTTAATTCAAAACTATAGACTCTAATTTTAATATAAAAATAATTCAAAACTATAGACTCTAATTGTAATATGAAAAATTCATGTTTGGCTTGAGGAAAAGACTCCATAAATATGTCAACTACCTATTCACTTATACCATATAAGTTCAATTTTCCCGTTTATAATCAATAGGAAAATGAATTGACGCTACACATCGACATGCTTAGTTATACCACGAAAAGCAGGATTCATTGCTATTGCAATTACAGACCTATAATCCAAAATAACTCAATAACTTCCTTTTGTTTAAAATGAAAATCAACGAGAGGTTTCTGGTGCCATAAAACTTGTTGTGACACTAAACTTGTTGATGCATATTCAGCTTCAAAAAAAGACAAAGTCGCTGCATCTTATTTTTTTAGCTCTGTATCACGCTTCAAAACCAAAGCTAAAAATAATGTCGAAAGTGCTCTTGCGATCATTTAAACACCCTGCCTAGTTGTTGTCCATGAAACCAACTAATCTAAAATTCAAAACTCTGTAGTAACAAATACTAAATTCAACAATTCTAGCCATATACTAAAGGATTCTCTTTGTTACGCTAAGATGCTTTGTGGGACTATGCAAAAATCTGGACACAACATTAATAGAGAATGCAATGTCACTTTTAGTGTGTGTTAAATAGTTTAAACTAATAACCAAACTTCTGAAGAGGACTTTTGGATTAGCTTTCTTAACCTCGTCTTCAAGCTATAACTTCTTATTAATGATCATTGGTGTGGCTATCATTTCAAAGTTGGTTATGCTTCAAACAAAGATCCCATCTTCACCTTGCATCACCTTAAGTCCCAAAAAATAATGTATTAACCACAAATCTATCATATCAAACTTTCTCATCATGCACATCTTAAAATAATTAAGTAAAGACTTTGATGAATGCATATAAATCATATTGTCCACAAGAATGGGCTCATTCTCACTTTTTGTGAATTCACTTTCCACAAAAAAGGAGTCAGTTTTGTCGTAACATCATACAGAGCCTACTTCATTTTATGCAGGGCTTTTCCTGACATCTAGACCTTGTTTTTAGAGCCATTTATAACAAAGTCTTGGGGTTATGAAATATAAAATTCCTCTTCTAGATCACCATTTAAAAAGGTAGACTTCATATTGAACTAATAGACATGTAATTGCAACTGGGCAACTAATGCTAACAAAATTCTCATAGTTTTAAATCGAGCAATGGGAGAAAAAAGTTTCTTCAAAATCTATACCATTTTATTACGAGTATTACGTAGAAACAATTCTAGCTTTGTGTTTTTGAATACTACCATCAATTTTATACTTCGTACAAAATAGCCACTTTGAGCCCTACAACATTCTTGCCTTCAGGAACATTGACTAACTCCACAAGTTGAATTCTTCTCGATGGCTTGCATTTCCTCTACCATAACATCTTTTTCACTCAAATTGTTCTATTGCTTCTTTAAAACAGGTTGGGTCTGGCATATATAGGGGAAACATGAATTAATTATAAATTTAGTTCAATAATCTGAATTTTCTTTGTGATGTCTTACTAGAGGAGCTTCATGATGGAGATTGATAGCTACTAAACTAGTTATGTTACTACTATTACCTGGGGATGAAGTGATTAAGCTTAAAATGCTATTGTCACGTAAGGTTGCTAGTGATTAATCTTTAAAGTCTGGAGTAACTTGATCAAACATGCCTTCCTTTTGAACATTCCAATCCTAAATGGCTTCTTCATTAAACTTAACATTCTTGCTAATTTTTACCTTTCCACTCGTAGGATCATATAGACGATGTGCTTTATAATGAGGACTAAAGATAATGAAAAATGAAATTTTTAGAATTTTTTTATCAAGCTTTGGATCAGAATTAACCAAAGCATATGTTATATAACTGAAGACTTTTAAGTGGCTTACCTGATGCTTTTAAGCTATTCATGCTTAATATAGTGTCTGATTGAAAACAACTTTCGTTGGACAAATATTCAAAAGATACATGGATATTGTAATTGCTTCTCCCAAAAAATGATTTAGAAGCCCTTTTTCTTTTAGCATGCTTCTTACCATTTCTTCCACTCTCTAGTTCTTCCTTTCTACAACATCATTATGCTTTGGGGTGTTTTGTGCTATAAGCTCCCTGTAAATACAATTCTCATCATAAAAAAATGAAATCTTTAGATAAAAATTCACTATCTTAGTCAGTTTAAAGTCCTTGATGCTTTTACTCCTTTATTTATCGACCAAAGCCTTAAATTTCTTGAAATTCTCAAATGTCTCTAATTTGAATTTCAAGAAATAAATCTAACTTATGTGACTATAGTCATCACTAAAAAAAATCCACTTTTTCCAAACAACTCAACTTTCATAGGACCATACAAATTGGTATGTATAAGAGCAAGATATTTGAAGCTCTCTATGACTGCCAATTAAGAAAAGATCTCTTACTTTGCTTCCTATAAATACATATCTCATAAAAACCAAACTCATCAATTTTTGGTAAGCTAACAACCATTTCTTTATGACTCAAGAGTCTAAAACCATTTACACTCAAATGCTCATATTTTAAGTACCATAATTTAGCCTCATTATTCCCCTTAACAACTAAAGCACTACACATATCCTTTGAAACTTCAAAGGGAAACATTATGTCTTGTGTCATGTGAACAAATACTAAGGTATGAAGAAATATTTTATCATCAATAGCACAAGGATCACCATCAAACATAATTGAATATCCACTAGTCATCAATGCTCAATACTCAATTATAAGCCAAACTAGGCACAAGTTGTACATTATAAAGACGTATAATGTCACTTTGCACAGTTTTAATGGAAAATGTACCTTTTCCTTCAAATTGAACATACTTCTTATCCCCAATCCAGACTTCTCTTTTCTACATCTCATTAAGATCCTGAAATAGAGACCTCAAACTAAACATGTGACTCGAGCATCCGCTATCAATAAACCAAGCAACATTCAAAACATCAGTAATTGAGGAATGAGCCAAGCAGTCAAGCTTGTTAATTTTCTTATAATTAGCTTAAAAATGAATAATTTGGGGAATCTCGTTGAGAGTATTTTGATCAAGATGATTCGTTATAAGTTTGGATATGTTTATGATTTAATTCTTTAGGCAAAAAGTTATAAGTTTTAATGATTAAGTTGATTTCAATTTAGGTCATTAATTTTGAGAATAGACACTTGATTTGCACTATAATACTTATGTATAAATTGTACATACATTGAGATAACTGTGAATTATTTTTTAGCATTTTCATTTCCCTATATATGAAAAAATAAAAAAATAAAAAGTAGTATGTGAATAATTAGGCTTAAATAATTTCACTCCGTTGGCTATGTACCAATAAAAAGGTCAAAGTTAAAGAGTGGTGCTAGTATCCATTTGAGATAGTGACCTAGTTGAGTAACCAAACGTATTAATGATAAGGCTTAAATAAGCTTCTAAATGATTTTAAAATGTTTACATTTAGTGTTTTGTTTTTAACAAGGGGTATTAAAGTGTTTAAAGGTTTTAGACATTTGTTTTATTTATGTGCACTTCATACATTAAGTGAAATGGCGTGAATTGAGTTGAAATTTGAAGAATTATGGAGTGGATTGAATTATAATTTGATTTAAGTAACTAAATGCTTAAAAATTCAATAAACTTTATAATTGAATGAATAATGGAGAATCTTAATGGATATCTTTGATTTATTTGATGCTTTCCTAGAGTTTTTTCATATTAAGTTAAAAGTAATAAAATTGATTTGCTTGAGAATAAGAAAATGCTCGAGTGTGATGGAGTTTCATAATGCTCAATAGAGTATATTTCTAATCTCATACTTAGTGCATTTTGATTGTTTATCTAAGAGTTTATTAATGTTTTTGTTACTTAATTTTTTCATATTATATTTTTAAGTCCTAATTGCTTTCATGGGATAAAAAAAGAAAAAATCAAACAGAATCAAGATAGAAAAGCGAAAGATTAAAGCTATCCTTAAAGGACACAATCATGTGGAAATGAACACAGTTATGTAGCTCTTTAGGACTATGTTTCTATATGAATTTTAAAGAATTGAAGCAAGATTAAGGGGCATAACCATGTGGGTAACTTATGACACAAAGGAGGCTTGGGAAAGCATATATTGATGGCCTAGGATGATAGAGAGAATGAAGAACAAGCAAAGAAAAACAATTTAAGTAGATTTACATCAAATAAAGTGGATTTCTTAAAGATTAAAGGGGATCTCGTCATGGTTTTTTTAGATTTTTGCTTTTCCTTTATTCTTATTGCTATGATTTTGAACTAAAATTTTGTTGGTACTTAAATTAGATGAATTTTAGGATAGAACTTGTAGTGATTTTATTTTATCTTAATTCATTCTTAATTTAAATTGAGATTTGCTTATGTGTACTTAATTATCCTTAAATTAATATTGCTAGTGTATTATTTCATGTATGATTTCATGCAATTGAGATTGAGAAATTGGATTGACGGAACTCTAAACTCTCATTAGGGTTCCATTAAGGGGTGTTGATGTAGCTTTTTTATTAAGTTAGAGGATTGAACACGGTCTCATTAGGATTCCGTTAAGGGGTTCTGACGTATTTTTCCATTTACATATAAAGTTTTTATTAATTCAAGATTGATATTTCATACATTTTCTTAAACTTTTGAATGGTCATGTATACATTTATATAACTAAATATAATATTTTGTGTTGGTTGATCATGTTAGATGGTGAGGTTAAGGCCTTTAACCACTTGAAATCTATGTTCTTAGATACTTAATTTCTCTAGGCCATTACCCCTTTAATAATCTCTTTTAGTTTTTCTTTTCTATTTTGGTGTCTTGGATCTTGTTGATTTGGTCCTAAGGTTAAGAGTCAATCTTCTTAAATGATAGTTTAATTTTAAGGCTTTGTTAGTTTTAAGCGTTAAACTCTTAGAAAGAATTTGATATTGATAAGCACATTTAGTGTATAAAAAACCTATGATGGAAGTTTGGCTAACCTAAATGACATGTTTGTTTTGTGATGTTGTGCTATTTTAATTCATCAAACTATCTCAATATTATTAAGAGAGAAGAATAATGTGTATAGGCTTAGCTTTATAGAATAATAGTAAATCAACTGATTTTTAAAAAGCCCGATACTTTATAAGCCTCTTTATATTCTATTACAAAAGGGTTAGTCAAAGTTCACTAATAACTTTTTATTGCAAGCAATATCATAAACATAAGTACAGTAACAAATTAGGTCAATTATGTTTTAGGCTTTGGTAGATATCAAAAGAAGAAAAAGATTCACATTGGCTTAAGGCCCATTTATGATGTTCATTTACTTTAAAATTTTACATATAAATTTATTTTTTTTCATTTAGTCTTTAACTAATTAATAAATTTTCTCTTAGAATGTATTATAGAAAAAGCTCACTTGAACTTTGGTTTGAATAAGCAATCTCAATAGGTGACTTTAAAAATAAATTAGACTCATCTTCAATATGAATACACCTAACAATTAGGTTCAAGCTTTAGAATCAATCTAAAAAACGTAGATCTCTTTCTTTTTACCTATGTTTTTTATGCAACTGCATGATCCAAAAAGGGTATGATAGGAAAAAGAGAAAATTTAATAAAATTCTTAATAAAAGATATTTTTTGAAACTCTTAATATTTTCTTAAAATTCAATTTCTATTTTCATATGTTTATTTTCTTTTTTTAAAGCTCAATCTTTTATCTTTAAAACCATTCTTGTTTAATAAATAAGAATCACAAGGTAACTGGATTTGTTAGCACATTAACTTTAACTTTGTGCCTTTTGGTTTATAATAAGATTCATAATAATAATTGGGCTTATAGGTCCATTAAGGACAAGTTCCTTTCTGTCTTTTACTTAATTTGATTTCAATTTTTTAGACCTATAAGCCAATTAGCATTAATTTATATTTTTTAGTTAAAGTTTAAACGTTTAGGCCTATTAGGTTAATTTAGTATTTGACAAACCTTCTAGCCTGTTAACAATTTAAGTAATGTCACTAATTTTAGTTAGACTTAATCCAAAGTCAATAGGTTGGGTTTGGGTTAACTGAGTTTTATATTAGTCTTAGGTCTAAAGGGCTAGCTTGGGGTTAGCCTTAGCAACTCAACCGTTGTCCTAAAATGATGCTATTTTGAAAATTTTTCTTAAAGTAATGTTATTTTAGCCTTTAGGTTTAAGAAGTTTAAGATCAAAATGACATTATTTTGAGAAATTTCTTCAAAATGATTTTTTATGGCTCAAGGACTAACTTTTAATTATATAAAAGATGAGAGACTATTATAAATTTTTAAAATTATCTAAATTGGTATCTATTATTGATGGATACCCGTGTTATACTATACTAAACACCAAAATTGATACCTGTTTTAGTACGATAATTATAATTTTTTGCTAGAATAGGTATATAGGCTTGGTATTGGATTTAAAATGCCTTGTATTTCTCTCTTTCCATATAGATTGGACACACATGCTAATAACTGCTATATGAGACGAGATCATGGGACTTCTTTGAGCTGCCAAGGACGGAATAACAGTAGAGAAGGTATTATCTTATGTAATCCAACAACATCGCATTAGAACAACTTTCTGTTCCTGATTAGTCAGCTCATACACAAAAAATAAATGATCTCTAGTTTCTTCTTGGATTTGTCAGAAGGGGAAAAGTGCATGAATGCTCAAATATTTGATCCTATCAACCATATTCAACCTGTTTTTGTATAGGTATGTCAATGAGCCAGGTCGTGGCTGGCATGGGCTGGCATGGGTAGGCTCGCGACTCGGCCCACTGGTGGGCTGACCGGTCCAACTCGTCCATTAATTTTTTAAAGAAAAAATGAAAACAACGTCGTTTTAAACAAAATGACGTCATTTCGAGAAAAGTGAACAGGTCACAGGCTAGATCGGGCTTGGCCGTGGCCCGTGGCTCGACCCGAGCAGATCATGGTCAGCCCGTGGCCAGCCCATGATTAGGCCAACCCGGGCAAAAAAGGGGCCGGGCCTGGCCATAATTGTCATCCCAAGTTTTGTATGGCAAGTTATAAGAGAAAAGAGGTTCTTGGCGGGATAATTTTGTTCCATATGATTCGATGCCATAACACCTCTGGTTTCCTCATCCTAAACAGATCTTGAAGGACTTTATTTGATAATTTGTGAGTTGGCCTATTATATACTGATAAAGCAAACACACACAAGAGGAGTGTGAATTGTGTGTAAATTTTTTTCGCAAGTTCTTTTAATTCATATAATAAACAGATCCTAGTTAACGAATAAAAATAGTATGAGCCTGTCAGACGATAAAGCCTTTTAAATGATAGGAGCCTGTTAGGTGATAGTAGCCTTTTATGGGATAGTATCCTGGTTAAACGAAAGGAGCCTAATGAATGATAAATCTTGTTAAAACAATTTAAAAACAGAAGGTGCCTGTTAAAATTAAAAGAAACCTCTTACAAGTTGAAAACAGAAGAAGTCTCTTATAAAAGTGAAGGAGTCTCTTGCTAAAAAGAACATACTCAAAATATAATGTGAAAATTTAAAAGAGAGAGAGAAGAAGGAAGCAGTTAATTTATACTAGTTCGACTTACAACCCAAGCCTACATTCAGTCCCTAAGTATCTAACTTAAGTATTTCATTATAAGAATTCGAGTATTAAATTTGACGAGCTTCTCCAAGCTTACAAGTTCATATTTTTCAAGATTCTCCAACTTTCCACATTCGAAGTGTATAACAAACTTCTAAAAGCTCATAGAAAAATAAAATATAAAATTAAAATTAATTTCTAGATAAAATATCCTCTTGATAGAGTGATTTCACTTTCTAAGGTACAATAAGAATGATATGACTCTTAGGAAGGTAGATATTGCTCAAATGTTTCGAAAGTATGTGTATGCTCGTTACTTTACAATTGTTGTTGCTCTTCTTTAAATAGTCAGTTTTTCAACTACCCGTTACTTCATCTTAATTTTGGGTTGACTTTAGATTTTCAATATCATCTCTGCTGGAACAAAAATTTCCGGAGTTAATTGTCCAAAAAGGTAAGATCCTCCTGGATGTTAATAAGGAAAGTTTACTAAGAGCGTTCCTGCAAGAAAAGAAGTAATTAAAAAATATCTTATCTATTCAAGGAAATAAATCCAATTTGAAATTTGAAATATTATATAATTATCTTCAAAATCGTTAAATATAAACCTTGAGCTAATATAAACTTGTTAAACTCGGAGAAATTTCTTAAATTATACTTTGTGATAATTTATTTGAACCTTGGTCAAATTTTGTAAAGGGTTACTCTTCCCCCATGGCAGAGCAAAATAATTGTGAGGATTCTTCTTACTCATGAAAAAGTAGATGTTATATAGTGAGTTCCCTTTTACACATTGACAAAAAGAAAATAGTGAATTCTCAATTGAAATCTTGCAAGTGGTCGCAGGATAATGATTGTTTAGCTAAACTAATTAAATGAGTTTTTCTCTCTCTTTTCTTACTTTCTTTAATTATTATTATAATTACTTTGTGATTATCATATATGAATTTGTTATATATAATCACTCATTAAAATAGGCATTCCATTCATTAATTTACTCATACAATACAAATCAAATTTACGTATACTAAATTCATTATTTAACAAGCTAATCATTTACTTATACGTACTAAATTTAACAAACATATAAATTGTTAATTTAGAAGAAGGAAACATCAAGTGAACCTAATCCCAAAAGTGTCAACCAATCCATAATCAGTTATTGATAATACGAGTAACTATTGAAATTTCAGAAACTTTAGATAGACCAAATTTGGTCAAATATCAATTGCATGTTAGAAGATTACTTTATACTTTTTTAGATATGAAAAATAATTAAAGAAGAAACATTTAATTAAGATAATTAGAAAATATTAAAATGATTACATATACAGACCGCTATCTATATTTATATTTGGAAGTCTCTTGTTAAAAGTGCTAGTTAAGATGTCAACATTCAGTTGAGCATGATAGAATTATTTGACTGACAAAAGCTTGAGTTTTGCAAATATGATATTCAAATGATATAATTTCAAAAATATTAGATCTATTCGTAATTAAATTTTTGATGTAAAATATTAAGAGAACTAATTTTTTTAATCTTATTTATTTATTAGGGTATCATTATTAGGATGTCAAAGTTAACGATGGATATTTCAGTTGTTTAACCTTAGAAACAAACATTAATTCAAGGGCACGTAAAAAATTTTACTGGCTCATTCCTAAGAATCTTAAATTGTTTAACATTTTACTTTGATTTTTAAATTTTCGGTCTGATTTACTTTAATGACTCTTCTTGTTAAAAATCGATCAATTTTTAAAATTAATAAATTCTTATAAATTAAAATAAATCTAATAGCACTTTTTATTTATTAATTTCTTGTTTCAATTAAACTTTAAATTCTTCGACAGTGAATGATTATTCTTTTTCAATCATATTTTAAACTTTTTAATTTTATTCAATATTTAGCTAATTTTTTTGATGGCATAATACTGGTTGAATATCTTAAATCTTAAACCTCTTGTAGTTTAACTTTCAGTCCGATTTTTAAAATATTGCCATAAATACAAGTGAAGACAAATCCAAGTTAAAAGATTTATTGATTTCGTTGAGCGTTTTCTATTTGTTAAATTTCCTGCATCTTTGCAAATAAGGGTTATAGTTAGGCACTAAGATTCAAGGTTCTGAATCATATTATAACAGTAATGAGCAACTTCTTAGTAATGGTAAAATGGTTAGGACCTTCCCGCTCCATATAGATTCTAGGAGATCATTTGTTAGTCTTCAATTAATCCATTACAGGCTACACCTTAAGTATGGGACCAAGGCTTAATCATGATTCTTTGTTTACCCTGATGAAGAGGGAGTTCTGCGCTGCAATATGCAAAGAGAGGTCGATTAAGTTGTCCTTCTGACATATTACAGACATCATTCATCAGGTACCTTGAAAACTTGAGCTTCTTATATATTTCATCAGTGTGTCTAGTACAGATTTCCACGACTTGCAGTGATGATTTTGTTCCCGAGGGCATCTAGCCCAAAGAGGAAAATAATTTGGAACAGAGTTCTCACCCTAAGAAAGGACCACTTTTTTCTTGGAACGGTAGCTTATACGAGCCTTGGAAACTTATTTCCCTGGAAATTTTTGCCTTTGTACGTTCACCTGAAAATTTTTAAATCAGCAGGTCATGTATCCCACCTCAGCTGCATAGTTTACCACAAACATGTAGAATGTAGCGAAAAGAAATGCTTACACAGGATGTTGAAGTATAATTTACAAAACCGTTCCATAAATTTTATAAGACAAATTTCAAAAAATCTGTTTTCTAAAGATTTCAAACTTGCACTAAAGATTCAATTTGACAATATTCTATTGATTGCATTAGCATTACAACCCAAAATTGAGATTTTGAAGCAGCTACGCTACAATTCTACGGGAAAACACAGTAGACCATCTGAGAAATTAACTATAGCCTCCATTTCAAGTCTGAGGTCTGAAGAAATATCTGCTGTTTTTGGACAGAAATGTGCCTTGTCAGAATGAATCTTAATCCCCACACTTAAGTTGTACCTAAGCAGTGACAAAGTAATATGTTTACACTTTCTAGTAAAAGTTTTTCGGACTCTTTGTCCTTATATTGTCGTCTCGTACAGCCACGAAAAGGGAAATGAGATATTTTGTTACAGTGATTAATAGTTATACCTCAGCTGCTTCACCGTCCCACATCGCTCTTTCCACTTCCTCGCCACAGCCCTCGACGGCTTCACTGTATTGGATTGGAGGATTAGTGGCCCACTGTAAATAGATCACAAACGTTTGCGAAGATTTGAGTTTTCATGACCCATCCATCATTTCATCCACTAAGTATTTATTTCCTCTGGTAAACTAACGTGGTCCTAATTGAAGCTTACGTTTTTGGCAGCTGTACTAAATGCTTCTTTATGAGCCATGTTTGGATTTTCAGCTTTGAGTCTTCTGATCTCTTCTCTGCTGTGAACATAATCATAAGAAATCTATGGCTATTTAGGATCTTATAACCATAAACTTAACATTTACTTACTTGATGAAGCGGTTATAAGCAGATGGTGCTCTCTGCCTTTTCTCTGGGGCTGTTTATGAGATGTTTAGTTGTGTAAAAACCAGTTATGATCAATCTTGAATTGCTTGTACAACGTACTAAACTAAACACTTACGCTTGTTGACAACACGGTTTACAGAGGCTTTGTTATCTTCTTCATTGTCAGACGAGGTCATTAAGGATGAACAGCTTTGAGTTTTCATGGCGTTTCTTGCATCAACTTGCTTATGACTAGCTTCTTCCTTCTGCTTGAGATTAAGACACTGAGCAGTTACTTTAAATTAAGAAAGATCAAATTCGCTATTTTGCTGACGTTAAGAATGGTGACACTTGCTAAGAAACCCATATCTTTCACCTGAGGATCATCGTGGCTTAGAGAAGCCAAAAGATGGAAAGGAAAGAAAGTGGCTTTCATCATGCTCACGGAGAGGAGACTTGTGCAGTGCCCACATCTTACAGTCACCATCTTGGACAAGCTGCAGCATGGAACACTAACCTATATTTGAGAGACCAAAGGGTAAGTCTAGAAATCGCAAGACTTAAAGAAGTTTCATCAAATTTTCAGGTCAAGAATTTTGCAAGATGCACAGTGCTTTACCAGTAAAATGGTTGTGCAAAAACCACATTGTACGTAGCATATCTGCTCCGGAAGATCAAAGAGATGACTCAATGTTTCCATTTGGATGTCGGTTCTGTGAGTGAAAAGAAGAGTGCGGACTGAGGAGTGAAGGATGCAATGAAAATGTGGTGTTCTGATAGAAAGCGGAAATTTATAACAGTTGAGAGGGAACGAGGAACGAATCATTATCTTTCAGAATATGTTTCAATTTGGCCAAAACGGAAAAGGATCATCGCGTTACTGTTGATAAAACCTAAGCATATGCTTCCACAAATATGGTGTAATCATAGTATTACGCTTTGGAGGAGGCAGCTCTCAAGAAAGGTAAAACATCCCATAGCAAAACGGTATTGATGAAGTTAAGATAGTCTTATGAGTTTTTGACTGTTGACTTGCATTTCTTTCACATACTCAAAGAGTTCATTAGTGCTGCAAACTCCAAGGACTGAGGTTTTAACAGGGTCCAAATTTCTATGGCAGTAAGTAAATGACCAAGTACCAATTTGTTTCATGTGTAGTTTTCTTAGTTATTTAACTCACCTATCACTTTGAGCCCATCTTTCATGTCATGAGAGTGAAAGTACAGCAAGGTTTTACCATAAGAGGAAGAAGGGTAAGTTTCTAGAATGATGCATGAATAAGGCAAGTAGGCATCTTAGGATTTGTCTTTGGTCAGATAGGGCTCTTAAAATTGACAATGAAAAATGTCCAGTACCAGTCTCTTTGTTCATGCTATTTCCCAGTCCTTTTCTTTTTGTCAGTTTCAAGGCACTTTTTAAATGTTTGACTGGCCCATGTACATGCAATTCATGACTTTAATCAGCTAAACTAGTAGTGACTTTTGGGTTCTGATTTCCACTTTACGTTCCATTGTATATGCTCACTTCGACTGTTGTAAGTGTAAGTAACAGAACAAGTCAATGGCTAGACATTTAAGTAGAATGCCTAAATTAGCCTTAAAAATTCACAGATTGATTCTTGCAGTAGAAAAACTTGATGAAAGTTAGCCATCCGAAACACCCGCTTGAAACTTCTGTAAATGAATCAGACAAGTACGTGGGTAGAAGAATTATCATAGCTCAACTACCGCTTACATGAACCTCAGAATCTGCCCTACGCTACTTACTATAGAGAACCGATTACTTTTGGAAAAGTCTCGTCTTTGGCCTAATAAAGAAACTAGTACAACATTCTCAACACCCAGCGGAGTTGTGAAGAGTTTTAATAACCAAGTTATGAGTACCTTTTCACCAAATATAGTTGTCCTTCGAATATTATATGAAGAAGCTGTGTGTTACGTTAAGGGTAAAGGAAAAAGGACATGTTTTGGCTCCATGGATGATGAGCAGCTCCCAACTTAGGGATCATATGAAAAATGGAGGAAACAGCAAGCAGGGGCATTGATTAGTTATAGCCAACTGTATATTCTAAAACTCTCAATGCCCCTACTTGCTGTTTCCTCCATTTTTCATATGATAATGGTTTTGATAAAGTTGTGGCCTGGCAGGGCATGGACAATGGTTAGCCATTGCTTTAAATCTATAAGCGGGTTGGTACTCCAACGCAAGGATACATAACAATGTCATAAGATCCTTTATCATTGAATCCAAGATGTTCATCCTCTTTAGCAAGAGGAATATTTAGCATATCTAAAAGACTAGCTAATATTTTTAAGAGTTAATTATATAAAAATCTCAAAATTTACTCAATTTTGTAATATTAACCTAAACTTTAAAAAGTGACGCAAAAATAATAAAACTTTCAATTTGTTGAGAAAATAGTCCGACATTAAGGGATTATTCGGTTCACTTCTATTTTTCTGTTGTAGTTTTTAGTTTTTGTTTTCTATTTTTTTAAACAAAAACAAAATTTTGTTTAGTTGTTCATATTAATGTAGTTATATTTTTTTTATTGATGATAATTACATATTAAATAAAAATTAAAGATAATTATTTTTAATTAATTAAATTTATTTAATCTCTTATATAATATTTATTAATTATCGATAAATTATTTTATTTTTTAAATAAATAATTTATTTTATTTTAAATATATTTTAATTATTTAATAAAATTTTAATTGAAATTTATATATTTTAAAGATATTTTAAATTTAATTATATTTATTAATAATTAGTTATTTAATTTAATTTAATTATAAAAATTAAATTAAATTATTCATAATTTTTATTAA
>JANZXR010000001.1:5490560-5500964 GCA_027575705.1 Erythroxylum echinodendron
CATATAATAGAATAAAATTTATTAAATAATTAATAATAATATTTTTATATAATTAATAATAAATTATATATAATTTACAAAAAATTACTAAATAATTTTTATATATTTTCTATTTTCATTAATAAAAATTATATTTTATTATTAATTATATACAATTTTTTATTAATAATATTAAAAAATTATTATTAGAGTAAGGAGAAATAATATACAAATATAATTAATTATATAGAAGGGGGTTAGGGTTAGAAAAAATAATTGGTATTAAGAAAATTTTTTTAGGGTATATTAGGTAGTATGTATTTATTAGTTTAAATTTCATACTAAAGCCTCCGAATCGGAGATTTCTTATTTTTACTGTTTAAGATGGAATGGAACGCAACATGAAATCCTCCGCTTCTATCACATTCTGTTCTATTCCATTATGAAACCCTTAATTAAACGATGGAAATGTGTTACGTTATATTCCATTCCATTACTAACCCTCAAACGAAACAAGCCCTTCGGTTCCTGACTATTTTATGCACTTGAATTAACTCTTAATTTAAGCATATCATTAAGGGTTTCATGATGCCTATTTATCGAAATATAAGTGGATTAACACACAAACTCTTTGATAGTTAATTATCTAACTTATGAACCTTTCCATAGACAATTACCATGCAATTTGTCGTTTTACCATACTATACCCCACTTAGTTCAGAGTATGGGCCATGTGTTAACTCCCACTAGATTGACTATATCACATCTAGTCCAAGTGATATTATCCTGGAATCTCATTACTCTATCTGTCATTGAAGACTCTTCATGACACATAATTTCTTTGGTTAAAGACTCCTAAGTAATGACCCTGACAAGAGATCGTGGGTATCATCTCTTTCTATCAGGAGTGGTGAATCCTTTATTGGGTACCGAATTACCTTCAAATACAAATAGCTATACCCAATCACCATCATAAGAGCGACCTCGTCTTGAGGTAACAAGGAATGGTGTCAAAGCATAGGATTTATATCCAAGATATCCTTGAGTACCTCAAGTCTAAGGATATTTACACCATTTCTATGATGAGATTAATCATTAATTCGATAGGTCATCCATATGATAATCTCATAGCGGGTTATCTAACGTACTTACTACCCTTAGTAAACATTCACATATTAACTCTAAACATCTCATACTTATAGTTTATGAGATCCACTGCTTGATCAAATCAAGGAGTATAATATGTGCTAGTCTGTCTGGATTAATAATGTCCTGTCTTATTAATCCTATGACTAGGGATTATTTAGAAACTAACATAATTGCACATGATAGGAATCTCATTATCATGATCTCATTATGATTTCCTTCATGCTATGTTTTGTATCATGGACTTCATTAATTCGATTTAAGATCAATACCAATTCATATATAAGCGAATATCAATTCAATGAAAAAATGTCTTTTGCTTTATTAATCAAAATAAAGTCTGTACAAAAGTGCTAAAGGTGATTGCCTTTAGAGCACTACTCTAACAAATAGGACTTCGACTCCTTTACTTAGTTGTAAAAATCCTTATGAAATGTTGTTCAAGACACCTCCTTCTTATTCTTTTCTTCAGGCTTTTGGATGTTTATGCTAGCCTATAATGTGCCTCACATAAAAGATAAATTTGGGTCTCTCAGTAAAAAATGTATTTTTCTTAGATACCCTCATAGTAAGAAGGGGCGGAAGGTGTATGACTTAGAAATAAGGAAGGTGTATGTATCTCAGGATGTTAAGTTCCAAGAAGATGTGTTTCCTTTGGACCTAAATAACACGTCTAAGGTTTCAAATAATTCACACCATATGGAACTAAAAAACTTTGAGGATGATTAGTTTTCATTACCTAACGCTATGCTTCCATCTGGACCTTCTCTAGTAGTGCATGTGGAATTGAATTCCACCAATCCTACTGACACACCTTGCTCCCCTACATCTCTATATACTTTACAGCAATTGACTTCGCCTACCCAGGCCGATGCAACGTCTCTTAATCTAATGGAGAGCGATGACTCTCTAGTTAATGAACCTTAGCATAATAGGGTAACATCATCGACAGGGAGAGTGAAGAAGCATATAAGCCAGAGTTATTTGGGTATGGTCACTGTAAGCGTTGTCCAACTACTCATTTTTAGAATTTTGTTTTTCACTCGGCACAACTTCTCAAACTCATTCTTGCTTCATATCCCCCATCGGTTGTCTCAGGAACGCGGTATCGTATTGCTAATTTTGTAACTTGTTATAATTTTAATGTTGCCCATAGAAATTTTCTTGCTGTTGTATCTATGGGGGTTAAGCCCTAAAATTTTCGGGAGGCTATAAAAGAACCCTATTGGTGAGATGTCGTGAGGAAGGAGATTGATGCACTCAAGCGGAATCACACCTAGGATATAAGTGATCTTCCCCTAGGAAAGAAACCCATTAGCTGCAAATGGGTTTATAAAATTAAATATAACTCTAATGAGTCTATTAAATGTTATAAGGCTCGACTGGTTATACTTGGAAATCATTAAGTGGAAGGTATTGATTACAACTGTACATTTCCTCCAGTTGTTAAGATGGTTAGCATTTGTACTTTTCTTGTAGTCGCTATTACTAAACATTGGGAAATTTGCTAAATGAACGTTAACAACACTTTTCTTCATAGAGACCTTCATGAGGAGGTATATGAAACTTCCACCACTTTTCTTCTTCTTGGCTAGGAAAGGTCTATTCGCTTCACAAGAAGGATAAAATTACATCAACATTTCATAATCTACGAAGACCCATTGCCTTTACATGTTTAGTAAAATGAAATGGTGGCAATGGCTTAGTCATAGGGTCAGCTACCATTAGGTCCGTAGATATGTAATCTAACTTAATTTCTCCCTCTTCTATTGCATCTCTAATAAAATGATACTTCATGCTAATGTACTTAGTCTTTACATGATTCTTAGGGTCTTTAATACAAGCTAAGGCTGCCATACTATCATAATAGATAGTTATGGGCCTTTCCAAAGGCATAATTGACCTAAATGCTGAATAAAATTTCCAAGCCATAAGGCCCCTTGCACAGCCGAGGCACTGGCAACAAATTCTGCCGCCATTATTGATAGTGCTATGCAAGTTTGTTTCTTGCTACTCTAAGAAATAACCCCATTATTTAGCATGAAGACATTGCTAAATGTAGATTTGCACGAATCACGATCACCACCCTAATAAGCATCAATGTAGCCATCCAAACCAAGATTCTCTCCTTGGTAGCATAGCCAATAGTCCTTTGTACCCTTGAGACACCTAAGGACCCTTTTCACACACTTCCAATGCTCGATTCCGGGTTAGAAGAATATCTTGACATTAGACTTACAACTTGGCTAATGTCAGGTCATGTACATAACATGGCATACATTAGACTTCCAATGGAATTTAGGTGTGGGAACTTTTTCATTTCCTCCTTTTCTTAAGCACTACGAGGATACAAATCTTACTTCCACTTTGTGACATTATGGCTTTGCTCAATCCCATGCTGATCACACCCTATTCACCTACTAGAAGGGTGATGTTTCCTTATCTGTTCTAGTGTATGTCGATGACTTGCTCTTGGCTAATAATAATTCTATTTCTTGCTCCAATTTTAAAATATACTTAGATTATTGCTTTCAAATTAAAGATCTTGGTCCTCTTAAATATTTCTTGGGCATTGAGTTTGCTTACTCTCCTGAAGGTTTGTTCATGTGTCAGCGTAAATATACACTAGATATTATGAAAGAGGCGATATTACTTGCAGCTAAACCATTCGACACTCCTATTCCATAAAAATATGGCTTAGCTCTTATTTCTAGAACTCTATTTTCTAATCCGATTTGCTATCGGGTTTGCTATCGAGGCATAGTTGGATGTTTGATCTATTTGACTATTACACGTCTCGATATTGCATACTCTGTTCACATTCTATCACAATTCATGCAAGCTCCTCGCCAAAAGCATTATGAGGGGGCCACTCACGTTCTTCATTATCTAAAAAATCATCCTGAATAAGGTATTTTTCTCCGCACTGATAATGATCTCCAATTATATAGTCATTCTGATTTTGATTGGGCTGTATGTTACGTGATGATCTATAAGTGAATATTTTATTATGCTGGGGTTCTCTCCTATTTCATGGAAGACTAAGAAACAGGCTATTATGCCTCGTTCCTCTGCAGAAGTTGAATATCGTTCCATGGCTTTTACGTGCACAAAGCTTAAGTGGCTAAAGGCCTTTTTAGCCAGTCTTGGTGAGTTCCATCGTTAACCGATGCATTTATTATGTGATAATATAGCTACTCTTCATATTGCAACTAACCTTATCTTCCATACACACACCAAATATATTGACCTTGATTGCCATTGTGTTAGAGAACAACTTTTATTGTTACTGCTTTTCTTCGAACCTAGTTCCAACTTGCCAACATTTTCACTAAAGCAATAGGCAAAGCGCAATTTTAGTTTCACCTGCGTAAGTTAGGCATTTTTTATCCTTATGTATGAACTTGAAGGGGAGTATTGGGAATATTACTTGTAACTTAGTTGTAAATAGAATATTTTCTATAGTTGTAAATATGTCAGTCGTAATTATGTGATTTAGTTGCCCTAATTAGGTGATTCAATTGCCTCTATAGTTGCCTATTAATCTGGGATATCATATTGGAGAAAGTAACTCTTTTTATTCCTTCAAACTTATCAGATACCTACTTCAATTCCCATCATGCCTATAAATTATGACGATGGTTCAAAATTTGGATTGTCAATAGCCCAACAAAACACCACTAAAAGTTAAGAGAATGAATTTAAACGGAGAGGTTGGACAAACTCACCTTCAAAACTTGTTTCCAGTAATGACTTGAGAAAAATAACTAAAGTTGGTTTAAATAAAACAAAAGAATGAAAAGATAGGTAGAGTATCAAGCAAACTAATTCAACAACATTGAAATGAAAAGCTTTTATTTCTCAAACAAATAAACAAAGGTTAGATTAACTCACCTCCAAAAATGTTTAGCAATCCCAATTACATCTTAGAGAGGACTACTATTGAAGGGAGATCGTAGTTGAGTAATCGTAGTGCAGTGATCGTGCAATTCTAATCACAATGATATGCGCAAGTGCAAACAGTCACAAATAATAATTCAGAAGTATCCAAGTATCATATCCATAGGGAATTAATTAATTCACTAACTATTAAACTACCATGCTACGACTCTATTTAGGTAACAAAAGTAGTAATTTAGGAAATTAATTATGCTAAAAGTAAGCTAGCTGTAGAATATGAAATCGTTAATAAAGATATGAAATTAACCAAATAGAAAAGCTTAGGATTCTAATGGTTCCACCTAATCAATTATGCAATACAAATCAGAGCAGTCGAAATTAATCTCTAACAGGCCTAGTGCATTATCGATTTAGCACTAATGAACTTTATCGAATGTCAACTGAATGCTCTAACATATGTGATACTTGTTGTCGCGACCTATTACCTATATTCCAATAGAATAAAACACTATATGTCTATGTGAATTACTAAATTGAGACTCATTAAAAACAGACATCCACTCACAATTGCATACACATTCAGATATATTTCTATCCTCAACATGCATATTATTTCATCTAATTGAACCTAGGACTAAACTATCTCCATCGAGAATCACCTAATCCTTTCAAATAAATTAACTATTGGTAATTAAAGCATTAAACACATAATGAAATAAACAACCAAGCTAGCAAGTAAATCAATTCAAACCACCATAAATCACATGCACACAATCAATTAGGCTTCTGCATAGAATCCTAGTAAATAAAATTAGTTCATAATATTAATAATAAATCTAAACATGTTTAACAAACTTAGAAAAGTCATTCATTCAAATTTAGAATCCAAACTAAAATAAAACAACAAACCAACCCCTAAAATTACTCCCTTGCAATGAACAAATGCTTATTATGTCTGCTGGAACTCTCCTCCCTCTTCTATCTTTTATTTTTTCGTTTTTTGATGTTATATAACCCTAAGAATCCTTCTTAACAGAGGTCTTTTCACATGCAACAACATCCCACTTCAATCCTCATCATGCCCTACCATTTAAGAATTCCAAAACAATTAGGAAACTGATTCGCGCCAGAACTTTGGCATGCTTTCTAGGTATAACCTCCACCTCTTTTTAACCTAGTCTCTATTTAAAAATTGTAGTTCTGGATGTCTTCTTTCTATAGGCTCTTGAATAACCTCAATTGGACATGTACAACTCAAGATATGGCCCAATCACTGTGACTTGGTCAGCAGATATTGGAGTCAGCAATCAGTTGCAAATTCTTTGCTGATTTTGGCTTATCAAACGATAGAACTGGGCTTTGACTTCTTCAAATGAATTGTAGTCCATCCTCTTGGCTTTGTTTAAGATTTCGAATCTCCCCAATTGGAGCTAAAATGAAGAAGATATCTAACTAAACTATGTATGTTTCTAAGAAAAAATCACCTTTCACCTGTGAAAGTGAACATAAATAAAATTTAGGCAGTTTACTAAGGTAAAATCCATCAAAGAGTAATCAGAACGTAAGCAATTGAGGGCGTAAAATATAGTATAAAATATGCTTATCATGTAGCATGAGAGGACTACTAATGAAAGGGAAGCAAGAGAGGATTGTCATCATAGGGAGATTGTAATAGAATAATCATATTGTAGTAGAATATCGTCGATAATTTGAGACATTTTGTTTTGTATTTAAAATTTAATTAAATATTAAATAATGAGTTAAAAAAGGGTACATGTGTCAACTACGTGGCATATAAAAAAATTTGACGTGATTAGCCACTTCAATAATATTAACAGAAACTTAATATCAAGCTATTTTTACACAAATTGAAAGTTCAAGCATATTATTCCACTTTTCAAAATTCGGATTAATATTGTAAAATTGAGCATAGTTTGAAATTTTTTATAATTAACCATATTTTTAAATTAAATAATGTTTATAGTAATATCATTTATTATTTTGGCAAACTGCATAAATTTTAAGTTATAATAATAGTAATATATAATTGAAACCAAAGAACATAATTCCATATATTTTAGCTAATTCCATAATTCCTTGGCAACCTAGACCTTGTCAGCATTTTAGCTAACATAATTCTGTTTGAGATTAGGGTTTTGGGGATTAGGGACTTGATTTGTGATTTTTAAGTTTTTGGGTTAATTAGTTTAATTAAATTTAATTAATTAGATCAATTATAGTTAAATTAAATTAGACAAGTAAATTCCATATATTTTAATAATTTTAATAATTAATTTTAAACAAGTTGAATTCTACAAAATGTTATAAATTTTTGTCATATCATGATGAGATAAAAGATTGAACATTTCATAAGGTTTAATTTACATATTCCAAAACATTAAGAATTAATTTATCAACAAAAGTAAAGATTAGGGTTATTTTTTCTGCTTTTGCCTAAATCGCAAAATAAAGGATGAGACAAATTTATCAAATTATTGAATATGAATTTAAGTTAAATGATAGAAATGCTTGCTTGATTTGTGATGATTAGAATGATGCCACCTTCCCTAAAAGGTGAGCATGAAGTGCACCAAAAACTACTACATTTGTTAATAATGACCAACACCAAAATTTAGCAACATATGTTAGTACACATCAAACTCAATGATTAACTAGTATCTGAATAATATCAATTGTATAGAAAACTTGCATTTTTCTACTTGGATGCATCCCCAATTAAGTACGTCGAAAAAGTTGCTTCAAAAGTTCATCCAACTTATGTACCAGCATTTGAACCTAGCATTCCTTTCCATGAACTATCAGTTTCAAGATTCAACATAAAATATGTCCAAGACAACACTAGGATAATCATTATAAGCAAAGTTCATTTGGGTGTTTTAAAGTTGAGGAGCTACGTATTCACAAGAAAAATAACTTAATGTATCAACTTAATATATGACTCATCAAAAAGGCAAATTGAGGATAGAAGGGAATGGTTCTTATGCAAAACATAAAGTTGATATAACCAATATCTTAAATTTCATTAGCTTAAATCAAACTAAAGCTAAATCACTAGATATGCAGATGAGAATATAATTCTGGAACACACCAGGCAATGAATCTGGTGAAAACATAAAACCTACGTCATAAAGCTTCTAAATTTCGACAAGGCAACCAATTAGCCAGTAAAATTTAGAGAAAGCACATTTTCCCCACAGGACATGCTTAATGTTTTAAGCAGAGATGTTTAACAGACAAATTCTTAATAAAAAATGCTCTTCGCTATAGTCAACCATGGAAATCAGTAATGAGAAGGATATTATATCCTATGATCAGCAACTAGACAAATAAGAAAATCTTAACAGCTCTCCTCAGGTTTCATCATAAATTAACAAAAAAGGCAGGAACATTTATTAAATCCCATTTCCCAATCAAATTAACTAGTCCCTTGAACAACAAAAGCAACAGTCTCCTCCCAAAACAAACATCAAAATTTAATATTTTATCACTTTCAATTAACTGCTTGAAGAATATAATACAATAGATAGGTAATAGAGAAATTCCCGTAAAACCAATATAAAACAAGACAATTAACGGGAGTGTTTGGAAAGGTGTGAATTGAATTCAATTCAGGTGTTTGGAAACACAAAAAAAGAATGAGCTCAATTCATGCATGCAATTGAAACATATCTTTTTTTTAAATTGAATTCACTCCCCTAAGTATAGGAATTCCATTACATTGAAACTTGAGGACGACATCTTTAAACAAAAAACTATTGTTTATTGCGGATTTATAACTAGACATTCATCAAAGTTTATTTATTTATTGTGAGTTTTTATTAAGTCTAATTCTTTGCTCTGTATTTTTCATTAAGAATCATTTTGTGCCATTTAAAAGTAGCACCTTGTCCTTTTGCTTTTTTATTCTTTGGACTACTTTACTTCTCATTTTTTTTGGTGCTTTACTTGATTGGATTCCAAAAACTATTAATTAAAATATTATTAATAATTAATTAACTACAATATAATTGATTATAATTCATTATAATATAATTAATTAATTACAATATAATCAATTGATTGATTACAATATAATTAATTAAAATTAATTACAATATTTTAATTAATCAATATATTGTAATTGGTTAATTACCACATAATTAATTAAAATATAATAAATTTTTATTTCTCAATATTTTTATCATCACTGTTAATGGTAACAGTAATTATTCATTCCTTTTAACCAACTATCATAATTATAATGATTAAATTCATTCTTTTTCTTCACCATATTCCAACGAGATAAGTACCATACCGTTCCAGCCACTGGCCAGTACAGTACTCATAGCCATCGGTACCGGTGGCAGATACCAGTCGGTACCCGTAGTTTTCGATCGGTACCAGCAGTATTGACCAATACTGGCCAGTACCGTAAAGTTTTTAAAAGTCGGGGACCAATCTGAAAATTTGAAAAAAATTTTACCCTAAAACCTACCCCACGACTCATCTTCTTCTTCGTCTCTCACTCATTTGCCGCCTCTCCTCTCTTCTTCTCTCTCTGTGCCGTGCCGCCTCCTCTGCCATCCCCACGCCACCCGCCTCACTATCTCCGTCGAGTCTAACCATCTCTAGTGCTCTCTCTCGCCCTCATCTCCTTCACTCCTGTTGTTCCCGTTCCTCCCTTCATCGTCGTTCCTCTACGCAGATCCGAAGAGGCCACCACGTTCTCCGCCCGAAGACATTGCACTGAAGCCACGGAGACGTGTCTGAAGCCACCGGAGAAGGGGTCGACACTGACAGTCTGACCTGTGCCAAAAATCCGAAGACCCACCAAGAGATCCAACTATCCAAGACCCGAAGTTGGTCTTTTGAAAATTATTTTCTGATTTTGAAAATTTTATGCTTAATTAATATTTTTGTTGTATTGGATACTTGGATTGAAAATTTGGAATTGTTGGATTGTGAATTTGTGATGGATTTGGTTGGATGATGTACAGTGTTGGTTGTTAGAGACTTGGATTGGATGGTATTTTTTGTGTTGTTGCGTGATATGGGATTTTGGAATTTGGAATTTGGATACTGGATGTGGAATTGTGGATATACTGAATTGGTTGGTTCGATTGTGTTTGTGTATGAAATTATTTGGTTGGAGTTGGAATGTGATCTGAAATTTTGACTATTGAATTCAATTGGTTGTGTTTTGAGTATCTGAAATAAATGTCATTTGTGTTGTTTGGTTCATGGATGTTCGGTTTAGAATTTGGTTTGGCATAGTTAATATGATATAGAAGTATTTGATTGCATATTGTTCAATGCTAGCACAAGTTATATTTTATCATATGCTTACATAAATAAATATTATACAATATATATGGTTAC
>JANZXR010000001.1:5501064-5540551 GCA_027575705.1 Erythroxylum echinodendron
TGTTTATGAATGTTTTGTGATTGTTGGAATGAGAATTGTTGGAAATGGAAATTGTTTATGAATGTTTTGTGATTGTTAGGAATGAGAATTATTGAGAATTGTTGGAAATAGAAATTGTTTATGAATGTTTTGTAATTGTTGGAAATGAGAATTGTTGGAAATGAAAATTGTTGATGAATGTTTTGTGATTGTTGGAAATGGAAATTGTTTATGAATGTTTTGTGATTGTTGGAAATGAAAATTGTTGAGAATTGTTAGAAATGAAAATTATGTATGAATGTTTTGTGATTGTTAGAAATGAGAATTGTTAGAAATGAAAATTATTTATGAATGCTTTGTGATTGTTGGAAATGAGAATTGTTGAGAATTGTTAGAAATGGAAATTGTTTATGAATGTTTTGTGATTGTTGGAAGTGAAAATTGTTGAGAATTATTTTGTGATTGTTAGAAAAAGAAATTATTGGAAAAGATATTTTATTATCATTATTATTTTCAATATATTTTCTTATAATTTTTTAATAATTATAATTTATTGTTTACTAAGAGTATTAATAGTACAAGCAGTTCAAATGATCTAATTTCTATTGATAATATCGATGTTTTGGTGGATTGAGTTTCTGAAGAACCAAATTTGGTAGATATCAATGACTTTGAAGATAATCTTAGATAGGAAAGCCTTGACATGTCATTTGGTGCATTAAAT
This sequence comes from Erythroxylum echinodendron, assembly GCA_027575705.1. Lineage (NCBI taxonomy): Eukaryota > Viridiplantae > Streptophyta > Magnoliopsida > Malpighiales > Erythroxylaceae > Erythroxylum > Erythroxylum echinodendron. The sequence goes on from JANZXR010000001.1 coordinate 5,501,768, forward strand.
TTGAATGATAATGAAGATGAAGCTCCTCTCAGTGATGGAAATTTTGTACCAAATGATAACTGGGGTCAGTGTAGTTATAGCAGGTATCTTCTTGTTGACGATTGAATTTCGTTACAAGATATTTTTCCTCTTATTTTAATTTTACTTATATTTGATGTTTATCAGTTTATGTTAAATTCTGTATATGTGATGTAATTGTACATGTTTTTGTTTCATGTTTGACTTCAACTTGATTTTTTCTTCGTCACGATGAAATTGTAATAATTAAAGGATATTTATTGTTCTTTTATTGGATATTTTGATGTAATTATTATTGATTAAAATCTTGAAATTATATTATTGTAATATTTTAAATACTTTGTATTATTCTTATTTTTATATTTGTATTATAATGATTGTCTTTTTTCATATTAATTGTGATTATTATTTATATGTGAAATATTTAAAATTATTGTAATTTTATATTAAATTATTAATTGTGATTATTATTTATTATTATGATTTTTAGAAACAGGGTTGATGTAAATTTGTAAAGTATACAGTATATAATTGTACAATATATCATTAGAGTATTTTTCAAATTTTAAAACTTTCAGGAGCTATTTCATAAATATAAAAAATTACCTAAAATAATACCTGGTATTAACTGATATCGGTACAATACTGTACCAAAACTTAATCTGATACTAAAATCAGTACCGTCTTCGCAAATTTGCTATATTCATTCTTATTCTAATTTCTAATATTACTAAATTTGTTTTAAATAATATAAATTAATAAATTCAATTCGTTTCCAAACAGCTGTGGATATCCGTAAGAATTAAACGCATGTTGCAGATAGCTGTCAATCAATGAGCATACGAGGCAGGAAAATATATAATTGATAAAAGGAGTCTAATCCTCTTCAAAAAAAAAAATGGAGTCTAATCGGCACCAGCCTTATTGTAAAGGTAAGTTAAGCCACACTTGCCACAGTAATGGCGATCAAAATGATTGGCCATGAAAGTTCCAGCACCACACTCTGCGTTGGGGCACTCCTTCCTAAGCCTCTGCACCTTTTCAGAATCACTCACCTTGTAGAACTGGAGCACCGGTAGCTTCACCTTCTTCTTCTTATGCTTGATCTTCTTGGGCTTCGTGTAAGTCTTCTTCTTCCTCTTCTTGGCGCCGCCTCGAAGTCGGAGTACAAGGTGGAGGGTGGATTCCTTCTGGATGTTGTAGTCCGCCAAAGTCCGGCCATCCTCCAGTTGCTTTCCAGCGAATATCAGTCGCTGCTGGTCCGGCGGGATCCCCTCCTTGTCCTGAATCTTCGCCTTCACATTGTCGATTGTGTCTGATGATTCAACTTCTAAGGTTATTGTCTTCCCGGTTAGGGTTTTCACAAAGATCTGCATTTTTTATCTTCCTTCTGCGGGGAATATAGGAGCCTGAGTAAAGGGCGTATTTTATAAGAGGCTTTTAGCAGGTTTAGGGTTTGGGTATTGTTTGGATGTGCTGTACACTACTGTAATATGTATGACTTTGAAGAAATCAGAGCCGTTGCTTGGATACTGTGCTGATCATACAATGATATGGGTTTGGGGTCGGGTTAGGCCCAACATCAAACGGCGTCGAAGGAAGTGGGAAAAATATCTCCCAACATTATCTATATCTGAAAAAATGGCGGGTAATTGAGGTCCTTCAATGGCTTCTTCTTCTTCGTTACCAGGTCTCAACCCATTTGCTTCACTCCCATCAACACCACCACCAAGATCCGAACCGAATAACTCATCTTTCGCTCCTCCGATTCCTATCCCGAAATACCCCCCTCCGGCGAGGAAATCCAAGCCACCGCCGCCGCAGCCAAATCCAGCGTTCAAACAACCCCACCTGCGGACCAAATACTATAAACCGGTTAAAGACGGCATCATTGCCTCCGAAGGCGAGCGCTCCGTATTGATCGGCGAATCCGGCGTATCCTACCTTCTCCCTGGAGCTCCGTTCGAGTTCCAGTTCAGTTACTCGGAGACTCCCAATGTGAAGCCGTTGGCAATTCGCGAGCCGGCATTCTTGCCGTTCGCGCCTCCAACGATGCCCCGGCCGTGGACCGGCAAAGCTCCGATGAAGAAATCGAAGAAAAAGATTCCGCTTTTCGACTCGTTCAATCCTCCGCCTGCGGGGAAGAAGGGAGTAAAGTATGTAGAAATGCCGGGGCCGTTTCCGGTGGGTAGGCATCCGGAGGAAGGGAGGTCGAGGGAGGAGATACTTGGGGAGCCATTGCAAAAATGGGAGATTAAAGAGCTTGTAAAGCCATTTTTATCTGATAATCGCCAGGTTAATATCGGTGAGTTAATAAAAGGATGATAACTTTGTAAGTGGTTATTGGTGGGTTTTGTTTAATGAAGTGAATTTGGTGTTTAGGAAGAGATGGGTTGACTCATAATATGTTGGAACTGATACACTCGCATTGGAAGCGGAGGCGTGTTTGTAAAGTTCGTTGTAAGGGTGTTCCAACTGTAGATATGAATAATGTTTGCCGCTGTTTGGAGGTTCTCACTCTTGGAAGACTGTTTTTTCTTTTCTTCTTTTAATTTTGTCAACATTCTATTCTAATGTTTCTGCAATAACAGGAGAAGACTGGAGGTAAGATCATTCATAAAGTTGGCGGCGTGCTTTATCTTTTTCGGGGTAGAAACTACAATTATCGGACTCGTCCACAGTATCCATTGATGCTCTGGAAACCGGCTGCTCCTGTTTATCCAAAACTTATCCAGGAGGCTCCTGAAGGCTTAACAAAAGAAGAAGCAGATGAACTAAGAGCTAGAGGAAAGGATCTTTTGCCAATATGTAAATTAGGTGAAAATTAATTACTTGTTTGTGCAAAAATAAGATTGTCTATTGTCTCTGTTTTTTTCTAAGCAATTGGGTAAATTTGTTCATTAACTTGCAGCAAAAAATGGAGTGTACATTAACCTGGTCAGAGATGTTAGGACTGCTTTTGAAGGATGTGCACTGGTAAAGATTGACTGCAAAGGGTTGAATCCCAGTGATTACAAGAAGCTGGGTGCCAAGCTTAAGGTCTTCGCAACTTTTCTAGTTTTTCTTTTTATCTCCTTGACCTGGTAAAGTAGGTTACTTTTTTGTTCATATGGAAAGACTACTGTTGACAATGAACAAATGAACATATGGAATGAATATTGCAACTCCTTCAATAGCCGAATGTAAATTTAACAATGGATGAGAAGAATTGGAGATGGACTGCCAAAGTACCTAAATCATTGCCATGAGGTTATGCAGTACATCTAAGGCACCTTAGAGCGGTTGTGAAAAAGAACTTTTATGCCCTTCTATTTCCTATTATTTTTCAACCCTTCTTCATAACATTTGGTCATTGTTCATTTCTTAACAGGAATTGGTTCCTTGTGTGCTATTGTCATTTGATAATGAGCAAATTTTGATGTGGAGAGGAAACAATTGGAAACCAAGGTATCCCAAATACCGATCAAGTGCAGTTCCTGCTGGAGTTGATATTCCAAGTCAATTGGATGATTTAGGTATGTGGTACAGAGTTTTGGGGGTTACATGGCTTACTTAGAGACATGCTTGATATTCTATGCTTGCAAATTCCACCACGCTTACTATGTATGCCACTACCCAGAGTTTAAGGGAGTTGGTATATTTTCATTTCGTAGCACTGAAAGGCATGGAATTTTCATCCCCATGATGGAGTAGCGTCAATGTAAATAATAGTCATTTCTTCACACTTATTGCTGTCTCTCACGATAAGACATCTGACCGGTACAGGGAATTGACTTTGATTCAATAGCCTCTTTTAAATGCCTTACTTGAATTTTATCTTTTAATTGTTATCTTTAGATTGTCGGCGGAGTCTCCAATGTTTAGAGAAATAGCTTACGCAAGTAATGTCATGACAGAAACAAGAAGATATAAATAGTGTATTTCAAGTCGTATACCAAGAGATTCTTATAGTTGCTGGAAGAGATTGTGGCATATGATCCTCTAGACTTTGATTTCTTGTGATTCATTTGCAGTTAGCTGCCAAGTCCATTATATTGCAACCTCAATTTCTCAGTGCTGTTTTTACCATAATTTTCAGGGATGTCTCATAATGAATGTAACAAGTGTGAAGCTAATGTTGTGAGTTCAAGCCCCAAAATGACATTTTTATGGAAGCGTGCAATTGAATCAAACAAGGCATTTTTACTGAATGAGATTAGTCTTGATCCTGATGATCTTTTAAGGAGAGTAGAGGACTTTGAAGGTGTTTCACAGGCCACAGAACACTCCTATCCTGCTGTAGTCTTATCTGGTAAAGATGGTGATATCAACTCCTTGTCAGCCTTTGAGCAGGATTCTCTTGGTGAAAATTTTGGGGATGATCTCATATATGCCAACAATGAGGATGAAGATTATGAGGATAATAATTACGATGGAGATGAAGATGATTATGACAGTAGTGACTATTTTGAAGAGCTGGATGACTCGGTTCCCCTGGGATCATTACCAGTTGATCTGGTAGCTGAGAAGCTTGATCGAGAATGATATAACTAATGCAAGGACTAGAGTCAGAAGCAAATATAACGTTCATCTGTTGCCTTTGTTTTCAGAAATGCATAGAGAAGGCCTTGTACATGGGTTATTCCAAGCTTATTTAAGGTGTACATCACTTGTATATGTTGCAGAATTTGTCATTAATAAGATTTATCCTTCATTTCTTCCATTCTGTACCCTCAAACTTTGATTGGAAAACTTTCCAGAGTCCACACATTTACAGGCCGTACTGTTTTACATTTGATGCTATCCCTTCAACCTCACTAAGAGTAGAGTAGGTAAAATAAAAAACAGATGTCCTTCCTAAAGATATTGCTAATAGGAATCGTAGCAATCTTGCGTGAATTTCTTGCGGATTTACGTCATAAATCCCCCATTCTAGTCATCAAAATATACTTGAGCAGGAAAAGAGTTTCCCACCCATGAAGTGCTGTGTATTTTTTTAAAAAACCCAATATTCCTTTGAATCCAATTGTTTATCCTCTTCCTCACTAGAACTTGCAATTTCTTTCTTTTGATTTCCTTTTCACATCCTGAAAACGTACAAAGATCCTGTCCAATGCAAGCCAGCAAAGCTAAATTGTATTTAACAATATTAAATGCTTTCTGAATTTTTGTATAAAACAAATTGACCAGCCATGGACTCAAAAACATTTCACGTATCTACTTGTGACATACCCGCAAAAACCTCATCCCGATGGTGCTTTCCATCCAACTCATTATGTAAAGAAGAACAAGCCTATGTATGTTAAACAAAGTAAACATCACGACCTAAAACTGACTGAAGCGGACAAAACCTTTATTTCAATTACAACCACATGTTAAAGGGAGGTAAAGTACAACAAGAAGCTTCGGGATTCGAGGGCCCACGAAGAGGCGTTGGACTTATCATTGTCCAGAAATTTCTTTTTATTTAAGGAGAGTTTTTTTATTTATTTTTATTTTAAAAATAATTTAAAATTTTAATTTTTCCTCTTTTTAAAAATTACCAAAATTATAAAAAGTGATTTTTATTTCTTATTTTTATTTTTATAATTTAGTTTACTGTTATTTAATTATTTACATTTTAATAAAAATTATGAATCATTTAATTTAACATTATATACTTAACAAATTAAAATTAATTATTAATAAAATTATGAATAATTTAATTTTATTTAATTTTTGTAATTAAATTATATGCAGTTAAATTTTAATAATTATAAATAAATTTAAAATATGTAAACATTTAAATAAAATTTAATTTAATAATTAAAATATATGTTAAATAAATAATAAATTTTAAATTATTTATTTTATTAAAATAACTTAATATTAAAATAAATATTATATAAGAGGTTAAATAAATTTATTTAATTAAAATAATTTATCTTTAAGTTTTATTTAATATATAATTAGTATTAGTTATTAAAATAAAATTATATGAAAAATTTTTGCTTTATTTAAAAGAAAAAAAGAAAAATTAAAAATAAAAATTGAAAACTACTTCGTACAACTTTTGTTCGTGTCAAAAACGTAATCTTTTTACAAATCAGTCCTGTTTTTGTTCCATTTCTCACCCTCCAGCCCATCATTAACTACCCTCCTTTATCGTTTTCTACTAAAGCCAGACGAGGACACCAGTTAACCTGTCCAAAAGCTACAATCTACCTCTCTTATCTGCCGAGTCTTCTTCAGCTCCTCTGGGTTTGGAAAATCTGAAAATTCTGATACTCAGGGGGGGTCAATACACTGTTCTTTAGTGAAAGTTTGTTTCTTTCTCGCTCTGTCTCAGAGTGGATAGGGTGGAAGAAAAGAATCTTGCTTTTACACTAAGACCCCAATTTTATTTATTAACATTCTTCCCATACCTGTAAGTGCCACCCTTTAATCTGAGTTTAACGTAATTTTTAAATTTCATGTGTAAAATAAGGATTATGTACTTGTTCTGATTCTCTTATTGTGTGTGTGTACGTGTCCATTCTTGCATGCATATAATGTACCCTTTATTTCTCCTTGCTTCCAACATCGATTCCTTGATGTTTCGTGTATATATTTCGGCAAGAAACTATTAGAGTTTAGCACCTCTGCGATGGTTGATTAATGTGTTGAATTTTGAGATTTTTTTTACCTCTACGCCAACTTGACTACTCTGAGGAAGAAATGCTTTCCTTTATAATTAATTAGTTGTCTTCGCATGACCACATTGTCTTGGAAGCTACATTTAATTATTGAAATTTGTGGCTTGCAGCTCAGCATGCTTCTTTTTAATTTCACTTATCCTCTACATTCTTTTTCTTCTTTTGTCATTGTTGAAAACCCTTTCTATTGAGAACCCAGTCCTTTCCTTTTTTGTTTTTTCCTATGAATTACCTGGGAATTTTCTTGAATTTTCATTTGTAACTATAATATGCTGATTCTTTTCCACTAAACGAACCTTTGCTGCTATAACATTGGATTTCTGATCATGGAAATTCATTTCAACTGTTACTAGTTTGAATCTTTTGAGACATCCACGATTGTGGTGATAAATAGTTTGCATGTTGGTTATACACTACAAACAGAGCATTGCTGAAGAATTCAGTAAACTATGGAAACTAGTAGAGCAAGTTTGAGTAATTTGTTCAGTTTGTTAACAGGATCCTCAAACTCAAAGCATACCTGGCAGCCATCATGACTGCTGATACCACAGAACCGAGTTATTGGTTGAACTGGAGGTTCTTCCTCTGTGCAGTATTTCTTGTAATCTCTATGATAACAGCAGCAATTATGATATGGAAAATTGAAGGGTCCAAGAGACGAGAATCTGATAAGAGACACAATCAGCAAGATAAAAGATCTGGCTATTTGTACAAGGATGAAGCTTGGAAGACGTGTTTGAAAGGAATCCATCCTGCTTGGTTGCTTGGTTTTCGAATTTTTGCTTTTATTGTCATGTTTTCTTTGATCACAGCAAACGCCATTGTTGATGGAGGTGGCATATTTTACTTCTACACTCAGTAAGTCATCCACAAAATTTTTGTGCTTTTATTTTCATTTTCTTCAATAGGAAATGACTTGGCAATTTCTATAATAGTAACTCTAATTACAAAACCTATGAACATTTACATGCATACTTATGAGAAGGATACTATTTTCTTCAGAAGTTCAAGTTATGTTGTTTCTGTATGCCCTTAAAGGAATGTGGTTTACATGATGGTATTTTATTACTAAGATACGCATTATCACTGATGTGGTGCATTGCTTGTCATCCTTGGAAATGGTTATTATTCATATCTTTTAGACTGAAGTGACCATTGGTTGATCGTGAGTCTGGTTGTCTATTGGATCATATCTGTTCTCTATCTACATTGTTGTCCTTGGCGTGAGGCTGAGTATCTTTGTAGGGTATATTTTTTTTCTTCATTGTTCTCTTTTGATTTTGGCTATATGTGGGGAGATTGTTGGTTTAAAAGGTTCTGTGCTATGTCTTCAATTGGCTTCCTTGTTTATCCAACTGATAACTAAAGAACAGAAACTGAAAGAAAGCTAGATTTCAGTCTGCTCATTGGATACTAAGGTCTTTACTCCGTTTCTGTTCAGGTGGACATTCACTTTAGTCACAATCTACTTTGCGGTAAATCTCTTCTGCAAATCTGTTTATTCATTATCCTTGTCGTTTATTGATTAAACTTCTGTCAACTTCTCCACAAACAAATGCTTGAATGTCAATATATCTCATTTGATAACCAGAACTTGGGATGATTTCTATGTTTCGGCATTTTGCAGTTCTATATTGCATAGGTTGCTTACTCTCTATATCTCAATGTAGCTTGGATCATCAATGTCCGTTTATGGATGTTTCAAATGCCACAACAGATTGGATGTTGATTCGGCAGATAGTGAGACTGTATATGCAGAGTGTGGCACATATGTAGCTCCCTCAAATGGGGAAATTTCAGTTATCAACACCACCAAAATCATAAACACTGATGGTAAACTATATGCTCGTCAAAAGGCAGGTGCATGGGGTTATGTATTTCAAATTACTTTTCAGGTAATATTTGTCAAGCAATCAATTACTTCAGTCTATGAGAAAAACTTCGATTCTGAATTCCTCTATTCATACTTTCCTAGACATATGTTGCTTCATTCTTTTTCATTTTCTTTCTTGTTGAGATTCCAATAAAGAAGTTTGATTAATTCATGCACATGACATGTAACACCTTTGCTGAGTATTAAACTTTCTCAACTGGAATTACAGGATCACCTCCTGCAAATTTTGTGTTACAGTATTTTGAGTTTAGTTCATTTTCTTAGTTCCATGCACCTAGTGCTGGTATCTTCACCGCAGTGTTGAAATATCCCTCTAATTTTCTTCTTTGCAACCTACAAACAGATGTGTGCAGGTGCCGTAGTGCTCACAGATTGTGTATTCTGGTTCATTATTTATCCATTTTTAACTGGCAAAGACTTCAGACTTGATTTTGTGAGTATACTTCCGCTCCTTCACGTTTTAGATATCTCCATCTGTTTAGTATTAGATGATGCACATGGCTACCAAGTACAGATAACTACACACAAGGCTCTTTGTTTAAATATCAGTGTCACTACTACTTCCTCTCTCGTACCTTTTTCTAATTGTTTGTGCTTTATAACTTGCAGTTGAACATTTGTATGCATTCAATCAATGCTGTTTTCCTCCTTGGTGACGCCATTTTAAATTGTTTGGTAACCATTTTATCCTTACTGTTAGTGGTAGTTTTTCATTTCCCCACCTTCATGATCAATTACTGATATATTATATTATCCTTGCAGAGGTTTCCAATATTTCGGATTGCATATTTCATACTGTGGACAAGTATATTTGTCACTTTTCAATGGATCATCCACATTTGTGTTTCGATGTGGTAATGTTATATTCATTCGGATATGCAATGCATACAAATGCGCAGATTAGCACTCATGTGTAATGTTTATATCTTTTCTTCACAGGTGGCCATATCCATTTCTTGATTTGTCATCTCCGTATGCTCCCTTGTGGTATGTAATCCATCTTTATATATTGTCACTGTAAGACAATTCTCAGACATAAATACGTTGGAGCAAATATAGAACCATATGCATGGTGACTTCTGGTATGGTTGGCATGTTCAGACTTCAGACGCCGATAGATTTCAATAATTTGAACAGTGCTTGATATTTGATAGGATGCTAATTTTTCTGATTATGAAACTCCTTTTCTGTCTGCACCATACTATACAGGTACTTGGGAGTAGGTTTGATGCATATCCCATGCTATGGCCTCTTTGCTCTGATAGTTAGGCTGAAGCACACTTTGTTGTCCAGATCATTTCCAGAGTCTTACCAGGGTTCTGGATGAGAAGACGGATTACTGTTATCACTTCCCACAGACATAAAACTATTTGAAATAGCAGCACTTAATTGTTTGCACTGGTTAAAATAAGAGAGATGTCCATTAGCATATTAATTACTGAACTTGGTCTTAATTTTCGAAAGAGGAGCATCACTAGGATTAGATATAAGTTGCCTCCAGGCCAAGTTCATATGCAAGTTTTGGCAGAAATAATGTGATTGCTTTCTAGTTTTTATTCAGAATGTATATATTGCGAGCATTTCTTTAATCTGCTGTGCTGTCACAGGGAGACCTCTACAGAATTAAAATCCTTTTACAGTTAATGGGCCGTAGCCGTAGGCCATGGGAGGTTTCGTCTTCTAATTGATAACGCAAAATTTGTTAATAGATGGTTGTAGCCAGCAGCTTCATGACTTAAAAGCTCACGGACCCTTACAAGGTCGACAGAGGCTTAGGCAAAAACAAGAAATGGCTCACTTTTTCTTTTTCTTTTATGGGTTCTAATTTCTAAGAGAAAGCAAATGAATAAACTTAAGACTATATATATATATATATATATATATATATATTAACACGATTTCTCACAAGCTTTCTTGAGCGTTTATATATTTATATACATACCCTAGTTAATATGATTGCTCAATAGCTTAAACATGACTTTGTTGTGAATTATATAAGCCATAAGGATCATATGGTCACCTCAATCATTCAAGAATTATAGTTTACTAGTCATTTCAATAATAATAAAATTGACAAAATGGTCAAATTAAAGTTTTACTTAAAATTTAATTTAAACTTTAACGTTTTAACATGTATAAAAAGAATAATAAAAAGTTTTAAAAGAACCCTAACTTGACATCTTGTGGCATAATTTATTAATTTATGTGAGTCTCAAGCTATATATGTATCTTATTGTTGGGAGACAATAACATAACTCTCTAAAAAAATTAGCCAAATGTCAGACAATTCAACTTGCACCAGCAAATCAATATGAGAATATGTGCCTTCTATTATCATTTGCATTCTTGGACAAAATCCCTTGGCTGCCCGAAGCTGGCCGTGACCATCTGTGTCTCTTTTTTGAAGCAATCATCCAAGGGCCATAACTCAGCTTTACCAGTTCAGCCATCCCTGTCTGCCATTCTTCCCTAACATTAGCCCTATTAATCTCAGTATTTTCCTTTTGCATATTGCAATGCACCTTCCCTTGATGCGCAATCTTTGTGCAAACATTGGACATATGCCCATATTTGCCACACGTAAAACCTATGGTTGGCAAACCTTCATACTCCATCTGTATACAAATGTCATCTATCATAATTTGTGACATTAAAGGCTTACTGAGATTAATTTCAACGACCATTCTTGCATATTTTCCCCTGGATGCATTCTCAGTAGAGTAATCTTTCTTTATGACATGTCTAAGTAACATCCCAACTGTCCGAAGTGAAAAATCGAAGAGGGTTAATTATTTCTCAACTTTTCGCAAACTTCTTTGTCGTCAATAAAGTAAAACAAACAAAATCAAAATAACAAAGAGACACCAAAAGTTGGTGACGTAGTTCAGCACACTTGGCCTATATCTGCGGGGTCCTCACCTAGCTTAATCACTTTCACAGTAGTCCAATAGAATTACTCAGAATTGATTTAACACAGCATCTATCAATTTCTGCAACTATCTCACAACCTAACTATCCGTGAAAGACTTTCACACCTGATAACACGACCGACTCGTGCTAATCTCGTTAGAGGATTTTTCTATCTACTTTCACTCAATGTAATAATAAGTAAGAATATCTCAAGTATTTAATCAACAGAAAATAAAATAACAAATTACTTGAGATCAACAAAACTTCCCTAAGAATTTCTCTCCTCCAAGTGTCACGGCTGTCATCCACTAAAGTGTCTGCTGCAACTAAGACTTCAACACAACCTTCGTATTGCAACCAGTAACAAACCAAAAGACAGAACAAGCATACCCTCACGTGTAGGAGCAATCGACAGCCACCAAAAACGGACACAAAATTTGCATGTGCAGCCCACTCAACTGTTTTCTTCACTCTGTACGTATCTCACCTAGCAGCACACACAAGCACAGTAGAAAATCAATTTATTGCACACCCACTCCACAGATGAATGCGCAGCCACACCACACAAAGAAAACAACACCTTCAGTCACTTTTCGTTGTCTTCACTTGCCACCACAATTAAGCTAGGATTCCATATCAACTAGGATTCTTAACATGTGTATATTGATAGACTTCAATTTTTAATTATGTGAGCAGCATACATGGGGCTAATCACAACCTTATCCCAACAACACAAGACATGATATACAGCCGCATAAAATCAAGTATCTCACACTTGATTTCCACGCCCAACAGCAGTGCATTTGATAGACTTCAATTAAATTACAATATGCACCCATCTTCATCAATCTTGATAATGATTTTAATTTTCTTGTATGTCCAATACAAAATGCCAAAACCAAACAAAGAATATATAAAATATATTCTAACAATCTCCCCCTTTTTGGCATTGTTTGTCACAACAATAATTGGACATATAATAAAAAGTGTGCAATACTCTCCCTCAATGTAGTGTCCAGTTAACATTACATAACCATGAGTCAACAGTCAACAAAACACAAAACGAGAATATATCACAAATACATCACACTTATCTGCACTACTCTCCCCCTTTGAGATAACATATATCAAAAAGTCATTTTTAGGAGCTGCCGGGAAAGCGAAGAACACGTTGCTTCAAGCTACGAAGAGCTTCAGTGGCGACTTGAAGGACTCCTTCAATTCATTCAAATCTCAAAAAATAAAGCAGCATGGGGATTAACATTGGAAGTCCCCGTGGCATCCGAAGGATTCGAAGCAACATACAGCAAGTCCACCACCCGTGAGATAGTTATCAACAGTACGGACCTCAGGATGCTTGACTCAACCCTAGGAACCTCATTGGAATACAAAAATTGTGAGATTAAGCACGGAAAGTAGAAGAGAGAGTGAGGCTTACTCTCAATGGCTAGCATCGCGTCGACAATATGACGCCCTAGGTTGAAATGGACTCCCGTACCGATCGCATAGAGCAACTTGGCCTGGGCCAAATAGACAGTCACAACATTGGTGCTCGGCATCTAATTAGTCACAATTAACTTAAAAAGCACCAAATACTTCTGGGTTAGCATAGATAACCGAAGAATGTAACTAGATGGCCATGCAGTGAGTTTGCCACCAGTTAAAACTGTAGCAATCAAATTCGTTGGATAGCCCACTCATCATCATAGACAAGATCGCCAATCACATTGTCAAATCCTGGAAATAAATTCAACCGACTAGCATTAAAACGAACTACCCGACCTCGTACATAAATCACTCTAAAAGAATCAGCATCCACATTTAAAATAACACAAGTCAAATTGGAGTCGAATTCTTTTACTAGATCAGCATCATATTGTTGAGGAAGGAGAGAGGCTTGCAACAGATTCCGCGCTGAAAGTAGTCTGTATAAACCCTAATCTTGAAATTTAACCAGGTTGATTTGCCGATCAAGAACAAACCCAGTATCTGATAGTGTTTCCCATTTCTGCTCAGTGGCTTGAGTATAAAACTTGAAAGAAAAAGCTTTGTCGACTGGCAAGCTGGTTGAAGGATAAGAACGAGGTGGGCGGGCAGACTTATGGCACTTCATCTTTGTATGCTTTCTCAGAGCCTGACAGGGTACCGGCGGTGGAACAAACTGAGCCACAGGAGGAGCTTCGGAATCTGAGGATGAGTCTTCCATCATGGACTCTGTCACTCGAGTAACATCATCGATAGGGTCATTTTGATCCTGACTATCTTTTTCCCAGAGCTAGAGAGGAAATCCTTTTCCTTAGTCCTTCCCATAGTTCAATATCAGACAGACAATTGAATACTAACACAATAAGCACCAAGCACAATCAAGAACCCAAAATATACCAGTAAATATAACTCAGCCAATATTAACACTCTACTCAGTCCACAATCAGCCAAGATTCAGCAATTTTCACAACACAGTATTTCAAAATCCAGTAAAAAATTGACTCACTGCAGATAACCCAGTGACCTTCGTAGGACACCCAGTCAGTTCCACAAATTTTTTTCCGATTAGAACCAGACTAGTACAAGTCAGACCCGAATGGAAGCAAGCTTGAAAAATATGAGTCTTCAATATCCAAACAAAGCAATACCCAATCAAGACCCAGTACAAAAACCAACTCTAAAATTTGAGATATCCATACCGTATGAGAGGCGTCGACTTAAGAGAAATATACAGGATGAAAATAGAGTAGAAGTTGACTAGCTCACGATCTCCAATCTTCATGGGTGAGAGGCAAAACAATCAAGAAATGAAAGAGGAGCAGTGGCGACGTGGAGAGGAGAGAAGATAGTTGCGACAATGTGGAGGCCAAAGAAACTAAAATGAATGAATTGGGGATTTTAGATCCCTTTAGTGAAACGCAACGTGGCTACCTTTTTTAACTATTCTTTTTCTTTTTCCTTTTTTCACTAAAATAAAGCATAAAAATAAATACACTAATAGTGTAAAGCACAGAGTCCTAAAGTTCCTCTGAGAAGTTCAAACTTTACTGTATCAAGGGTTTTGTGAATATGTCTACCAACTGCCTTTTGCGACAAAGTGGCCATTTTACTTTCCACAAGCTCTCGGATGAACCGGATGCTGAACTGGATTCTTCGAAATATCTATGGTACTTTTGTTTTCGCATAAGATATTCAACTCATATTTATCAATACCATAGTCTTCTAACATTTGTTTCATCCAAAGAAGTTATGAACAATAACTACCTGCAGCGATATATTCTGCCTCAACGGTTGATAGTGAGATTGAATTTTGTTTTTTGCTATACTAAGAGATCAAATTGTTTCCTAGAATGAAACAGCCTCCTGAAGTACTTTTCCGATCATCTAAGTTTCCAGCCCAATCCGCATCACTATATCCGGCTAGATAAGGTGTTGAGTCAGATGAATACCATATCCCAAAATCAGATGTACCGCTAACATACCTGGTGATCCTCTTTACCGCTGTCAAATGTGTTTCTTTTGGGTTGCCTTGATAGCGAGCACATACCCCAACATTAAAACAGATATTTGGTCTACTTGCAGTTAAGTATAATAGGCCCCCAATCATACTTCGATATAAACTCTCATTAACACTTTTTACATTCTCGTCTCTGTTTAATTTTGTTGAAACACTCATAGGCGTTCTTGCATGTATAGCATTCTCGAGACTGAACTTCTTAATTAAGCTCTTAGCATACTTGGTTTGCAATATGAAAATTCCACCCTTCGCTTGTTTAACTTGCAAACTTAAAAATAAATTCAACTCGCCTACCATACTCATTTCAAATTCAGATGCCATCAGCTTAACAAATTCTTCAACCATCTTTGAATGTGTAGCACCAAACACAATCTCATCAATATAAATTTGAGCTATCACAAAATTAGATTGAAATCTTTTAATAAATAAGGTTTTTTCAACATTACCTCGTTTATATCCTTGCTTGGTAAGATACTGGATGAGTCTTTCATACCAGGCCTTTCGTGCTTGTTTAAGCCCATAAAGTGCTTTCTTTAATTTGTAGACATAGTTTGTATAAGCTGAATCGATGAATCTTTTCGGTTGCTCCACAAATACTTCTTCCTGTATAGACCCATTCAGAAAATCACTCTTTATATCCATCTGATAAAGTTTAAAACCTTTTATACATGCAATGCCCATCAATAATCTGATTGACTCAAGTCGTGCCACTGGTGCAGATGTTTCGTCGAAATCGATTCCTTCTACCTGAGAATATCCATGAGCTACTAGCCTCACCTTAGTCCTGGTAACATTCCCTTTTTCATCTGTTTTATTTCGAAACACCCACTTTGTACTGATTATATTAGTACCTTGTGGTTTTGGCACTAATTCTCATACATTATCTCGTACAAAATGAATTAACTCTTCTTACATAGCTGCTGTCCAGAATTCACCTTGTAGTGCTTCTTTAAAGTTCTTTGGTTCCAGTAAGTAAGTATAGCACAAATATCCTGCAAGTTCTCTATAATCAACCCTTTTCCTCTCTCTTCTTTTTCTTCTTTCGCTCACATCTCCAATAACATTTTCTGCTGGATGATTTCTTCGGATTCGAGAGGAAGAGCCTCGATTCAAATCAACTTCTATTGTATTAGTTGGTTCATCATCGAAGTAACTGAAAGTTCTTTAGTTTCTGTAGTTACTTCCTCAGCAATAACTAACTATAAATCAAATTCTGCAGTTACTTCCTATGCAACAACTAACTGTGCATATGGGCAATCCTTCACTTTTGTCTCATTACTTTTTTGAGTTGATTCAGATGGTTGGTTGCTATTTTTCTCTTCAGCCACTTGCCCATTCATCAAAGATGCATCATCTATCACAACATTGATGGATTCTTGCACTTTCTTTGTTCTTTGATTGTACACTATGTAGGCTTTACTATAAGTTGAGTACCTAATGAAGACTCCTTCATCACTTTTGCTTTCAAATTTTCCAAGTTGCTTATGATCTCGAAGAATGTAGCACTTACTTCCAAAAATATGAAAATAGTTAATATCTGGTTTCTTTCCTCTCCAAAGTTCATATGACGTCTTGTTCAAGAAGTTTTGAAGATATACTCTATTGGATATGTAGTAAGCTGTGTTAACCTCTTCAGCCCAAAATCGGATAGACATTTTGCTTCCATTTAGCATCGATCTAGTCATTTCTTGAAGCGTTCTATTCTTCCTCTCTGCAACACCGTTTTGTTGTGGAGTTTTGGGAGCTCAATATTCTTGTGAGATGCCATACTCATCATAGAATTCATTAAAACTTACATTCTCAAATTCCCTTCCTCGATCTGATTGAATTCTCAATATAGTCAAAATTTTTAGATTCATCACCTGCACATATAGGCTTCTGAAAGCCTTAAACGCATCTGATTTTTCTTTCAAGAATGCTACCCAAGTATATCTCGAATAATCATCAATATAGGTTAGAAAATATCTCATTCAATCAATGCTTTCATGTTGTGTTGGACCAACTAAATCCAAGTGAACCAATTCAAGAATACGAGATGAGGTAATCTACTTGACCTGTTTGTGTGGTACTCTCAACTATTTTCCCATCTGACATCTACTGCAAATTAATTTCCTTTCTTTGTTCATTTTGGCTAAGCCTTTCATAGCCTCCAATTTTGTTAACTTGTTTATAAGATCAAAGTTTATGTGCCCAAGCCTTTGATGCCATAAATCAATGCTGTTTTTCATAAGTGGCCGAACTACATGTGGTCTTGACTTGCAACATGTAACAATTGTCGGCTGATTGCTTACCGCTCATAACACATTCGCCTTGTTCGGTAAGTACCCTGCATTCATCACTTGTAAATTTAACTAGCAACCCATCATCACATAGTTGGCTTATATTTACGAAATTTGCCTTCAACCCATCGACATGAAGCACATTCTTAAGAGGAGGTAAACCATCCACGCATAATGTTCCTCTACCGATCACAGAAGCTTTCTTTTCATCTCCGAAAGTCACATGACCATCCATACAATTCTGATAATCTGTTAAGTAGGTTTTTTCTCCTGTCATATGACGTGAACATCCACTATCAAAATACCATCCATGTTGTAACGTTGCCTTCATTGATGTACGAACTATAAGAGCTTGCATATCACTTCTTTTTACCCAAGCAAATTTAGAAACTGAAGGTTGATGTTGAAATTTCTGTGGAATGTACTCACTTTTTCGACCTTGCCTTCTTTCAAACAACATCTGTAGCAATTGATAACACCTTAGCCTTATATGCCCCACAACTTCACAAAAATGACATATGGGTATAAATCTTCTTCTCTTATTTGACGCTTCTACCTTTTAAGCTGATCTGAATATCCCAGAATTTTGTTCATTAACTTTCAAACACTCATCTTTGTAGCTTATACCTTCAAAATTCCCTTTAGGCTTACCGATTTCTATCAACTTCTCCAGTTTTTTGTGCCTCCAGTCAACATTCTCAATTCTTTTTCAGTACTTATCAATTTCATTCTAGCTTTACCAAGCTCATCTGACGTCAACATCAGCTTCTTTTCCAATTCTTGTATGGTATTCTTCATGCAAAAATTCTCTTCCTTCAATCTTCCATTCTCTTTATACGTTTTCACCTATTTGTTATATATAGCCGTGTTATCCTCGTTAATATTCCCATTTTCATCATCAGTGCTACTTCTGTCACTGTCATAGTCGGATACTAAATCTCGAGCTGAACCATTTTCGAAAATTTCATGTTTTCTCCCTTTTCTGACTTCAGTTACTTCCTTCTCAGTTACTGTTAAGCAAGTAACTGGACTTTTACTGTGTAATGCAACCAATGCAGCATTGTTTGCTATTTCTTCTTCACTACCGAAATCACTCTCAGAATCATTTTCACTCCAAGTGGTGGTGAAGGACTTTCCTTTTTATTTCTTCAACATATTAGCACATTCTGACTGGATATGTTCGAACCCCTGACATTCATGACATTGAATTCTTCTTGCCTTCTGTTCTCCCTTTTGCATCTTGATTTGTTGCCTTTGGTTGGTACTTGATGAACTTCCATCATTTTGTCTAAAGTCAGGTCTGTCCTTCTTCATTCTTTTCAACCACTTACCAAAATTTCGTGTGAGTAAAATCATGTCTTAATTTTTATCTGATTCATCCTCCGCGTTGTTCGCATTTTTCATGGTTTCCACCTGTAGTGCCAATCCTTTGTTTTTTTTTCTTGCTTACCTCTTAAGAGATTCATCTTGAAATTTGTAAGAATTCTGATAACTTTTTCTAGTGATAGAGTATCAATATCGTGAGCCTCCTTTATTACTGCAATCTTCAGGATAAATCTTGGTGGTAGCGATCTCAGTGTTTTCTTGACCAGTTTCACATTAGAGTACCTCTTCCCCAGTTAATGAGCTTGATTTGCAATATCTCTTAATTTTTCATGGAATTCACAAATAGTCTCATGCTCATCCATCTTCAGCTCTTCAAATCGCACTGCTAGCATTTGTAATTTCGACGTTATCACAGATTTTGATCCTTCATGAATGGTTTGCAAGGCATCCCATGCTTCTTTCTCCATTTTACATGCTGAAATCATCGAGAAGCGTCCTTTATCAACAGCACTGAATATCGTATGCATTGCTTGTGAATTTCCCAGTGCACTTTCCTCTTCCATTCTCGTCCATTCAGATGAATCTTTCTTAACTACATCTCCTTTATCATTAGTGATCATAGGATGTGTCCAACCGTATTCTATCGAATGTCAGGCTCTCGTGCCTTAAGCTTAAATAAAGACTTTCATCTGGGATTTCTATGCTGGGTAATTTGATTCATCCAATAGTGGCGGTCTAGTAATTGATGCACCCTCTCTCGTGGCCATGTCTATGAATCTGGGATCTCCACCAACTTGCTACCAAGTTCTGAATCGGCGACCTGGCTCTGATACCAATTGAAAAACTGAAGAGGGTTAATTATTTCTCAACTTTCTGCAAACTTCTTTATCGTCAATAAAGTAAAACAAACAAAATCAAAATAACAAAGAGATACCAAAATTTGGTAACGCAGTTTGGCACACTTAGCCTATGTCTGCCCTCACCCAGCTTAATCACTTTCACAGTATTCCAATAGAATTACACAGAATTGATTTAACACAACATCTATCAATCTCTACAACTATCTCACAACCTAACTACCCGTGAAATACTTTCACACCCGATAGCACGACCAACTTGTGCTAACCTTGTCAGATGATTTTTCTACCTACTTTCACTCAATGTAATAACAAGTAAGAATATCTCAAGTATTTAATCAAAATAAAATAAAATAATAAACTACTTGAGATTAACAAAACTTCCCTAAGAATTTCTCTCCTCCAAGTTTCACAGCTGTTACCCACTAAAGTGTCTGCTGCAACCAAGACTTCAACACAACCTCCGTATTGTAACCAACAACAAACCAAAAGATAGAACAAGCATACCCTCACGTGTAGGAGCAATCGACAGCCACCAAAAAGGGAAACAAAATTTGCATGTGTAGCCCACTCAAGTGTTTTCTTCACTCTGTACATATCTCAGCCAGCAGCACACATAAGCACAGTAGAAAATCAATTTATTGCACACCCACTCAACAGATGACTGCGCAGCCACACCACACAAAGAAAAAAACACCTTCAGTCACTCTTCGCTGTCTTCACTTGCCACCAAAATTAAGCTAGGATTTCACATCAACTAGGATTCTTAACATGCATATATTGATAAACTTCTATTTTTAATTAAGTATGTGAGCAGCATACATGGGGCTAATCTGAACCTTATCCCAACAACACAAGACACGATATACAGTCACATAAAATCAAGTATCTCACACGTGATTTCCACTCCCAACAGTAGTGCACTTGATAGACTTCAATTAAAATACAATCTGCACCCATCTTCATCAATCTTGATAATGATTTTAATTTTCTTATATGTCCAATACAAAATGCCAAAAACAAACAAAGAATATATAAAATATATTCTAACACGAAGAACTCCTTTATGATAATACTTAAGTGGGATCCCCGGTAACCATACCTATGCAATGACACTCGAATGACTTGCTACTCCCCCCTAAACTCCAGCATGATTGAATGGTAAGATAATGCCCAAGGATAGTCTAAGGGCCTCCTATTACTACATACTGCAAATCGGTGTCTCTGTCAAACTTGATCAGATAGAAATCATTTGCAAGATCGATGATCTTAAAATTTCCCACAATTTTCCACAGAGCATACATTTTGGAGCGTAGTGCCAAATAGCCAATCTGGCGTTCCAGTAAGTTTACAATAGTGGCATTTTTCTACAGTTTTTCCAGCATTCTTTGTATTTTTGCAGAGAACTAAATGAAGGAAATAAGTCCTTCATTGTTAATTATCACATCCTCATCCGTCAACTTTATATCTGGCTCATCGTTAATTTGAGTGCTTTCCTCCTAGATGTTATTTGGTAGAAGAGTGTCACGAAAAGATCTTGGGATAGGGTAGTCTTCGTCCTCACCTTTTTTCCAAAAGCGTTTTTTCTTAGTGCTTCGATCGTCCTCTAACGAAGGGGCTGACTCCTTCATAGATCCACTTGTGTCATCCTTCGACGAAATCATGTACACGAATAAGAGTGAAAAATACTATTTTTTAACGATGAGAATAGTGAAAATTTTGATCTATTGACAAAACATGTCAAGGGTCTCTTTTCATAATTAAGTACTAAAATTTATAAAGTTAGTATAGTTGAGTTGCAAAAATAATAGGACCCTTGATAGTTTTTTGTTAAAATAATACATTTTTAACTCTTGAAATTTCAGTTTTTATTAGTTTGATAATAAAATTCATTTATGTATTCATTAATTCATTTTCTGTTAAATTTTTATTCAAAGATTAGTACGTTAGAGGTTAACTAATTTATTGTGCTTTGAATTAAAATAAAATAATAAATGTTTGAGTAAGGATATCCTTATCTAAAAAATGAATAAGGATATATTTATCTAAAAAATGAATAAAAATTTTATCTACAAAAGATATGCTTTAACTAATGCCAGATATAGGCATACAACATGAGTTTGGAAAGAAATCAATTGAGTAAATTTGTATCCCATAAACTAGATACATGTATATTGCTGAAAGTAACATGAGTAGAGAAATCATTCGAATAAATTCATGTCCTTCTACTTGATGTAAGAGTTGCTAGATTTCTTACATATTAATACAAAGTTACATTTGATCATCCATTGATATAGAATTGGATGTAGTCTTGAGTTTAGAAGTTTGTAGCTTCTAAAGCTGATACATTGTACTTTGGAGTTTCTATTTTTCTTATTGAAATTGGGTGACGGTAGTTGACGTACATATTAGATTATATCTAAACTTTCTAATAAATTGTTTCTTATTAAGTTTAGTAAGTTTTGAGTCAATATTTTAAAACTTAAATAAGAAA
This sequence comes from Erythroxylum echinodendron, assembly GCA_027575705.1. Classification (NCBI taxonomy): domain Eukaryota; kingdom Viridiplantae; phylum Streptophyta; class Magnoliopsida; order Malpighiales; family Erythroxylaceae; genus Erythroxylum; species Erythroxylum echinodendron. Next base: position 5,523,701 of record JANZXR010000001.1, read on the forward strand.
TTAGATTAATAAGATAAGAGAACTAGAGTTTAAAAGTTTAACTGTTATTAGATTATCATAAAATTGTTATGAAAGTCCTAAAGAATGAAATTTCACAAAAATCTTGTTTTGCCTCGGTTGCTTCGAACTGTTTTTGTTGGATGCTTAATACAAAACAATTGTGTTAACAACTGTCAATTTTGTAGAAAAACGCAAACAAAAAAAATTAAACACAAAATGAACAAATCAACAACCATAATTTGGTAATGGAGTTCAGCACACCTGGCCTACGTCTGCGGGGCTCTTACCCAGCTTAATTAACTTTCACCTGTGATATAATAGTTTTACCCAAGACTATACTGAGCCGACACTACTCATCTCTTGACACTATTCACTCTTACTTACCTTGAGCTAACGTTAACAAAGGATTTTTGCAACAATGATTGATAATAACAATGAGAATAAGAAACCAAGTTAATGAATCAAAAAATAACGTAAGCAAGGAAAGCATTTAAGATAAAGACATTCCACTAAATATGCAGCTTCATCAATCAAAAGTGTGGGAAGTTGTAGAATAACATCTAGTGTGAATGTTTAAAAATAATTAGTAAGCAATCTATAATTTGGTAATGCAGTCCAGCACACCTAGCCTACATCTGCGAGGCTCTTATTTAGCTTAATTAACTTTCACCTGTGATACAATAGTTTTACCCAAGATTTTATTGAGTTGATACCACTCACCCCTTGATACTATTCGCTCGTACACACACCCTATGAAAATATTTCACTTCCAACATCACGACCATCTTAGGCTAACATCAACAGAGGATTTTTGCAACAATGATTGATAATAACAATGACAATAAAAAACCAAGTTAATGAATCAAAAAATAACATAAACAAGGAAAGCACTTGAGATAAAGACACTCCACTAAATATGCAGCTTCATCAATCAAAATTGTGGGAAGTTGTAGAATAACATATGCTATGAATCTCTAAGAATAATCAGTGAGGAATCCATGCATAACAGCATCAAGAAGACATCAATCGAATAATAGTTTCATGATCGAAACATCACAAAAATATAGCTACACCCTCACACGTGTACTGGACATTTTTCCAACTCAAAAATAATAATTCAGCATGGTTTACAGTAAAAATTAAATAATTTGAAATAAGATTGAAGAAGAAAACTATCTTTACCTATCAAAGAAGTTAAAATTTAATTGAAAAAAAATTGATAAACAAAAATAATTATTTATAAAAATTAATTAATTAATTATTAATTTTTAATAATAAAAGTTATTAACATAAATTGATCTAAAAAATTAGTCATTGATTACAATTTACAAGCGTCCAAGATCGAACAGGGGCTATCTCTCGTATCCCTTCACAAACTGGAGACTCTTAATTTTGTGGTCATTTGACCTTGTCCTGATCGAGTTGAAATAGGATCTCTAGTTTCGACTTGCCGCCATCACAACATGAGAAGATATTCCTCTAGTCACGATGGTCTGAAGCAGCTATCCACATTTGACCGTCATCTATTTACAGCTAGGAGGTAGCAAGGAGTGGAATAATAACGAATAAAATATATGGATTTGCTTCAAAATTCTAAAAAGAACTAAATAATTTTGTAACGTATCATAAGATGAATATCTAGATAAGTGCCATTTTTAGCTTCGCTTTTTGGCTACTTATCTAAAAGTCATACTTCAGCTAAAAGTCGCAATATATGCAAATGAGCTCTTTAAGTTTTCATAAGAAATTAAGTAAAATATAAAATTAATCTCTAATGTTAATATCCATTTATAAAATTAATTTTTATTTGTATAAAACTTAATGATGCATTTTTTAATTTTTACTGCATAAATAAATCTTTATTTTATTATGCATTAACTTTTATATAATAAATAAATTTTATTTATATTCGTATTCAAGATCAACTTACAAATGTCAAGAAGTTTGAAATTTTATTTTTAAAATTTTATAGTTATTGTTTTGAAAATTGAGATTAAAAAGATAAAGTTTTCAAAAAATCAAGTTTTGGTTGATTTGATTCATTAAATAGAAGCCAATTAATTAAAAAATAAATTTGTTTTGGACAATGAGCAATTGTTTCTAATGTATTTGACTCCTACTTAGTTGGTCTTGCAAAATTTGTTTTAATTTTAGATAAACATTAAAAGTTACCCAAAAGTGAAAATTTGTTTTACTTTTAGATAAACATTAAAAGTTAATCAACAGTGACACTTTTGGTTATGTTTTTAAAGAGGGTAGCTAAAAGTAGCACTTTTAGTTACGTTTTTCAATCGTAGCCAGAAGTGTTTTGTACATGTTGACAACCTAATTACGAAACAGCGTTTCATTTTATCTTCGTCTTCCTCCTTGCCTTCCAGCAGCTACATGGTCAATTGTCCTCTTTGTCCACATGTCTGTCTTCTTCCATCTTCGTCTCCAGTGTTTGTCTTTGTCCACACGGGGGTTCTTCTTCTCCAGGTACCTGCCTATTCGATGAGTACACACTAACAACTATATATTTATTCACCCCCATGTGCGCATGTACGCTCGTAAAGTTTGAGCTTCTTGTTATCTAAGCTCCAACCAGTATTGAACTACATCAGGATTGCCATTTTAGCAATTGAAATTGCAACATGTAATTTTAATCTGTGAACTGCATTCGTTGTGCCAATGTGCATTTTGGTGAGGCTTTGGTGGTGAATAGGAAGCTTTCATTGACAATGAAGTAAAAAGCTGCTTTAATGGATTTGAATTCATCTGATATCAAACGTCGATAAGACATCTGAGCATACGGAGGATATTTGTTCTTTCCGTTGGTTTAGACTCTTCTGGCTCAAGATGAGTTCTGTTCATCACTGTCCTTGATTCGTAAATGGCACTTTGAGATATAAGAGATTCGATTCGTTGCTAATTTATTATTATTTTTCTACATAAAATATACGAAAAAGCATTCTTTAAATAAATCCTTGATGTTAGATTACGAAGAAACAACATAATCACGTAAATCATATTAAAACCAGGATCGTTTCATATGCATGGTTTATTGTGTAGTGCCACCGATTAAAGAACGTTTTCACCAACTTTAATTGCAGAAATCTTCTTTAGTTTTTCTGACACAGATGCATATATATCTCGTTTTGTTCTTCGTATAACTACCTTTTGTAGTTATTTTTAAGAACAAGGACTGTTATATCCTTCATGGGTGTATATGAGTTATTATCTCCCACTCACACATGATGGATTTAATCTTATTAAAAACAAACTCTGCAATACTCATACTTGTTTAATAATCGATGTGACCAGCATACGATGAGAACACATTGCCATATATCTATTAGGAGTATATGACATCTCGATTAACAAATTGATCCTAGACTCAAGTGTCTTTAAGTAGACATTGAATGCTATACCTTAGGTCATATCTCGCATTAGCACGTTTCTTTGATCTCATTTAATTTTGTTCTGTGTCATGACTGTATTCAAGTTCTCCACTAAAGATACGATGACCATCTATGAATACTTTTTATGCGAGTCAATGATCTAAAATAAATGACCTTCCTCTGTTCTCAATTCTCTTTTGAATTGAATTTAATTTGCTTTCCTAGAATTATTCTATATGATCGCATCTTGCGTGATCTTTTGGCAATAACCTAAAGTAGCAAACCTTAAATTCAATTCTCAAGAATGAGACAAGAGTTATAAGTGTATATGACGAGGTTTTTCTTAACCTCAAGGGTCTCACACAATGTAAGAAGAGATCTGGAGACTTACATTAATCCCTTTTGTGGTCAGTTTTGTACACGTCATATGAGTCATATGCTACAGTATTTACCTACTTCGTTTAACTTGAACATTTTACATTCAAGAAATACCGTAAAGATGATAGTTCAAACATACTTAATGTTTAACTTGAGTTCACTTTCACTTATTTACTTAAAAACTATTCGGAACTCATATCTGGCAACGTAAGACAGATATAGTGATCATTAAATCACTTTGAACCAATCTCCTTGCGATATTTATGGTTTAAGTTTCTCGCTCTCAATTATCACCTAGATAATAAACTTCAAACATATCTCATCTTTAGCGAGTATAAACACCAGAGATGATTTCCATGTGAGAGGGTCAATCTCTAATCTATCTCATATACTTGTGATTCATCCCAAAATATATTTGTGCAAAACATATATATTCATGAATTAAATGATGCACAATGTATAATCGTCATCATACATTATAACCAAAATATGACATTATAATGAGTGAACATACACAGAGAAATGTTTATCAGTACATGTCAACATCTATGTAGTCCTAGTGACCTTACATACCAAATGAATACATCTCTGGAAATTGGCTTTGTCATTGGGTCTGTGATCATATCTCATGTAGATATATATTTCATGTTCGCTTCTTTTCGTGTAACTATATCTTTCATATAATTATACTTGGAATCTATATGCTTTATCTTACAATGAAATTTGGGGTCTTTAGTATAAGCGATTGCAGCTTGACTATCACAATTAATAGTCACTGGATCAATTTCACTTTTAGTGACTCCCAAATGCACTAAGAATCGATGAAGCTACACAGCTTCTTGTACTGTAATTGAGAATGCTATAAATTCAGCTTCCATTGTGGATAATGCTACGCAAGATTGTTTCTTACTTTTCCATGATATTGCTCCATCGTTTAGTAAGAATACATATCCTGAGATAGATTTTCTTTCATCTAAATCTCCTCCCCAGTTTGCATTGGTATACCCTTGTATACGTAGATCATTGCCTTAATAACATAATGCATAGTCCACAGTTCCCTTTAGATACCTCAATATTCTCTTTACTTTTTTCCAATGTGCTTGGCCTGGATTTGATTGATATCTACTCACCATTCTAATAGCGTAATAAATATCTGGTCTTGTACACATCATCGCGTACATTAGACTTCCAACTGTACTGGTATAGGGAACATTTTTCATTTGTTGCTGTTCTTGTAGCGTTGAACGGCAATTTCTCTTACTAAGGCCTTCACCTTAAGTAATAGGATTATCAATTGGTTTAGAATCTTGCATACAGAATCGTTTAAGAATTCTTTGAATGTACATCGCTTGTGAAAGCGATAACAGTATTTTGAAATCTTGACTCCAAGAATGTATGCCGCTTCACCCATGTCTTTCTTTTCAAATTTAGATGATAACCAATCTTTGATTTGCTTAAGGAACACACAGTCATTACAAGTGATCAATATATCATCCACGTATAAAGATAAAATCGTGAATTTATCTTTAGATCTCTTAACATACACACAATGGTCTTCATCGATCATTTTAAAATTATACGAAATGAGTACATTATGAAAACGAATGTACCATTATCTTGAAGACTGCTTTAGGCCATAAATTGATTTTAATAACCGACAAACCTTATTTTCTTGACCTACCTTAATGAAACATTCAGGTTGATCCATATAGATTTCTTCTTCTAATTCTTCATTAAGAAAAGAAGTTTTTACATCCATTTGATGTAATTCAAGATCCATACTGGCTACTATAGCTAGAATAAGACGAATTGAAGCAAACTTCACAACCGGTAAAAAAATTCCTCATAATCAATTCCTTCCTGTTGCGTATATCATTTTGCTACAAGGCATGCCTTGTATCTTTTGATACTGCCATCAGCTTTTTGCTTGATTTTGAGAACCTACTTGTTCCCAATTGCTTTACCCCCTTCAGGGAGGTCAACCAAGTTCCATACTTGATTGGAGCTTAAAGAAGTCATTTATTCTTTCATTGCTTTCGTCCATTCTTCTTTAGCAGGGCCAATAAGAGCCTCATTTACATTTCTTAGCTCTTCTTCCTATTATGGAACAATCATATTAATTTCTCCTTCAATCTCAAAACGACGTTGGGGAATTATCCCTCAATTACTTCGTCTTAAATGAGGTTCATCATAAACAAATTCATGATTGATCTGATTGCTCCCACTTGGATCAGTCATCATAGAGAACTTTTCTGTAGAATTTCTTCCACTTGGTTGAAGTTCCTTCTCTTGATTCTTTATAACAGAATCATTCTGATCAAGCGACTCATATAACAATAGGTCGTTACCTATTTCACCTTGCTTAGGAAAATCATTCTCTCAGAATGTTACATCTTGTGATTCAAATTCAGTTACACCTCTACTAACTTGTTCACTAATGAACATGTATCCTTTTGAGTGTTCTGAGTATCTAATAAAAATACTTTTTCTCCCTCTTAGGCCTAATTTCAGTTTAATAGATATGTTCGTCGACATTGGAGTAGAAACCGTCTTGGACTCAAGCATGCGAGCCTTGTGAAGCAGTTCAATCATGTATTTCTTTTGTGATAATAATAATCCATTGGAATTTGGTAAGACCTCGAAACCAAGGAAGAATGATAGATCCCCTAAGTCTTTAAGGAAAAATCTCTTGGCCAGAGCATCGAGGAACTGATGAAGTATATGTGTGTCTGGACCTGTAAGAATTATATCGTCAACATACACTAAAACATAAATGACACAATCGAAGTGGCGAAATACAAATAATGATGTGTCTGCATGGGAATTGTGAAATCCATAGTGCAATAAAAAATTTCTGAGCTACGAATACCAAGCCCTAAGCGCTTGTTTGAGGCCATAGATTACCTTTTGTAATTTGCACATATGAGTAGGGTGATCTTGATCGACAAACCCCGAAGGTTGGGTCATATAAACATCCTCAAATAATCTGCCCTGAAGAAAAGCATTATTTACATCAAATTGACGTAATTTCCAACCTTTACTCACTGCAAGTGTTAGTACAATGCGAATTGTAGTAACTTTAACAACCGGACTGAATGTGTCAAAATAATCAACACCTGGGCGTTGATGAAAGCCTTTAGCCACTAGGCGCGCCTTGTACCTGTCAACAGAACCATTAGATAACCGTTTAGTATGAAATACCCATTTACAACCAACTACATTAGTGGCATCATGAGGAGGGACTAGAGTCCAAGTGCCATTTCGGATGAGGGCATCAAACTCGTCGGCCATGGCTGCCCTCCACTTTGGATCACGTAAGGCTTGGGTGTGAGTGTTTGGTTCAATATCGGTCGATGAGGAAGCTTGAGTAGTAAGAAGGTATTTTGGATTGGGTTTTTTGATGTTGGCTCACGTGTAATCATGGGGTGATTATTTGACAATGGCGGAGGAGAGGAATGAGATGGGGAAGATGTGGCAGAAGGTATACGTGATTGTTCATGAGTAGTGGAGGGAGGTGGGGATACGGGCACATTTGAGGGCACAGCGGATAAGTCAACAGGGGAGGTGGGGACACTATGGTTCTGGGAGCGAGGAATAGATTGGGAGGGAAGATACATAATTGGGGGAAGCCAAGATATAGTAGTAGTGGTCGTGGCACGAGGTAAATGCGAGTCGGTGGAGGCAAATGGAAAAGAATTTTCCACAAACACAACATGTCGAGACACGAACATTCGTGAGGTGGAGAGGTCAAGGCAGTAGTAAGCGCTTTGTGTACTCGAATAGACCATAAAGACACGTGGGCGGGAGCGGGAGTCAAGCTTGTACTGGGCATAGGGTCGTAACCACGGATAACAAAGGCACCCAAAAACCCAAAGTTTAGAATAGTTAGGTGGATTGTTAAATAGACGAAGATAAGGAGAAGCCATTGACAGAGTAGGAGTGCGATTTATTAAGTAGACAGAGGTAGCAAATGCATGGTTCCAATAGGTTAGGGGAATAGATGCATGTGAAAGTAGAGTTAGACCAGTTTCGACAATATGTCGACGCCGTCGTTTAGAAAAACCATTGTGTTGGGGAGTATGGGGAGGAGTAGTGTAGTGTGTGATTCTAGCAGTGGAGAGTATATCTGATAATGCAATATATTCACCTCCGTTATCAGAGTAAAGAATTTTGATAGGTAGATTAAAAAAACGTTCAACAAGGGATTTAAACCGTAAAAATATTGCACGAACATGGGACTTGTGTTTAAGTGGATAGTACCAAATGTAGTGTGTAAAATGATCAACAAATATTATGCAATATTTAAAACCATCGTGAGAAGTAATGGGCAAGGTCCACACATTGGAATAAAGTATTTCTAATGGTTTATGAGATGGAATAAAGTATTTCTAATGGTTTATGAGAGATTAAAGTAGACTGATGAAAGGGTAAATGATGACTTTTGCTACATTGACATGCATTGCACGCATTGTTATTATGTTTAGAGAACCCAGGAAGCTGAAAATTTGAGATAATATGATTGGTGACATCAACCGCCGGATGTCCGAGGCAACTGTGCCAGTCAAGAGTAGCAGAGGACCGAGAGACAGATAGGGCGGTGGATTGAGAATCACAGTGGGAACCAGAGGGAGGGGGCCAGTGATAAATGCCATGCTCAGAATGACCCGTCAGGAGGGGTTGTCTCATTGGCCAATCCTTCACAACAAAAGAATCAGGTAAGAACTCAATTGTGGAATTATTAGATTCACAAAATTTAGACATAGAGATTAAATTTTTGTGAATAGATGGAACATGCAAAACATTGCCAAGTATGAAATCTTTAGAGGGAGTGTGAAGAGAAGCGAAACCAGAGTTGGAGATGGTCAAGCCTGAACCATCTCCAATGAGAACTTCTTCATTGGACGAGTTATGAGCATGAAGGGAGAGGTTCTGCAGGTCAGAGGTAACATGATGGGTAGCGCTACTATCCATGATCCAAGTGGAGCCAGCCGGACCAAACTAGGCAGTGAAATGTGCCCTCAGTTGCCAAGGTGTTACCGGCCGAGTGTGTTGCGGTTTAGGGCTAGCCAGACGAAAACCAGAGACAGGAGACTGTGTTTGTTGAGCAAAAAACCATCTATATTGAGGACACTGCATCACTTTGTGGCCTTGCACGCGACAACCTTGGCAATAACCGAACCGAGATATGGTCGAGAGCCAGGGCGAGGACCGATCGGATGAGTAGCCAGATGAGTAGGAGACTGTGTGGTAGCAGACGAGCCAGGAGTCTGACTTGGATGACGCCAGTGTTTATTTTTGAGGGGCCGGATACGTGGTTGGCAGTGAAGATACTAGAGTGGACTGATTAGCACGAATGGCTACTTCTTTGTTAAGAAGCTTTTCATGCAAAGCTTCAAATGAGATAGGATCATCATGGGCTTGAATTGCTTCAGCAATGGCGTGATACTCTGGATTTAAGCAGTCCAAGATCTTATCGGTGAGATCTTCATCTGAAATGGGCGCACCAAGTAATGCCAATTCATCTGCCTTGGAGCGTAGGAATGTGAGGTACTCAGTAATAGATTTTGTCCCTTGCTCAGGCTTCTTAATGGCAGCCCTTAATTGTTTGATATGGCCTCGTGAGGCAGATGCAAAAGTATGAGCCAAAATATCCCAGATTTCTTTGGATGTCTCAGCACGATTGACAGATGGGGCAACTGTGTGATGCAACGTCGCCACAAGAGCTAAAAAAACTAACTGATCTTGTCGGACCCAAGAATCATACTTGGGGTTGACAATAATCTGATCTTCCACAGTGATCGTCTTCGGAGGGGCTGGAAACGAGCCATCAACAAATCCGAGAAGACTATGACCACGAAGTAACGACTGGATCTGTAGTTTCCAAGTCAAATAATTGGTGGTGTAGAGTTTCATTGTTGATTGAGCTGCAATGTTAAGAACGATGATTGGAGTTTTGGGGTCAGCAGGATTTGGCAGAAGAGGGGCTAATAGAACTGAAGGGAAGGTGGAATTGGAGGAGGCAGACGATGTCATGATGTGTAGGAAAAAAAACGAAAGCTTTGAAGGTTTGAGCAGACAACGACAATGGAGATTCAAGAGGACCAGGACCGATTAATGCTCTAATACCATATAGAAGGATATGATTGTGGAATCGTTATGTTATTACTATGATGATCACGTTTATATAAAGTACAGCAGAATCTCAAGCCTTAATAGCTATACACAGGAGTCTCCTATAATTGTGGAGATCTATTATAATAAATACAATCAGCTAAATATATGCAACTAATTATGTTTATCCTTATCAATTTTGACCCTATATGTGAACTTTGTAAGTAATTGAATGAGAGTATAAATTATTTATTCTTTGAATGTAATTATACCAAAGTAATCTGGAGTAGAATTATGGCCATGTTACAACTACCTAGCTACACCTTTGAGTGGACGGGAACTTTGACTAACAACTTTTTGTTAATTGGGTCAGAGCTGTTATTATTACCAATGACTAACAACGTTTTGTTAATCATGATCTAAAACTGAACTGTTTATTATAATTCTCTCTATTGTCAATATTTTGTATATTGTTAGTGAGTTTATTTTGTCCCACATATTATGATTCCTTGTGACGGTTGTATATAGCTTTCGCTAAATTAATATAATTATCTATTATCTTTCAAAAAATCTATTTTATTAATCAGCTTTCACTAAATTAATATAATTATCTGTTATCTTTCAAAAAATCTATGTTATTGGTCTTATTTATCTCAGGAATATGTTGATAAGCATCTAAGTACGCTGGAAAGCAGCGTTCCATCCACTCCAAGGAAGATGTGACCCCCCTCCCATTACTCACCATATTCTATATTTCTAAGAAGATACTCCTACTTGCCTCATTCTTTTATCATATAATGGGGAACCTAATAAATAAACAAAATTGCTATTAGCTTACCACCAAAATAGTATGGAACAGTTAAAACTTAAAACCCATCAACTTAATAGCACTGTGTTTAGCCAAATATTTAAATTCTGCCAACTGTACATGCAACAGTTCAAAACCACCAACTTAATCGCGTTTCACAAAATTTAGATTACTCCTATCGTTTCATGCAAGTCAACTAGAGTTTAATTTGTTTCAACTTCCATTTTAAGTGTAATTCATCTCATTTGCTTTAGTTCTGCTTCGGCATAACTTTAATTTACAAAGTTTAGTACTCCCTTGAGGTTATAAATTTGAGACCTATTATCCTGAACAGTTAAATTTTTAACTTAAAACTGTTATTAGTCGATTAGAATGCACTAAAACTTTATGCTTTATATGCTATAATTTTAAAGGTATTATTTCTAAGCAACTTGTTTTCACTATTACAATTTTTTAAATGTTATATGTGATTTTACGTATATTCCAATTTTATTATAAAAAATAAGAAACAGAATGTCTCAACAAGGTTAGAGGAAAAGACTTAAAGATGGTCGTAAAGGTTTATACGTCATAAAAAACTTAGAGATGCAACGATGCATCAAAGGTTTTGACTTTAAGCTAAAAAAGGTAAAGATGTGCCTTACAAAAATAATTGAGACTCTCTTAAAATACTTCGCGATTGAAAAAAAAAAAAAGAGTCTAGTGAAAATTAACAAGAACATTCGTGATTAGTTATCAAACAAGTCGAGACATGACAAGAACTAGCATATCCATACCTAGATGGACATAATACATACATTAGATATGAACAGTTAAAGTAGTTGCCCAATGCGCCTTTGTCCATTTCTGTCCACGAAATATAATAATTGCTCGCATCCGCTCTGTCCTTCCTATATAATGTTCATGCCCCATAAGCTACAGCAAAAACCGTGCCTTTCTTCTTCAACTCCGTGTCCTTGGTTTAGATTGTAATCAGCCAAACCCAATCATCAGTATTCATTCACAATGAGCGGTGACAGCAAAGTGGAAGAATCACCATCAGTTGAAGCTCCAATTCATGGAGACATGTTAGAGGCAATCCTCACCTATGTTCCGCTCATCGATCTCATTCCTGCGTGTCATGTCTCTAAACAATGGTCACGCGCTGTTTCAACCTCTCTCCGCCACCAAAATCCGATCAAGCCTTGGCTCCTCCTCCACACGCAGCGCACCCGCCACCCTTATTCCATCGCCTCCTACGCCTACGACCCTCGCTCCCGCATGTGGGTCCAAATTCAGCAGCCTCCGATCAAGTACGTCTACGCTCTCCGATCGTCACACTCGACCCTACTGTATATGTTGTCGCCTTCTAAGTTCTTGTTCTCGTTTGACCCCCTTCACTTAACGTGGCATCACGTTGACGCACCGATTGTTTGGAGGACAGACCCGATTGTTGCTTTGGTGGGTCACCGCGTAATTGTCGCTGGAGGAGCCTGCGACTTCGAAGAGGACCCTCTGGCTGTAGAAATGTATGATTTGAAGTCTCGAACTTGGGACAAATGTGAGTCAATGCCGACGACTTTTAAGGACTCCGCCGCCTCCATGTGGTTGTCGGTGACGGCGGATTCCAACAAGATGTATGTGGTAAAGAAAAGTTCTGGAATTATGTACTCCTTTGATCCCATCACTAATGCCTGGCAAGGACCGTACAACCTCCGACCCACAACAGATGTCTGGTCATGTATTATCGGATTTGCTAAGGACCGGTTTATGATGGTTGGTTTGACTGAGGAAAGCAACGGAGTCAACAACTTTAAGGTGTGGAGGGTCGACGGCGAGTCGTGGGAGTTTGTGAAAGAGATAGGAGAAATGCCAAAGGAGCTTGCAGAGAAGCTAAGAGTGGACAGTTGGAGCATGTCGTCGGTAATTGTGAGCTTGATTGACGATTTTATGTATATAAACAATACGTCAGCTCCTGGAGAGATGATTGTTTGCGAGCTTTGTGATGGTGGACACTGCAAATGGAGCAGCGTCGAAAACGTGATAGTTGGTGACGATTGTTTGTTGCGGGATAGATTCGTTTTTACGTGCTCATATGTGGGCTTGAAGGATTTGCACATAGCTATGACCGCTCATAATTGCAAGTTTGCTGTCAAATCCAACGTTTGTTGATTCATTGTTTACATATTGAACATGAAAATGTTCTTGAAGTGAGATCTATTGTCCATGCTAAGTTCATCATTTGAAAAACTTGTTTTAGGCGAGTTTGGTTTGTCACGTTAATGTTTACATCTTTCCAAACTTGGAGAATGTTTTGGTATCTGTGTTTTTATAATGGTAAATTAATTGTTTCCTTATTTATCAACTAAATTATTTAGAAAGCCTGTTTTAGTTGCTTTGCTTTTTATCCAAAACTGTAATGACTTCCATAATAGCTTAAATAATATAGATCATGATGTTTTATTTAGTTTATTAATTATGGAACCTATAATTTCCATAACCATCACAATTATTATTATCCAAACTATTTTCATATATTATAAATTATTTATTAGTGTGCAAAAAAATAATACATAAAAGTTAAAAGTAATAACTGTCGCCTCCATAAATTAAAGCACTTGGTGGGGTATATAATAAAGAGTGCAAGGGTTGGTCCTCGAAGGAGAGTAAAATTAAGATATAATCACAACTGTGTTCTTTTCTCTTAGTTAAATTACAACAAAGCGTGTAATTAATTTAATTTCAAATGGAACAATTTAGATCAAGTACAGTTAAAGTTGACAATGAATCAAATCAAGTTGGACCTGAAAATATTAACAGTAAAACTTTTTATAAATATCTCAAAATTTAAAAGAAATTTTAAAAAAGATTAAATTAGATTTAAAGTTGAACAACTCAAATAAAATTTGTTAATTTCATATTTGGCCAGATGGGATCCACGTCTTATTCCTATCTCTAAATACTGACAAATTTTAAATCCACCAACTATGTAGATACCAAATCAGGAAGACCGGTGAGCTATAATATAATCATTAATTCGCCTAGTCAACTTTGGTGTTGCTTTGACTTTTATAGGCTGGTTGGTGAGGATTTCTATTATCCTCCTATTTCTACTTATTACTTATCTCTTTGTTTAGTTTATTTTATGGCCCAAAGAATAATATTCTTAAAAATTACCTATTCCTTATATTAAAGAATAGCTAAAGACAACTCCCCCCTCTTTACCTATTCCACACAACTAGGAATATCTTAAACATAACTCTCTTTTTTTAAGACAACTTATATCCCTCAATAGTAATAATAATTACTAATAATAATAATATAAATTAAATAATAATAATAATAATAATAATAAAATAATAATAATAATAATAATAGTTGTTAGTAGAAGAATAATAAGAATAATAAATTTAATAATATTAAGAATAAATTTCATAATAATAAGAAAAAATTAATAATAATAATGAATTTATTAATAATAATAATAAATATAATTAAGGAATTTAATAATAATAATTAATAAAAATAACAATAATAAGTAGAAAATTAATAATAATAATAATTAATATTAATAAGAATAATAAATTTAATAATAATAAAAATATTGTTAATAATAAAAATAAAATTTAATAAAATTAACAAAATATATAATAATAAGGAATTTAATAATAATCAAAATAAATATAATTAATAAAATAATAAGATAATAAAATAAAAATATAATAGTATTATTATTATTATTATTATATTTTGATTTTTTAGTTAATTATTTCTTTGTCATTCTAAGTTCATATTTTCAAACCTGGCATAAAAATTTCTTATCTATTCTATTCCTTGAACTAAACAAATAATATTCATTCTATTACCTTCCTCATTTTTTTATGCTTAAAAATAACTATTCTGTTACTTATATTTTTCATTTCTTAAATCCTGACATATTTCAAATCCACCAACTATATAGATACCAAATCAGGAAGACCGGTGAGCTATAATATAACCATTACTTCGCCTAGTCAGCTTTGGTGGTGCTTTGACTTTTAATTCTACCGGCCACACGACAATCGGACTTTACGCATATTGGCTACTGCGCAACACTACTTTCCTCTTTTCTTTACACAATTCAAATGTTCAACTTTGTTCGGTCTTTTTCTTTTTCCGTAATCTCATTTTTGTTTCCCACATTTGACTGCACTGACTAACTCGTGAAAAATGCAAAAGCAAATACATACAAAATAAAGACCTTATTCGGCCTTTTGTTCTAAATCCATTCAGGTTGGTCCAAGCAAATGTTACTTTGGTTGTTTAATGGCAGACCAGGACTTCATTTTCGCCGGTGTTTTCATTTTGGCACTGAATTCTTTGGACGTGATGTTATAAATAATAGTTTAAAATGATCACGTCCAGGTGCGCGGTGGTTGGCCGCCGCCACGCTTTGCGGCTACATATTGTTTTTGTACAATGAATCGATTCCAAAGCAAATCAGTCTTATCTACAGACATATAATCCAAGAGTTTATTAACTAATAGATGTGTAATGCGAAGCACTTCAAGGTCCTCGGCAATGTTCTTTCTTATTCTTTCATGGAACAACTACAAACTTCAATTGGAGTATTAATTGTAGAACTTTTCTCGTTTTTGGATAAGAGTGGTCCAGGAAAAATCGTCCCCGGACGAGCAAATCCCAACCACAGATTGTGAGGTTGAAAAATTTTCGAAATTATGGTGTTTATAGCTTTTGTGAATCACATCACAACTCAGACTCTAGTGGCTGAAAAAAGGTAAATTATATTTCTCTAAATTTATAATATTATTATAAAAAATATGGCTCACTGGATACTAATATAAACTTCTATGGAAGCCAGTTATTTTAAACATTAGCATATATATGATATTTGAAAATCAAAATAAAGAGAAAATTTTCTATACCCATTTTAAATGTCATACACTTTTTGAAATATCTTAAATTGCAGATATGCTCTACCTTTTCAAAGCAATAATTTATCAAATATTTTTCATAATTCAGCGTCTTTTATATTCCTAAACGATTATTTGTAGCTCTTATCTTATGCAACTTCTGAATCTTCTCATTCATGATTCTTTCTACCTTGTGATCCTTCTTTAATTAACTGATCTCTTCGTCCTCAACTTCTCCACTCTTACTATTACTTTCTGACAGTCTTCCTTCTGTACTATAGTTAACCTGTTGCTTTTAAAATTGACAACCAAATGAACATATTTTGCACCATTTAACTCTAAAGAGAATAGGTAAGCTTGTCGCTTCTATCGGTGAAAGTACTTGAAGGGTTTATAGAGAATAGGGAATTTAACTAAAAATAGTCGTGTCTTCAGGAATATAGGTTTGGTGTGGAGATGGCTTCACATCTTGAGTATTCATACTACAAGAAAATTGCAAGTACTCACGAAAAATTACCAATGAAAAAAATTCAGTGGTAACTTAGTGATAGAAATTGCTTTTGTAGGTAAATTTGTTAGGAAAAAGGTAATTTGCGACAAAAAATTATACATATTAAATCAAAACTATTTTGATTTAATATGTATACTTTTCTACCTTTTTAACCTTATAATGTATGTTAGCATTTAGCAATATTATCTTAAAATTTTCAAGCTTTGTATTCATTTTATTTGTTTACTTATCTGTTTTCTTGTTCATAATTGTTTCAATTCAATGTTTATACTTTTTTTTAATTCTTTAACCTTGTAATGTATGTTAGCATTTAACAATCCTATCTTAAAATTTTCAAGATTTATATCTATTAATTAGGGGTAAGCACGGTTCGGTTCGGTTGATTTTTGACTGTTGAACCGAATCGAACCGAATAATTGGTTTTATACCACAAAAAACTGAACCGAACCGAATGTCAGATGAAACCTAATTTTCGGTTTGCCTTGCGGTTCGGTTACTTCAATCAGTTTGGGCCCTAATCTTGGGCCTTAAAATTTGGGTCAATTTTAGTACATGTTCAACATTTTTATTTCATTTTAGGACCTATTGGGTGATTGTCATACACTACAAGAAAATTGCCAATTAGCGTCGGAATATTACCGACGACAAAACTTCCGTCACCTTTTACAGACGGAACAAAACAAATCCGTCGAAAAACAGAAAACTTTACCGACGGACAATCAATCCGTCGGTACTATTGTAGGAAAAAATTCAGCTTAAAATCTGCGACAA
>JANZXR010000001.1:5540801-5571107 GCA_027575705.1 Erythroxylum echinodendron
CGGACAAGGTATTCGGTCGGTAAGTTTACCGACGGTATGGACAAAGTTCGTCGGTGAATTTAGCTACGGCCGAATCATCGACGTTTTCTGCCGTCGGTTTATTCCGTCGGTAATTTAGTTTACCGACGGTATATTTGTTTTTTTCGTCGGTAATTTCCGTCTGTAATTGCCAATTTTCTTGTAGTGATGCTTGCAAAGTTGCAAACTTATCTTACATACCTAGAGTTAGAAGTATAAAAAAATACAAACTTTGTTTGTTTTTACTTGATCGGTTTGGTTCGGGTTAGTTTGGTAAAAAATTTTGCCTACACCGCACCCGAGCTGATATAGTCAGTTTTTCAATATCCAAAACTGAACCGACCATCCATCGATCACTCTCCCTGCGGTTCGGTTTGTCTCGGTTTCTTCGATTTTGCAAGTCGGTTCGATTTTTTGGGTTTTTTCCCTATCCGTACTATTAATTGATACAAATTTCATACATACTAGTATGGTCATACCATGGCAACAATAAATAGTGAAGTTTGCATACAGAAAGAATTGATAGATTATTATGGTAAAATTATTAAGATCTTTGAAATTGAATACTCTGCATTGTCAATAAAACAAAGTATGATATTTAAATATAAATGGTTTGATCCAACTTTTAATTTTAGAACAAAAGTCCACAGCCAATACATTCTAGTTGAAATCAACTAAAGAAGAAGATATAGAAAATTTGAAAGTTTCGCATTAGCAATGCAAGCTACCCAGGTGTATTATGTCTCTTTTCCCAGCTTAAGACAAGATATGTCAGATTGGTTGGCCGTTCGCAAAGTAAAACCTAAATGTGTTTTTGAATTACATGGAAAAGGAGAAAAGAAGAAAATTGAAAGTGAAGCATTTCAAGAAGATGTTAATGAAATAATTGCATGGGTAACATATGACGAGACTGAACCTTTGAATCATCCAAATAATGAATATGTTAAAGTTTCATCGAAAGAGGATGACGAATCTATAGAGGGCAAGAGATCTGAAGAGGAGCCTAACTTTGATTCTAATTCTTCAGAAAAAGAAGATGACGATGAATTTGATTTACAATTAAGTGATGATAGAGATTAACTTATGTAAGTAATAGAATATTATATGAATAAATTTATTATTCCATTAATAATAAATTGTTATATTTAATTTATATTGTTCTATTAGTGATATAATCAATAAAATGTGAATTTTAAGTTAAAAATATACAGTAGAAGAGAAAACAAGAAATGTTCCAATCAAGGGTCAGGTTACCACCATTTGGAGGAGCCACTGCATGTCCAAGTGAAGCGGCACATTCTGCAAATGCTACAAAATCAAGTGATGCACGTTTAGCTAGTACACATCCATATTAGGCATCACCTTCCCCACCTACAGTCTTTGTACCATCCAGTAGCCCTACCGCTTCACCGTTCAGTAGCCCTACTATACCATCCAACAACCATACTCCTAGACTAGAATTTGAATCTATTTCGACAGAAATATTAGGGGTAAACGTTGCGGATGAAGGAGGAGACCTCTAGCTTGAGGAGCCCAGGGCTCTGACTGCATGCCTGTTGAAGAATGAGCCAGCGATTTATAGGCAGTGGCTTGGTTAAAGGAGCCCACCGAAGTCATAGGGAAAGTAAGTCTTCATAGGGCAATTGTCACTGCTTATGGACCCAAACCTGGGTAATCTATCGATGACCAGGATGAAGCTTGGGTGAAACTAAGTGGAGGTTTGAGCCGACTGATGCTGAAAAATCAACGGATGAGTTGTGGTTAAGGGTGAAATGCCACTCAAACCCAGAGCTATCTGACGCACTCCTCTAAGTGTTCCAGTCGGCGGGGCCACTCTAGAATGAATTTTCAACGTGCTTGGAGAACTTGTTGATGACTTAGGTCCTGTAGATACTCACACAACATCCCCTATTCATAGATCTGCGCCTTCCTTTATATAGTTAGATACAAAATTATCTATTTTTGAAATAGGAATTAAAGTATTCGAACTTTTAGCCCCTTACCGTCGTGGAGGAAAAATCAGACTGTTCGAAGGAGCTAGAGTGGGTAAAACAGTCTTAATTATGGAATTAATCAACAACGTTGTGAGGAGTTAGTGAAAGAATTTACATCACAATTGTCAACGATTTGTGAATGAAATTTTAAAAATTTTGTAATAGATAATAACACTCTAGGTTTATACTGAAGTTATAGGTTTTAATTTGAAAATGATCTAAATTAGCTTATATATCAGGTTGGTTTCGTTTGGAATGTGCTCCAA
The DNA here is from genome assembly GCA_027575705.1 of Erythroxylum echinodendron. Lineage (NCBI taxonomy): Eukaryota > Viridiplantae > Streptophyta > Magnoliopsida > Malpighiales > Erythroxylaceae > Erythroxylum > Erythroxylum echinodendron. Next base: position 5,543,080 of record JANZXR010000001.1, read on the forward strand.
AAATATCTCATCCAAGTTCAAGGAGAGGATATAACTGGAGGGTTATATATGGAAGAATATCTTTTATGAGATAGGATTTTTATTATCAGGAGTTTCAGATACAAAAAATGAATTCTTTAATCTTTTTTATTTATCTAATTTTATACATTAATTAGATAAATATTATAGTTTATAAGTATTTATAGTATGGTTTTTTCTGTCAGAAAGAATTTTTTGGGATTCAAAATTTGATACTGTCATTTATAATGTATGGGAGAGGTGAGCCCTTACACATTATGGAGACTTTCTTGGTTCGATATATAAGAATGATGTACGGCCTTCTTATATATCTAAAGAAATATGGAGTCGTTGGTAGAAGTATTGAGCGAAATCCAAGGCAATCTCCATTTCAGAGTGCAATTCTATAAACAGACGTGGAGGACTGGAGGAAAAGAGTCTAACTATACATATTGGAGGATCTATGACCCACCAAGAGTATGCAAAGAAACTTGTAAGTATCTAAACTTAACACTTATATTCTAATTTTTTTGCTTTGATGTATGAAATTTGATTTCAATGGAATTTGATATATGAAATTTAGAATAAAAATATGTGTATTATGGAGAATGATAATGTTATAAATGTTTGGTGCCATGAATGGTTATGTTGTTAAAAATTTTTTTAACAAGGGGTAAATATCATAAAAATAGAGGAAAATTTGACAATTTTTTTGTAAATTACAGTTTACTTCACTTATAACACTTTATTCTGACGCAGAAAAAGGCTACGGGTAGGAAGCCTACATTACATCAATTCTTTTTATACATCCACACTAAGAAGAATGATGGAGTGACCTTCGTTAACACCCGATGCAAACAACTTAATGTATGTAAAATTTATTCTTTAATATATCATTTATTAACATAAACAATAATAATAATAAGATCAAATACAAGAAAGCATTGAACGATAGTCTTAGAACTCTGAAACCATTGATGAGAATAAGATATATCTTGATGCAATTAGTGGTAGGGACCATTGTAGAAGGATTTTCAGCTTAGGTTTATTTGCAAACACATGCTATTTGTAATCCTTCACATCCAGTACAGCTAGATCTAGTAGGCGATCTACATCTAATGAGAGAGTCATTAAGCTTGAGAGCCTAGTAGAGAGGCTAGCAACTTAGTTGCAGCAGTCGATGGAGTACATAGCCCAGTTTTATAATGAGATGTATGAATTGAGGGAAGGGGCAACACCTCATCGTAGCAGTTAGATCATCCACCTTCACCAACTTCTTAGCTTAGATTTGTAATATTTCTGTATTAAAGTGAATATATTTGATGTTTTGCTACTCTTAATTTTTTGTTTGAATTCTTAATTTACAATTATTGTCAAGATAATTATTGTTGTACATTATAATTTTTATATTATATTATCAATGAGCATAATTTTTACATTATAATATAAATCAAGATTATATTATTTATAAAATTAAATTTAGAAAAAAAATCAATAGATTAACAATAGAAAATTTAGGTGGGAAGTGAGAAATGGTAATTGAAAATATCTTAGGTAAATTACCGACGGAAAGATATCTTCCGTAGGTAAATTACAGACAGAATGTTATATTCTCTAGGTAAATTACCGAAGCAAAGATATCTTCCGTAGGTAAATTATTGACGGAAGGTTATATTCCATAGGTACATTTAACGACTGGAATTGTTTATCCATCGCTAAAATTACCTACGGATATTGCAATTTTGTCAGTAAATTGATCGATGGAATATAGCATTATGTCGGTAAATTTAACGATGGATTTAGTGAATCCATCGCTAATCTTTCTGTCGGTAATTTACCGATGGAAGGCTATATTTCGTAGGTAAATTTGGCGATAGGAATTGTTTATCCTTCGCTAAAATTACCTACGGATATTGCAATTCCATCGGTAAATTGATCGATGGAACATAGTATTCCATCAGTAAATTTACCAATGGAATTACAATATCCGTACGTAATTTTAGGATGGATAAACAATTCTTGTCGCCAGATTATTCCATCGGTAAATTTAACGATATATTTAGTGAATTCATCACTAAATTTACCTATAGAATATTGTAAATCCATCAAAAAATTTAGTGACGGAATTACAATATTCATAGGCAATTTTAGCTACAAAAATTGTAATTCCTTTTGTAAATTTTAGCAATGGAAATTTTAATTTCATCGGTAAATTTACCTACAGAAACTGTTATTTTATTGGAAAATTTAGCAACGAATTTACAATATCCATTGCCGAATTTTACCTACGACCATTTCTTCTACGACTCTTTCTGTCAATAATTTTTGTCGCTAAATTTGTTTGCAACGGAATATCAATATTTTCCGTCGGTAATTTCCGTCACTAAAACTAATTTTTCTTGAAGTGTTAGTTTTTATTAAATCACATCCTGAACATTGCCAACTTAAAGAATATCAAAAAAATATTGGATATCAATTTTAGTTTATGTCTTACAGCCAATCGGTTAGTTGTAATTTAATGACAATTATTTAAAGACATTTTTTTGTACATATTTAGATATATACAACAGAGTCCATAACGGTAAATATACTTCATTGCAAATGAAGTTATAATGAGATTATAATTATAAAATTCATATTGTATTTATGTATTATCTCTAAATTATTCTTAGTCATTGTTCAATTGAGATTGGACATTAATAGAATGTAAAAAGAATAACACATGTTATGTTTCTTCCTTATGAAGGAAGTAGTAGATCTCATAGAATAAAATATGAAGATACTTAAACAAATGTGTGATTGTTTGTTAGAGAAAATTTTCACTAAACTGACTACATATGGTAATTCTATTTGGAATGTTACTTATATGTCTATATAAATTCGTATTGTGATGAATATAAGTAATCATTTGACTTGAGATATACAAATTTATCTCATATAGAGATTAATACATCTTGACACTACTTATGACCTATTCTAGTCAATAATAGGTCAATTGATAGTCATTGGATATAACATGAACTATATGGAGGTAGCTGAATGATCAAGATTAGATTTATTACCTTAAAGTAATTAAGGATAGTGTTCCATACCTTGGTTAAGGTGGAATGAAAGTCGAGAAATGGTTTTCAAATGTCATTAATTGGATCAGTTACTAATGACGGAGAACCAATATGATTAGACCCAAATATATTAGACATTAATTTCATACTTAATGTCTAATCGAAACATTTTATGATGGAATGATTGAATTATCTAAAAAAAATTAATCAAAACCACTTTAACATTCCAAAATATTTAGGTGGTTAGGATGCGTTGGTAAACGTCAATCCTTTTTTATAGACATAAATTGTTGAATTAGAGAATTATAGATAAATTAACCATAATCCTAAATATAAATTATGGTTTTATTTTATATCTATTTCTAGCATATTTAAGAACATAATGAGTCACACATAAAGAAAGGGTTAAATACTGGATCTTATTTAGATATGATTGGTATTTAAATAGAATTATCGATAATTCTAATTAAAGTTTAACTAAAATTATTATTTAATTATAATTAAATTACTACAATGTCCAAAACCTATTGTAAATAGACTTAGGCTCCAAGGGGGCTAGCATTTCTTACCTAACCCTCTTTGCAATTGTTATGGAGTTTTCAACACATTATATGGATACCGTTGGAGGTTGAGTGCAACTGCAGTAGTTGGGATGAGCCAGTTTCAGGAAAGATTAGAGGGAAATGACAAGAAAAAGGATTAAGCTTTGTAATAAGCTACCAATTAAATTCATACTTTATTATGATTTATATATTGATCATTTTGTAGAACTTAAGTGATCTTGGAGTTTGAAACATAAAATGAAAAAAGTTTCAGTATGATTCTGCTACATATAGGTTCAGATCCAACAACAGCTTCCTAACAACCAGCGGTAATATCAATGCAAGTGATAGTGCTAAAGCCATGAATAGTGTTTATTACTAATAGACTTTTTAGGCTTTCATGTATTAAAGAAATGAGAGGAGAATCAGGAGACATCAAACATTGCTGACCAAATACATCAAAAAATGATCATTTCATGTCTCTTAAAATTGAGGGATTGAATAGAAATGGCTTCTTCCATGTTCTCATCTGTAAGCGTCTAACTTATATAGCTAAGAAAAGGGCTGGAAGAATCATTATCATTTAAGGAAGAGATGTCTTCTCCCTCTAGAATCCATCTTGTTGAAAAACTAGAGAAACTTTCATATGGTCTCGAACTTTAAAATAGGTATGGGAAATTTTCCTCTTTATTTTTTATTCTTTTAATTATTTTAAATGTCATATGTGATACACATAAAGTGACTAGCCTACGTAGAGGTTAACATTAACACAATCAATGAAGGAGTTAATATTGAGCTATTTTTGAAAAAATAAATTTTAAGCATTTGATTGGTTTTTTTATAATTATGGTTAATATTGTAAAATTATGCAAATTTTGTGATTTAAAAATTGATTTACCCTAAAAATTCTTTTGCAGTATTTTTTTATAGGTTTGATGGATTTCAACTACATATTTATAGTGATCATGCTAAACCATGTCATTAAAATTTATGGTCAATGGTTAAGACTAAATATATTTAGTCTATATTATGATACAATTTTAAAACTAAAATGAAACAATTCATATAAAGATGATTACTACAACCAATTCATTATATAGCTTAAAAAGAACCTGTGAACTGAAGAAGTTTTATGGAAACCTAAAACTTCTCCATCTTATAATGATACCTTTTAGTTTATCATTTAATTATTATCATCATTTATAGACAAGTGTAAATTTGGAGCAAAGTATAGAGCTTGTTTGATTTCACTAAGTTATGATATGTATCTCACCATTATCATTTCCATTATTATATATTTGACATTTTTTGCTCTTTCAATGTGTAGTATTGTTGAATTGAATTTCGTGTTCATGGTTATTAAAATCCAATATGTACTGAAAGAATATGAGACCTTGGAATAACTAAATAAAATCATGGAAGTTCATAAGAAAAGCATTATGACCCACCATACGAAAAACCATAAGGCATCTGACTTATGGAAAAGGAGAACTCCTTAGCTTGCGTTACATTATTTAGTATGGATGATTATTTCATGCAAGAGTTCAGAAGGTATGAGAATTCCGTATGATCCACGCTACAACATGTTTTGTTGGCACATGAATGACCAAATTAAGGTTAATCATTGTTAAGTTTGACACCTATAAGAAGAATTTAGATTATTCAATAAAAAGAAATTTGAGGCTAACGTCAGACATGGTAGCTAAATAAAGAAAGTTTTCATATCCTATTAGATGAATAACAAGTGCAAGTTGTTATATAATCTTTGCCTCAAATATGTAAGCATATAAAAATACAATTTTCTTATAACGAGAATATCAAAAAATAGATATTGCTACTAGGCACCTATTAGTGGAAGTAGCATTATCATGTAAAATAAATCAAAATTTAGATCATTCAATTCTTTTAACTACTTATGCTATGAATACAAGAGAAATTATTGGAATCATATTAAAGATTCTCAACTCTAAGGGTCACTATCCTCCTTTGAAAAACAATCCATTAACTTTGACATTTAATTGCAAAATTGACACGACCTACCTTTTGGACCATGATGGCACTGGGGAATGGGTAGGCTTAATGCCAACAAAACTCGTACTAAGCCTAACTTTTCTATATTTAACTGAAAATCTGGCATGACCCATTCATTTGTCCGATTAAGTATCTATATACCTGTTTAACAGTTTTGAATGAAGTAAGGAACTCAATCTATAATTCTAACATATATTATCTACTTATAATCTGTCAATCTATGATCATCTCATATCATCAACTAACATCATTCTCAATAACATAGCATATCCATACATGTATCGTGTACATATGATTATGACAAACCATGGAGTAGCTATAAGCATCTGCAATTAACATCATGACAAAAAAATTACTTGTCTGTTTATCCAAACAAGTCTCAAAAGGCTTAAATTTCTCTCTCGTATGATCTGTTAATCCCCTGAAAGGATAATAGTGATAGGTGAGTCTACAACACGACTCAGTGAGATACAAACATGCTACCATGCTTGTGAGGCTAGGTAACACAAGGCTAGCTTTATAAGAATGGTCTGTGGCATTCTAAACAACAATACATGGTATCAATAAATAAACAGTTAGTAATTTCAAGTGCGACAATCACATGAGTATCAACAATAAATCTCAATATGAATTGTTCTATTATAAAATGAATCTGGTTTCTTGAATTCTTTTCTGAGTTCTGGGTTCTTTTCTTTGTTAGAGTTCCACAGGATTTCTAATTATGAGCTTTCTCATTTTTGAGTTCTGATTTCTCATTTCTAAGTTCTAATTTTCTGAATTTCTTAGGAAGAGACAGAGGTATATTAGTACGACGTATCTCCCCTTTTCTGATTCTAGACAAGGTTGGCCTAACCCTACCCCTGAAGGTCTGCCCTCTCCAAGTAGGACCCGGATCCGACCCATTATCGGTAGGCTACCTATGTGCACATGGTCTGATAATATACTCCATAAGCTGGGTATACTGTGAACTCATTAATCATGGCTAACAAGGAAAGCATGATTCATCAAAGAATTGCAATTAATAGGTTCAACATAACAAGGGAACCAAAAGATGTAAAGAATCTGAATATCACCCGGCCAATCTGGCATACAACATGCTAGACTCAATCACATGAAGTCATATATCAAATAAGTCATATAGATTTGAGAACAATTCAACAAGCTCCAAGATAAAAAAAAAAGATCACTACACAAGTATAGTACCTTGATTATACTCACCTCGACTATCTCAAGGGTTCTGATCTCTTTTCTAATTTTCTTAAACTTGAGAGGTACTAGGTACAACTTCTAGTTTTATTCCTCTTTGGCTTTCACAAGCTATTAGGTAAAATGCATAAAAATTACATATACCCGTATTATTCACTCTTACATAAATCTCATTTCTTAACGTATATCATTATAAATTTATATTTTCTTCTATAATGTTCAAATTGGTTTCAAGCCAAATATCCCTTAAAATTAGGAGTCTTGGACTTCATTATGTCCAAACTTAGTTCACAATTTCAAGTACCTGATTCTTTATGTCTTGATTAGCTTAATCATACTTGAACCTATTAGGTTTCACTAATTCATCGGCGTAGGTCTCATTTGTGAAGGCATAACTTTTTCTACATAGGTCCGATGTTTTTCAAAATTTTCATACTGCTAGTTAACACATAAATTCACAATTTTCTTTTATGACCATTTTTTAATTCGTTCATAAGTGACTAAAATCATTATAACTTATTCATTTTTTTTCTAATTGAGGTGATTCAAATTTTCTTTTTCAATAGACTCATATGGCTATCACATATCAAAATACAGCTTAAAAATGAAGTAATTTGGATTTATTGTGATTTTTCTAAAGCTGTCCTGTTCCTGTTCTCTTCTGTGTCACTAAGGTCAGTAACACCTTCACTTATTTAGCCATATCTCACAAGATACTCATCCAATTAAAATTCCCTTTATATAGCACTTAGATGAAACATTTTTGAGCATTTCATAAGAAGAACTCATCATCTAATTCTGACTCTAAAATCCTCAAACAATTAACTTTCATTTCATGTTTCAATCCTATTGATATTTCGAACCAGTTTCAATTCGGGACTTATATCTATTTTTTTTTGTCTCACCCTAAATTCTTAAAGAAAATTCAAGGATATAGTAGACACTTATATATACAACTTTCAAGTTTTGATTTTCTTCAAATTCAATCGTTAAATAGCTCAAAAAATGTATAAGAAGGACCTATAAATTTGCCTCCCTTGGCAGCTTTGAACTCCAAAACCCTAGGTTTTGGTTTAGGCCCAATTCACCATAAAGTGTCAAACATCATTAATTTAATGTCACCAAAAATTATGATTCACTATCCTGGTTCTAATTACATTAGTCTGAATTTTTTTTCCGCTGTACCGGGTAAATCAGATACTGTGTGTACATTCTCCCCCTTTTATTAAAAATTCATCCATGAATTTTAGAAATCTACGTTATTGGGGAAGCAACTGTGGATATCTAGTTCTCATTGATTCTTCCATTTCCCATGTACATTCCTCAATTCTTTGATTCCGCCATTGGACTTTAATCATTGGAATATCTTTATTCCGTAATTTTCTAATTTGTCTGTCCATGATGGCAACTGGAGTTTCTTCATAAGAAAGATTCTCTACTATTTCCACTTCTAGGGTTTGTAATACATGAGAAGGATCTGGAATGTACTTTCTTAACATTGATATATGGAAAACTGGATGGATGTAGCTTAGATGAGGAGGCAAAGCCAACTGATATAACACATTTCTGACCCTTTCAAGGATCTCAAATGGTCCAATGTATCTGGGATATAGTTTCCCTCACTTTCCAAATCTAAATATACCTTTCATAGGAGAGAATTTTAAGAAAACTTAATCACTTGGTCATACTGTACATCCCTTCTCTTAGAATCTGTATAGCTCTTTTGCCTATTGAAGGCTATTTTTAGTCTTTCTTGTATCAGAGGAACCTTTGTATATGTTTCTTGAATTAGTTTTGGTCCCTCTAACTGTTTCTCTCCTACTTCTGTCTAACATAGTGGAGATCTTCACCTTTTGCCATACAATGCCTCGTAAGGTGCCATCCCAATGGTGGAATGGTAGTTGTTGTTGTAAGCAAATTCTATTAAAGGCAAATGACGTTCCCAATCTCCACCAAAGTCCAAGACACACATTCTTAACATATCTTCGGGTGTCTAGATGGTTCTCTCTGATTGCCCATCATTCTGTGGGTGAAATGCTCTACTGAAATTTAGCTGTGTACCTATGGCTTCTTGTAGTTTCTACTAGAATCTAGAAGTGAACTGTGTTCCTCTATCAAAAATAATAGACACTGGCACTCTATAATACTTCACAATTTTGTCAACATTTAATTAGGCTAACTGATCTGCGCTATAAGTGGTTTTAACTGCTATAAAGTGGGCTGACTTGGTGAGTCTATCGACTATAACCTAAATAGAATCATGCCCCTTAGGTGTTCTTGGCAGTCCAACCACAAAATCCATAGTAATCTGCTCCCATTTTCAATCGAGTAGAGGTAGCTCCTGTAGTAGTCCAGTGGGCTTCTGATGTTCAAATTTGACTTGTTGACAAGTTAAACAGGTGGATACAAACTGAGCTATATCTTTCTTCATACCCCGCCACTAATACATACCTTTAACATCATGGTACATCTTGGTGGTTCCAGTGTGAGCACTATAGGGTGTATAATATGCCTCATGCATAATTCTTTGTTTTAGCCCATTTATGTCAGGTACACATAACCTGTTACCACATTTCAATACTCCATCCCCTATATTGAACTTTGTCACCTTACCATCCTATACAGCTATTGTCAATTTGGCTAGCTTAGGATCACTGCCTTAGGCAGTTTTAATCTCATCAATTAAATTAGGTTTCACCCAAACTGAGCAAGTAATACCTAAGAATCAGATACTTCTAAGTGCAATCCTATATTAAATAACCCATTTAAATCTTTAACTAGCTCTTTCTTTTGAATGGGGATATGTAATAACTCCCCATTGATTTTATACTCAGAGCATCAGCCACTACATTGGCTTTACCTGGGTGATATAAGATCTGACAGTCATAATCCTTTAATAACTCAATCTACCATCTCTATCTCATATTCAACTATTTTTGTTGTTAAATGTACTGAAGACTCTTATGACCTGTATATATTTCACTCTTTTCACCATATAACTAGTGTCTCTAAATTTTTAATGCAAATATCACGACTACCATTTCTAGATCATGGGTAGGATAGTTTACTTCATCTTTCCTTAGTTGTCTGGAAGTATAGGCAATTACCCTCCCATTCTGCATCAATACACAACCTAAACCAAATTTGGAGGCCCAAATCACTAAAAAATGAAAATTTCCTCATGTTAATTAGTCATTAGACATCAAAGAATAAGAATCCATCATCAAAATCATCAGCCCACAAATTTCATCAAGTGAGTTTCATAGTTATGGCAAAAGAAAATGGGAAACTAAATTCCAATCAGTAGAATCAAGTGTAGGGATCGAAGCTTACCGTTTTGTATTAACTGATCGGCTCGATTCTCCTTCACTTTCTTGTTACAAAGCTTGAAAATTTTGAGAGAGGAGCTTCCATGGTGAATTCGGCCAAGTGAGGGAGAAGGAAGACAAATGTTTTGTCTTACTTGCACTTAGCTTCCTTAATAAGCCTCTCTTTTCATTATTTACAAAAATGCCCCTCTTGTACTGATTCTTTTAAATCCGCTCGTACAATTTCCTGTGACGACCGTAAAAGTGTCAAACATCATTAATTTGATGTCATCAAATATTATGATTCATTGTCCTGGTTTTAATGACATTAGTCTCAAATATTTTTTTCAGCTGTACTGAGTAAATCAGATACTGGGTGTTACAAAAATGCCTTCTTGAGTTAGTTCCTTTTTTATTTCACTTGTTATAGTTCATGTGATACACCATATTTTCATATGATATCTTAAGGTTTTACATGCCATAGACAAGGGTTCATATGGATAATTCATGCTTAGAAACTAAAAATAAAAAAAGAAAGCCTTGTGATGAGTATAAGTGGAAAAAGAGAAAGGAAGAATTCCTTAATTCTTATGATTACAATAATACTAAGGCTAAGTAAGATGAGAAAAGAAGAGGTCCTCATAAGAAGAAAAATATAAATAAAGTAAAATTTTATATTTGTGGCATGAAAAGTTACCTCGTTCTTGAGTATAACAAGCTAAGAAAGTTTAACCATGTAATATAAACGAATACATTCTATTTGTCTATAATTTTTCTCATTAAATCGCATCCTTTATAGATTATAGATTTGGGAAAACAAGCCATATAATGGAGGAAAAAGAAGCATCATAAAATTCTAGTAAGTTTCATATGAGACAAGGTGGATATATGTGGGACACAACTTTATAGTTAAGGTCTAAGGGATAGGCACCTATAATTTATTGATGTGTAGTGGTAGGACCCTTATCTTATATGAAGTATTTTTTTTTCTTGTAAGATTTGTTAGAATAATTTTATCATGATTTTATATAGCTTTTGGATTCAATGTTAATTTCCATAATGGTGGACTGGATATTTTTCTTTGTTATGATTATTACTGTCCTTATTTTATATTAGATGGTTTTATAGTATTATATACTATTTATCATACACATCAATTCACTTTTTATTTAATTATATAATCTAATATTTATGATATTGATGCTAATTTGTGACATGCTAGACTTAGTAGTCATATTGGACATGATCAAACATGATTTAAAGTAATGTTTAAGGCATAGGAATATTAAATTTCATACTACAATTATATCATACGATTTTAGAATGATTGATAGGGATCATTCTGTTTATATTAAAACATTTAATGATAAAATTATGATCTTGTTATTATATATAGATGATACTTTGAGTTAATAAGCTATAAAAGTTTGTTAAATTTTGTAAATACCCAATTTACCCTCCTCTTGGGTGCCACTAGGGACTGATAAGTGGTATGTACATGGTATGTAGATATAGAAGGATAACATTTCAAACAAAATCCTATAGTAAAATTCTATCTTAATCATCTTTTAATAAAGATGATTAAAATTATTAGAGCCCCCTATCTCTTAATATGAATTTTTTGTTAATATCCAAAATTGTTGATTTGTGGAAAATTGTCTCAAGTGGTCCATTCATTCCTATTAACATTATAAATGATAAAAGCTTCCCAAGCTAAAAGAGGAATGGAATCCTCAAGGAAAAATATTAATTTCCTTAAATAGCAAAAATGTTTATATGTTATTTTGTGCATTAGGAAGAAATGAATATGATAGAGTCTCTATATATGAAACAACTTATGACATACACTATAAGTTACATATAAGGGAATAAATCAAGGAAAGGAAAGTAAAATTAGTATGTAAACACACCAATATGAATAGTTTTAAATGAAGTATGATGAAAGGATTTCTAGCTTGTATACTAGATTTATTGATATTATCAATACTCTTCTTGGAAAGATTTATAATTACATTGAAATGGTAAGAAAGTTGCTTAAGTCATTTCCAAAGACATAGGATGCTAAAGTGATGGCCATATAAGAAGCCAAAGATCTAATAACACTATTATTAGAGGAGCTTATTGGATCCTTCTTACATAGGAAATGAGGCTTTAAGAGAGCAAGAATAAATGACGCTCTAAAAAAAGAAGAAGAATTTAACATTCAAAGGCTCAAAGGAAGAATCAAATAAAGAGAAAGACACTCAACTAGAGAAAGTGATCAAAAAGAGATTTCCTTGATTAATAAAAGATTCAAGAAATTCATGAAGAAGAGATTCTCTAAAAGAAATGGCTTCAAGGATGGTAAAGGTGATTTAAAAAATAAATCCTCTAATATTATTTGCTTCAAATGTAAGAAAATCTAGCCACATGAAATCATAATATCTTTAACACAAAAATGATGACAAGTATGAAAGAAACAATAAGAAAGAGATAGATAAACACAAGAAAAAAAAACTTGAGGCCTTAAATTGGAATGAGATAAGTGAATCTAAAAATGAGCAATCAAAAGGAGAGATAACTCATATATGCTTTACCGACAAGAATGATGATGTGGTAACATCCAACTTCAACATATGATATGGTGACATAGTGAGTTGGCATATGATGAACTAGTAAAAAGATTAGAAATCGTGAGTAAGAAAAGGAAGAAATTATCTTCCAAACTTAAGGAAGTTTAAAAGCAGTTGATGCATACATGAATGAGAATCAAAAGATGAAAAGTGAATTGCATAGCATTAAAGCTTTAAAAAATGTGATCATTGATGACAATTGATCATTAGACATATTAATGCACGAAAATGAGACATAAGAGATCAATTTTATGAATGATTTACTTTCCAAATTCACTAAATAGAGTGAAAAATTAGAAAATATGGTAGGCGTTCAAATTCCAATGATAGTCATAGAGTAGGATACTTCAATGGAATTGAATCCATTCTAGAACCACATTTCTAAAGGTAAAATATTTGTATAACAAATAATGTGAAAATTGATTATAGAGCATCCACATCTAAGAATATATATTGATAGTTTTTATTTTAGTTTGTACCATAAGTTCACAGTGTAGTTGTAGCTACTATCGGTGGTATGACTCAATCATGTAAGGACAAGAATTACTAGTACTTACCATCTTTCTATTATCTAGTCTAACAAATTATAATGTTTGTGATTAATCAAATTTAAAATTAAAACAAAAATTAACATAATTTTCTAACTAGAACAAAGATTAAACTAAGAAATAATAAAAGAAAACAGTGCTACCTGGACTTCGAAGTCCCCCTAAGACTTCTCATGCAATCATGATTTCACTAATCAATTTATTATATAGTTCATTGAAGCTTAGAAATTCCTTAATTATGCTAATATCTTTATCATGACTATTAACACCTAACTCCAGGTTGATTAACTGAAATCTCTTTTAATTAAACCCATAAGATTGCACTAATTGATTCGTGAATTTCATTATTAGTTTTAACCCTAATATAGAGGATTTATGTTAACCTATTTCTAGGTTTGCATGAAAATTGTTTTAATTATGCTAGATTTATTTATATAAAGGGTTTCTCAATCTCAATGACATAAAATTATACATGTATCAACCTGCTAGCAATATTAACCTAAGAATTAAGAACATATAATTAAATCTTAATAAAAATAAAGAGTGAATTGAAATAAAATTACTATAAAGTCTATCTCAAAGTTCATCTAATCCAGGTACCAACAAAGGTTTAATTCATATTCATAGAAGATATAATATCAAAACTAAAGTAAAACCATAAAATCAAAAGAAACATGATGAAATCCCTTTTAATCTTTATGAAATCCACTTTAGATTGATGGTAATCCACTCCAAATATGTTTCCTTACTTGTTATTCATTCTTTCTATCATCCTAAGCCATTAATTTATGTTTTCTCGAGCCTACCTTGCGCCTTTATCTGGCCTCCCTCTTTTTTTATTAGTTTTGTCTTTTTATAGCTTGAAAATTAGGGTTTTTGGATTGAAAAATATCACTCTTACAACTGTTTGCATGACCGTGTCTCTCACTATCAATTCATTTATTCAAAAATTGTGTAGAAGCACGGTTTTAAAAGGCTATATGTTATAAGATACGACTGTGTCCACCTCCACATAATCACATTCCTCAAGGACATCTTTAATTCTTTAAATTTTAGCCTCAATTTTGTCTAATTTCTACTCCTTTCAATTTGTGAAGGTAATTAAGACCTAAAAACCATCATAGGAATGATTTAAGTACTAAAACAATAAAAAATAGTCTCAAAATAAATAAGCAAAATGCTTGATTTTGTCTAAATTAGAGTTTTTGGTAGTTTGCTTAATGAAATTTGGGAATTTTCGAAATTATTCAATTATAAGCATCCTTTTGTGCAATTGTTTCCTAATTTCATTAGGAAAATTGTTGAGTTATTCATACATTTAGTTCCATTAATTTATCCATTCATGATTCGATTTAGTTTTTTTAGCTTAGGCTTCTTATAAGAATTGTGTTTTTGAATTAGGCACAATATTGGGTCATATTCGTTCAATTAAGACTTTTACCTTTCTTAACCTTAATGGTGTGCTTACACCTTTTTTGTAAATAAATTTGAAACTTCTTTTATCATACTTTACATTTTTACCTTTGATTTATAATTAATTTTTACATGTTTTATGGCGCCTATTGCATTATGCTTTGAAATGGCTACAAAATTGAAGCTATGGAAGTGTTTTTTCTCCTATAGTTGAACTGCTACAATATATACCGTTACTCTTTTTGAACTTACCTTTATTTCCTCCTAATTTCTTGTCCTGTGCCCTCTTTTTATCCTTATGGAAAGAACTAGAGGGAACCATAATCTTATGCCCAAGACACTCAAGGTAGAGCTACCTACACACCATCTTGGATTAGAGAGGAATCAAGAGAGATGCCCAACTCCACTACCTGTTATGCCCCCTCCTTCTAATAAGGATGAATATTTTGATATTAACTGTCCCTATTTTCACGATTATGCTTCTTAAGAGTTATATGAAAATTGTGATAATTGCCCTGCTAATTTAGAGAAATTCAAAGAATATGATTTTGACCAATTCTTTATTGATAAAGGGTGGGAATCCCTTCTTACTAAATCTTATCATATGAGTGCCTACAAATGTCAGGTTATTTTTATAGTAATCTTTACCCTAAAGTGATTCGAGGTGACACCTACATTTTCTCCAAAATCCATGGTGTCGATATTCATCTCATTTATAATCTCACAGATGAGATATTAGGAATTCTCATTCCTAAAAATACTACTTGTTATAGTTATCAAACCAAATATGAAAATTTTCCTTATTCTATGCTTGATAAATTCAAAATCTTTTTTGAGTTAGGCAACCATTTAGAGGTCACTAAAAAACCCAATGATGATCAATGTTATTCCTCATTTTTATCATCTCTTTATCAAGTATAATTTTGTCTTTTTAGGTGATCACTTTAACTTTCTAGTTTATAATAACTTTTGGTTCCTCTTCATTCTCATGTTAGGAGAGTGTATTTATCTTAGTTTTTTTTCCTTTTGCTTAATATAGTCTATTTCCATCAAACTAAGAAAAAGAAACAAAACATTCTGAATGTTCTAATATCTAACCTCATTTTTTTAGAATTTTCAAATTCCTCTCACTGACAATGATATTGATTTTGATTTCTTTTATTATTATACTAATCTTAATTATATGGTTTACTAATTGGTTGATGGTTAAATTGTTTGACACCAACGGTAGCAGCTCTAACCTTTATAATTGTCACCAATACATGAGGCTATCCTATATGATGATGGTCTTGATAAGCCTATCCTAAATTATACTATTGAGCTACATATTGATGATGAGGCTACTACCTCAGAATCACATTATAAGAATCCCTCTAATGCTCATCTAGTTGTTATTAAGTATTAGCTTACCATATTGTAAAGCAAATTTGACTCCTTCTGAGATATAACAATACATTGATGTGATGATTTATATAGTTTGATCAAGTCTCGCTTTTCTTTTCTAAATAATTTTTTTTAATGTTTCCAAAAAGGTTTAGAATAATTTTATTATATAAAATTTAGGGGGAGTGATGACATTCTCGAGGAGTGATTTTTAGTTTATGTGGTGATTTTTATACCTATGGATATTTTTATACTTTAGAAAATTTATGTTATGTTTAAGTAAATGTGTGGATATTTCTTTTATACTTGATATTGAATATCTATGTTGTTCTTGAAATTAAATTATGACTTATTCATTAATTAAGTGAGAATTAACTCTATTTTGATTGTACGCTTAAATTTTATATTGCTCTCTAATATCACAAATTTTTTGTCATTACCAAAAAAGGAAGATTATAGAGTCAAGGGAGGTTCTAATTGATGTTCTAATTATGAAAAAAACATAAATACTAATGATAGGTTTATTATTTTTTATGAGAGGAATATGAGAATAATATGTAGTCAAAAACTCAAGAACACATTTCATAAAATTGATAAACTAAAAAGATGAAGTTTGCAACTGACAAGTTAAAGACCAAATTAAGAAGAAAAGAAGAAAAGGGAATATTAAGGTCATTCTTTAGTTTGTAAGGTTAATTGTAATATCATTTAGTCATTTTGATGTTCTAAAATGCTCACCATATTTCATTAGTCTTTTCATTCATTAAAAGGTAGCTTTAGTTTTAATAAAAAAGTTGTTTGTCTCTCAAGAATTGTCTAGAGAACATTTTAGGTAGTGTTTAAATCATATTTGCATCAAAAATTGAGTTTGAACATTTAAAGTTGTTAAAAATAATATATTTTGATTAATTAATTGATCTATATAGGTTAATGATCGATTAATATAAGTTAAAATTATTAAATTTGATGTATATAGAGCTTGTTGTGACTTGTCTTGATGTATTGGTCGACCAATATGCCATATTGGTCAAACAATGTTTCATATTAGTTGACCATTATGCCTACTAGTGTACCAGTATCTCAAAGGCTAGTGAATCTGTGTATTCAATGCATACTAGTCTACCACTACTCTGAAACTAGTTTTTGGCTCCAACAGCTAGTAGGGGTCCCGAAATCCTATAAATGTTTATTTTCTCATTGATTTGGTTAAAAAGCATATATGTAGATTTCTTTGGCACATATTTCTAAGTATTTTCAGTTTTTTGAGTATCATTGTCTCATATTTGTGTGAGTAAGCTCTTTAAAATTATTAACTAATAAAGTGAGGTATTTTGAAATGTAAAATTTGGTTAGGGAATTATTTTATTGTACTAAGTGGATGTTCTAAATGGGATTGAGGTTCCTTTTCACCATGAAGCAAGATGTAAAATGGTTCCTCTCAAAAAATGATTGTACAAAGGTTACTTTTGACCTTAAAAGAAGAACTATAGTAAATTTATAATAAGAGTTTTGGGAGTGGATGTAGGTAAATAATCTTTATCGAACCACTATAAATCAGTTTGTATTCAGCTTAAGCATTTCTTAGACCATTTAGATGTCATTATGAATGTTACTATTCCTATTATAATATATTGTGATAATCACGTATCAATTGCATACAACAAGGATCCATGTATCATTACAAAACCAAACACAAAGATAACAAGTAAAATTATGTCAAGGGCATAATAGTTTGAGGAGAAGTGAATAAACAGTATATTTCAATAAGAAAAATATTTTTAGATCTTATGACTAAGTTGATTCTTAGAGATGTGTTTTCTATACAAATTAGGTCATTATGATTGCATATGATTTAGAATTTACTTTCATTTTATTTCCTTCATATGGATATTCACAATCTTTATTATCAATGATGATGTTTTATTTGTCATAGTCATTAAGTATTTCATGTAAGATATATTTAACCGACTATCAAATATCATAGTCTAGAATAAATTTTAGAAAAAAAATAGTTCTAGAAATATGATAATGCTTGATTTTATGTTAAGTGTTTAGTTCTATAATGAAACTTTCAATTTTAAATAAACAAAAAATATGTCAGATAGATGAGAGATACCTTCCTATATAGGTAATCACCTATATTACTATGTAGGAATGGAGATAAAGAAATTTTAAGCAGTTTATCTAGGTGTAAAATAAGAGCTCAAGGCTTAGAACACTAATATTGATACGAAGCATATTAAAAGGTAAAATTAGCATTAATAATGGTCTAGCCTAATGAAATAATATTTTCACTTGATTTGTTTTAACTTTTAAAAAGTGAGTTTTGAAATATGAATTGAATAAGTAAACAAGTGAACTCAAACTTTTGGTGTGCCTACATTATCTTTTGTATATTATTGCGAGACAAAACATAGACTTTGATGAAAAAGAGTTGATATTGTAGCATATGGATCATATTATGTACACATAGTTAAGCAATAAATATAGTATTAGTCATAATATCAATTTACATAATTTAAGGATCTTTAAGGCTATATGAACTTAAAATTAAAATGAACTCTAGCTTTTCCTTAATGCCCATCTGCTTGACTATTTTTTGCTCTAAGTGTAGAAGTGGACCTGTGACTTTAAGTCAAAAACTCCCAATTTACCCACACAATCATTGAAATCAGATAAGTAGTTTCTCAGGCTGGATCATCCCTCAGATTCAGTTCCATACAAAGTAGAATTGAAATGGATTTAGTAGTTTATGAGGTTGTAGTGTCCCTCATATTCAGTTCTATATAAGGTAAAGTTAAGTTAAAAACTCCCACTTTACCCACATAGGTCCACTCTATAGTGAATCATGATTCAATTACTCATTTTCTAGATAGCGGGTCACTTCTTAGATCGTTTATTCTTAGACCATTCTCCAATGCAGGTAAAGAACCTTTTCCAGACTCAGGAAAGAAGAGGTCCTTTTAGGTTTAATAAATTTTTGGATGATGATGATGGTTTTCCTGAGGCTCTGCAGAAAGGTTTGGAGTTAACAATTGCAGGAACTTACCAATTCATTTGTGTTCATAAACCTAAAGCTATGAAATTTGAAATGAAAAGTGTTATGAACAGAAAAGCCTCTTCTATATATGAAGTTCTTGCTAAGGCTAAAGAAGAACTAGTAGTTACATAAGAAAAGCTTGCTAGAGATCCAACCAACTCTCTCTTATTGAATACTAAAAAGTCTCTCTTGAGTTATTAATTGTCAACCACTAGAGACCACAATAGCCTTATAGAACAACGGGCCAAAGCTAATTGGGTTAAAGATGGTGAAAGGTGCATTAAATACTTTTTTATCTCTGTTTTGGCTAAGAAAAATACAAATAGAATATATCCCCTTAAGCTTCAAGATGGAAATGAAATTTCTTAATAAAAGGACTTTCTAATGGAAGTTACGAGATACTTCAAGAGCTTTTATAGATATTCCCACCCATAAGCAACTATAACTCCTCTTTACTCCTTCATTAAAAAAAGGATCTCTTAGGACCAAGCTATAAAGAGATAGAAGAGGTGGTTTTTCAAATGAACCCAAATAAATCTCTAGGACTTGATGGTTTTAGTGGCTACTTCTTTTAGAAACCATGACAAGAAACTGTCCATGAGGTAAAGAGATTAGTCTTGGATTTTTTCTCAAGGGGATTGCTAATGAAGGAGATTAATAAAAACTCATATTTGCGTGATTCCTAAGATCTCTCGTCTTTTTTCCTTTGAGGAATTCAGAGCTATTTTGTGTACCAACTTCCTTTACAAGGTAATTTCTAAGATTCTGGCTAACAGCTTGAAAACAATCTTGGATTCACTGATTGTTGATAATAAAAGTGCCTTTGTTCAAGGACAAAAGATTGAGGATAATATCTCTATTATCTAATAATTAATAAAGGGTTATCAAAAGAAGAATAGTCCTCCTAATTGCATAATAAAAGTGGACTTCAAAAAGGTTTTTGACCATATTGAATGGAGTTTTATTCTTCAAATTTTGGAGATTTTGGGATTCCCAAATGTGTTTGTTTGGTGGCTTAAGGCCCGTATAACTTGCCCATCTTACTCAGTTTTGGTTAATGAAATACCTACTGAAATCTTTAAAAGTGCTAGAGCAGTGATACAAGGGATCTCATCTCCCCTTATCTCTTTATCATATGCATAGAAATACTAAGTCAATTGATTATTCATAAAGTGGATAATAGCAAGAGCTTCAAATTTCATAGCAAATGCAAGAAGGTAGGGCTTATTAATTTATGCTTTGTGGATGACCTATTATTTTTTTCCAAGGCTCACAGTGAATAGATTGATCTTCTCATCTCGACACTGTCTCCATTTAGAGATCTCTCAAATCTAGAGGTTAACTAAAAGGCCTATCTCGGAGTTCCTCTAATCCAAGTACCAAAAAAAATTTAGTTCATATTCATAGAAGATATAACATCAAAACTAAAGAAAAACTAGAAAATCAAAAGAAACATGATGAAATCCCTTTTAATCTTCATAAAATCCACTGTATATTGATAATAAACACTCCAAATATGTTTCCTTACTTGTTCTTCATTTTTTATCACCCTAGGCCATCAATTTATGTTTTCCTGAGCCTCCCTTGAGCCTCTCTCTAACCTCCCTTTTTTTTATTAGTTTGTCCTTTTTATAGCTAAAAATAAGATTTTTGGAGTGAACACGATCACTTATACAGTTGTGTACATGACTATGTCTCTCAATATCACTTCAATTCTTCAAAATTTGTGTAGAAATATGGTTTTAAAAAGCCACACGGTATAATACAAGGTCGTTTCCACCTCCACACAGTTGTGTCCCTGATGGACATCTTCGATCCTTTAATTTTTTTTACATCACTTTTGTCTGATTTATGTTCTTTCCAGCCTACAAGGATAACTAAGACCTCGAAACATCATAGGAACGAATTAAGTACCAAAACAATAAAAAAATCTTAAATAAACAAGCAAAATGCATGATTTTTTCTAAATTAGAGTTTTAAATAGTTTAGCTTAATACAATTTAGGAATTTTAGAAATTATTCAATTATGAGCATCCTTTTGTGCACTTGATGATTTCCTAATTTAATTAGGAACATTTTCTAGTATTAATACATTTAGTTTCAGTAATTTATCCATTCATTATTCGATTGAGTTTTTTTTAGCTTAGGCTTCTTAAAGGAATTATGTGCCTAAGACACTCACTCAAGGTGGAGCTACTTGCACATCTTCAAGACACTCACTCAAGGTGCAGCTACCTGCACACCTTCTAGGATTATAGAGGACTCAAGGGGGATGCTTTACTCCTCCACCTCCTGCTCCCCCTCCTTATAATGAGTATAAGTATTTTGATATTAACTATCCTTAGTTCATGATTATGCTTCTCTAGAGTTATATGAAAATTGTGATATTTATCCCACTAGTTTATAGAAATTAAAAGCATATGATCTTATCCAATTCTTCATTGATCAAGGTGGGAATCCCTTCTTACTAAAACTTATCTTCATTTTGGAGTGAATCGAGCTGACACCTATATTTTCTCTAAAATCTATGGTGTCAATGTTCATCTCAATTATAATCTCATAAATGAGATATTAGGCATTCCCATTCCTGAAAATACTACTTGTTATAGTTAATGCACCAAATGTGAAATTTGACCTCATTCTAATCCTGATAGAGTCAAAATATTTTTTGAGTTAGGTAACCACACAGAGGTCACTAAAAAACTCGATGATGGTCGATGTTATTCCTTATTTTTATCATCTATTTATCAAGTATAATTTTGACTTTTCAGGTGTTCACTTTATCTTTCCAGTCTATGATGACTTTTGGCTCCTCTTCGTTCTCATATTAAGATAGTGTATTTGTCTTAGTTTTTTTCCTTTTGCTTAATATAGTTTATTTCCATCAAACCAAGAAAATGAAACAAAACATTCCTAATCCTTTAATACTCAGCCTAATTTTTTTAACGTTTTCACAATTCTCTCGATAACGATGAGATTGATTTTGATTTCTTTTTTATTATTGTACTCTTGATTTTGATTTCTTTTTTTTATTATTCTACTCTTAATCATATGGTTTACTAATTAGTTGATGCTTAAATGACTCGACCACAATATCGGGAGCAGCTCTCACCTTAGCAACTGACACCAATATATAAGGTTTCCTATATGACAATGGTCCCAATAAGCCTATCCTAAAACACACTATTGAGCTATATGTTAATGATGAGGCTACTACCTCATTAACACATTATAAGACTCCACCTGATGCTCTTCTAATCGCTATTGAGTATTAGCTCATTATACTATGATACAAACTTGAATTCTTTTAAGATATCATGATACATCAACGTGACAATTTCTATAGTTTGATCAAGTCTCACTTTCCTTCTCTAACTAATTCTTTTTTAGTGTTTCCAAAAAAGTGGAGAATAATTTTTTTGATATACAATTTAGGGGGGCTGATGACATTCTTCAGGAGTGACTTTTAGTTTATGTGGTGAATTTTATATGTATAGATATTTCTATACTTAAGAAAATTTATGTTATGTTTAGGTAAATGTGTGGATATTTCTTTTATAGTTTATATTGAATATTTATTTTCTTTTTGATATTAAATTATGACTTATGTGTGAATTAAGTGGGAATTAATCTCTATTTTGATTGTATGTTTAAATTTCATAATGTTCTCTAATATCGCAAATTTTTTTCCACTAGCAAAAAAGGGACGATTATAATGCAAAGGGAGGTTCCAATCGATATTTTAATTATGACATAAAATAAATATCAATGATAAGTTTATTATTTTTTATAAGAAGGAATATAAGAATAAATATGTAGTTAAAAACTCAAGAAAGATGTTTCATAAAGTTGATAAACTAAAAAGATGAAGTTTGCAACTTACAAGTTAAAGACCAATTCAAGAACAAAAGAAGAGCAAGGGATATCAAGGTCATTCTTTAGTTTGTAGGTTAATTGTAATCTCATTTAATCATTTTGATGTTCTAAAAGGCTCACCATATTGTTTGAATCTTTTTATTCATCAAGAGGTAGCATTTGGTTTTAATAGAAATACCTCTTGTCTCTCAAGAACTATTTGGGGATTGATCATTTGAAGTTGTTAAAAATCTTATCGTTAGGCAGATGAGTTGATTTATATAGGTTATTAACTGACTAATCTAAGTTAAAATTATTAAATTTGATGTATCAAGAGTTTGTTGTGACATTTTTTGATGTATTGGTCAACCTATATGCCATATTGGTCGAACAATGTAGCATATTGGTTGACCAATATGCCTACTAATCCACTAATATCTCAAAGGCTAGTAAATCAGTGTATTCGATACATATTGGTTGACCAGTGCTTTGTAACCAGTTGTTATAATAGTTAGCTTTTGTCTACAATGGCTATCAGGGTCTTGAAATCTTATAAATATGTGTTTTGTCGTTGATTTTAAATAAAAAAACATATAGATGTCTTTTACACATATTTTTATGTACTTTTAGTCATTTGAGTATCATTGTCTCATATTTGTGTCAATAAGCCTTTTTAAAATTATCAAGTAATAAAGTGAGGCATTTTGAGTTTTTAAATTTTGTTAGAGAATTAGTTTATTATACTTTGTGGATGTCCTAAGCAGGATTGAGGTTCCTCTTCATCATAAAGCAAAATTGTAAAAAGGTTCCTCTTTGTCGAGAAAAATTTATACAAAGTTTACTTTTCACCTTGAAAGAAGAATTATAGTGAAAATCTAAAAAAAGTCTTGTGAGTGGATGTAGGCAAATGTTGTTTGTCGACCTATTATAAATTAGTTTACATTCTTTCTTTCCTTTCCTCTATAAATTATTATTTAATTGCTTTATTGGTTTATGTAACGTAATCCCTTTATTTATACATATATACATACATACATACATACATATATACATACATACATATATATATATTATTCATTATTGTTAAATTGAGTTCATTAGAAATAGAAGTTTGTTAAATTTTGTAACCACCTAATTCACCCCCTCTTTGATGCCATTAAGGAGTAACAATATGTTTCTCTATTGAAACAGTTGGTAGATATAAATCAAATTTTGAATAAATGCCTTTTAAAGTAATAGAAAAATATTTAGGTATTTGAAAGGGATTATAGACATACATTATGTTATGAAGAAAGTAGTTTCCATCTTGAATGATATATATATTGATGTTGATTAGGGACGAGACGTATATGATAGGAAATCTACCTCCAAGTTTGCTTTTATACTAAATAATAGAGTAGTATCATTGAGTAGTAAGAAGCAAATATATATTGATTTGTTAATAATAGAAGCTGAGTTTTTAATTTTTTAGTAATAGTACAAGAAGTTATATAGCTTAAGTGTTTTATAGACCATTTAGATGTAACTATGAATGTTATTATTCCTATTATAATTTATTGTGATAATGAAGTATCAATTGCATATAACAAGGATCCATTTATCATTACAAAAGCAAATATGTAGATACCAAGTACAATTATGTCAAGGACATAATAGCTTAAGTAGAATTGAATAAAAAGTATATTTCAAAAAGAAAAATATTTTTAAATCTTATGAATAAGAAAATTCTTATAGACATGTTTTTTTTATTCATATTAGGTCATTATGATTGCATATGATTTAAATTTTATTTTCATTTTATTTCCACTACAATATTTATTATCAATGATGATTTTTATTTGTCATAGTCATTAAGTATTTGATGTAAGATAATATTTAACTGAGTATTAAATATCAATGTCTATAATGAATTTTTGACAAAAATTTCGTTATAGAAATATGAGAATGTTTGATTTCATGTTGAGTGTTTAGTTCTACCAGGGATGTCTAAATGAATATTGAACATTTAGTTCTAAATAAAAAAAGAACGTCAAATGGATGTGAGATACCTTCCTATATAGCTAATTGCCTCTATCACTTTGTAGAAATGGAGATAGAGAAGTTTTAAGCAGTTTATCTAGGTCAAAAATAAGAGCTCAAGGCTTAGAACACTAACATCGATATGAAGGATATTAAAAGGTAAAATCAGTGTTAGTAATGGCATAGCCTAATGAAATAAAGTGTTCTGTTGATCTATTTTAATTATAAAAATGTGAGTGTTGAAAGATGAAATAAATAACCAAACAAGTGAACTCAAGTTAAACATTTAGTTATCTCCACTAACATTTATACAATACTATGAGATCAGACATACACTTTGATGAAAAAGGTTGATATTGCAGCATATGGATCATATCATGTACAGTGGTCAATCAATAATATAGTATTAGTCATAATATCAATTTGTATAATCTAAGGATCCTTGAGGTTATATGAACTTCAAATTAAAATAACGTTTTCATTCAATTTCTAATTTTATATAATTTAATTAATGTTTGTTATCTTATAATGTTGCTAGAAGAACATGCATGATTAAATCTAATAATCCATTTTAGAAAATTTAGTTAATTTAATTCCAATGGATTGAGAAATGAGGAAACTTATAATAAATCTAAGTTTGCACTAGGATGTATTCAAAAGGGCTAGCTTCTTTATAGGAAGTCTTATGAATACAAAGGCTTTATATAATGAGATTGAGATGATGAATAATGTGATAAATGATTTAAGGTAAGCAAACTGAGTTTACGTAAGTTATGTTTTCAATTTAGAGGTTTATATACTCTTAACAAATACATAACATTAAATCTCTCAAGGTATGCTAGTCACATGGATTACTTACCAAGTATGAAAGTTGGAAACATAAAGCATATTGAACCTTTCACATGCAAGTGGGAGTTAGAAAATCTTAGGATATACACGATGGGTCTTAGACAATAATGTTTTGAATCAAATCATCTCTCGTTATAAGTTTATTTCTCCTGCTTGTTTTTAAATATTTAACAAAAATTGAGAGTTAAATATCTAATAAATGTGTTTATTAGATATGCATAAGATTGCTTTAGATGTTAACTATCACTGAAGCACCCATGGAAGATAAAAAACATAAATTAGAGAAAGATAAATGAAGTATTTTTAAAAAGATGGAAGATTTATGAATATATTGTTTTCAAAAGGACATTTCATATATGGATTACTTGTAATTATTTCTTTGTAAAAACTCATATGAATAAGTGATCCATACATGTTATGTTATCTATTATTCATAGTTGAATATATGTTTCTCTTATACATGAATTAGCTTTCACAGTCCATTTTATTATGGGTTTTCATTAATTCCTAATAGATATACTCCTCACTCCTCGTTCTCCTTTACTTTTCCTCCTATCTTCTTAGGCCCTGTTTGTTTCCGTTACCTTTTTTAGTTTTTCATTGCAGTTTTCATGAAAAATAAACAACTATTTAAAACCTGTTTGGACGAGTATCGTTTCCGTTTGTAGATTTTGAAAATAATAAAACCGTAACAGAATTATGAAAACATTAAAAAGATGTTTTTCTAAGATTTGAAAACAGGTTTTCTTATTTTTAGAATCAGTTTCGGCACTGCGCCGACTCTTCTACATCTTCAAGCCCTGCTGCAATTTTTTTGCCATTATTCCAGGTTTGTTTTTGCTTTTTTTGTTTGTTACTCTGTTATTATATTCCTTACGTTCCTACGATTTGTCCATGTATTTTTTATCATTGCTTGCTTTCGTATCTCTCTCTACATTTTGTGCTTGCTTTCATCTCTCTCTCTGCGTTCTGCACTTGCTTTTGTCTCTCTCTACAATTTTGTTATTTTGTTTCTGCGACTTCTCCACTGCCGCATCACTGCTTTACTTCACTGCTGTGTAACACATTTCTTTAGTTACTTCACTACTGTATTACTTGATACTAAAGACTGTACTACTGGAAATTTAGAGGACGAAGTTTAGAGAGAGAAAGCATAGTGAAACAGAGGCAAGCAGAGTAAGTTTTAAGGGCTCAACAACACATTGAGATTTCTTCATAATTTTATTCAATATCAAAGAACAGACGTATGAAAAATATACAACTTCTATAAATTCACAGCATATATTCTTTAAACCGATCCTTTACGTCGTTGCACAGCTCTGCATGTATGATCAAGACACCTTCTGTCTGAATTTCTGAGACATTCCTTCTACAGTATCTTTCTTTGAGCTGTAGAAGAAGGTTGTGTTTTTTTTTGTTTCTAGGATTTTAATGGAGATATACAACTGAAGTTTTTGAGCTGGAGAAAGGGAAAGAAGGTTGTATAATGGGAAACTAGGGAAGAGTTTTGTTTCTTTGTTATAGTTGCTAGTGATGGAGAGCACCCGTACATGCACTCTGACTCTGGCAAATATGAGAGTTTTTTGATGTTGAACTTTGTTCTTTATTTTCATGCTGAATTTGGTGTTGTAAAGTGTATGAATGATTAGATAAAGCTCATATTTCTGTTCAATGAAGGACTCAGTCGTCCATAGCCAAGGTTCAAAGAAAGGCTTGAATCTTCTCCATAACTTGGACCCAAACCCGGCTCCAAATGAACACCTATGCCATAACCAGCACCATATGGAGAAAAGCCAATGTGACCAACAGTAACAGTACTAAATCTACCATCCATTCTAGTTCCATATCCTGCCCCTACATTTGAATTGTATCCTTGAATGGAACCATTGAGAAGGCTAGTGACTCTACTAGCACTGTAATTAAATACACCTAATTGGCCTTGAGTTGGCCCAGGAGATAATTCTTTGGGTATAGCTCGTTTGATCTCAACCTTTTTACCATTCAGTTCATAAAAAGTTTTGAGCAACACTCTATCAACAGCTTCCTCCGAGTCATAAGTAATAAAACCAAAACTTCTTGGCCTTTATGTGTAGTGGTCGTACATGACCACAACATCTGTAATTATGCCAAACTGATCAAAGTACTTCCTAAAATCACTCTCTG
>JANZXR010000001.1:5571207-5598610 GCA_027575705.1 Erythroxylum echinodendron
GATGACCTAGTTAGGAGTTATATATGTTTTCCTCTTTCTTAGTATGTGTATTAGGTTTGGTATGTACAGACTGCTCAATGATGTATACTTTGATATTTTGGAGTAATGAAAGAGGAAGGATTTTGATTTTAAAAATCTTGTGATTCACATTTGCTGGTTCTTATTCTTTTAATGTATGTGATGCCATGGGGAGTTCCATAGTGATTGTACGTAGCATTCTGTTATCTTAGGATATGTGTCGGAATGACCTACGGGCGTCCCGATGCGTACCCTAGGGTAATGGGGTGTTACACTTTGAGCCCACTGACAAGGTAACTGATTTGTTGTGGTTCTGTTAATATGCCTGTTCTAGCTAGTAATCAATCAAATTTCTTTTAGTTGTCTTGGACTGTGTCTATTTGCTTGAGCTTGTTGAGCTCCCTATAAAAATCATCTAACAGTGTTTGTCTATAACAATCATTTAGTGCCTTCTTGAATTCATCCCAGGTAATCCAAACCCACGTCCTTTTGATTGATTGAAACCAGAGGTACAGTCCCCCCTCTAAGTGGTAAGCCACTAAAGCTACTTTCTTATTGGTAGGTGTTTGATGAAATTCAAAAAATTTCTCTGCTTGATCTATCTATGTAATCAGATCATTAGTTCCATCAGACCATAAGAAATCCAAGCAAACCACTCGAGTTATATTTATCCCTTGTGCTTATTGGAAATTGGATTGTTGCTGTGATGATGAATCACCGTTTCCTTTCAAATTTGATTCATCCATCTGCGTTTCCAACTGCATGAACATTTCATGCATCTCTCGTGACAGCGTGTGTTAAGTGCGTTACAAAATTTACCTAACTCTGTACAATAAAATTTATAGTTATGGTGAGTTGGGATCGAATCCACAGAGAATATTCAGTTAACTTCCGTAACGAAATTAATTGATGTAAAGAAAAATATTAAAAGGGGGTTCTAATTTTTAGCAATTTAGAAAATAAAATAAAAGCAAAATATCAAAAAAAATTAAAACAAGCGATCAAAAATGATAAAATTGTTGAACATATGTAAGGTCCGGTTATAGGTTCAATCTCTGCCTAATCACAATCAGGCATATTTTATCATCCTAACATCTTTACAACTCTCTTCGGACTATCGATCTGAGACTAATAAAACACTCTCCTAATCTTAGTTTCCCCTTAGGTTTTGTTTAATCAAGATACGATTATTAATTAAACCTAACTATCAAGTAACCGAGAATATGATTTCTAGATTTAATCTAATAGTCACATTACGATGTGGAAAACGATCAATATAAGCAATATCCTCACAAGTTCGAGTTATATAACCTAAGGAACGTTGTTCCTAATGATACGGGATCATTAGATGCTACTCACAAACATCAAAAATAACGATTACGGATTACATTCAATGTTTTAGCAATAGGTTCTAAATAGAACAATCAAAATAACGTGTTAAGATCATTCATCCCAAAACTCGATCAAATCAACACCAACAGCACAACAATCTGAAAAGAAATTATAACCTTAAAATGATAAAAATAGCTTAATCGTGACTTAGAGTCGATATTCCTATTGAACAGGCGTTGAGAAGCTAGCCTTCCATCTCCATTTTTATGCTCCAAGCGTCAACTATCTTCTCTATAGCTACTTCGGTGGTGAAAGAACGAAGAGAGAACCTAGTGCCTCCACCCTCTATTCTGCGCTCCTCTGTATTTTCTCATTTAATTTTTGTTCCACCGTTACTATTCATGCCCTTTGTTATTGTGAATTTCAATCTTTAAAAACCCTACATAATGTCTGCATTAAACACATACGTTATCTGCTTTTAACACAAACGTTTGCATTAATGCAAACGTTGTCTACATTTAACGCAAATGTCTGCGTTAACGTGAAACTTTTACATTTACGCAGACATTGTTTGCATGAAATGTAAACATTCACATCAATCTTTCCTTGCTTCTACGTCATGTAGCTCATCAAATGCTGCATGCTTTGCTCATGGACTGCTGCCATTTAATTCACATTGTGCATGGGGCTATCTCATCATGCTACTGTCATTTCATTCTCTTATTTTCTTCTTCTGTTGTCGTTTCGTGCTTTAGCTTCCAACCATTAATTTCAAATTGGGCCATATAAAATTATTCAATTTCCATGCACCACGGTCGTAAGCTATATTGCTTCATAATCTTTGTTTTCTTATCTTTACTTGCTCCAAAGTTTATCATTTTTGTTCCACGAAGACTAGTGAATATGGGAATTGAAAAGATGGCTTTAATGAACTTACTTCTGTGTCACTTTAGTTCATTTACTTCCTAAATGCACCTAAAATCAATATGAGCTAAAGTGAGTATCCTAAGCATTTCTAAGGCATTATAAATGTAGTATATCAGATGAATCAACATTTAAGCACATATCATCCTGTTACATTTGAAGCATTTGTATTTAGGTGGCTTGTAAGGATTCTTCTATTGGTTGTTTGGATGGGTTGTGATGGGTGCCTCCATTATCAAAACAATGCGCTAATATCATTATATTAGGGATGTGATTTTGGCGAGCTCTCGCTCGACCTCTTCTGCGTCGAGGAATGGTCCCAAACGAGAGAAGTTCTCAAGCAGAGAAAGTGTAAACTATAATTGCTAAAATTATTTGGCAGAAAAATCAATTTATGTATTTCATTCATCTTTCCTTTTTTAAAATAAAATTGGAAAAGAAACTGAATTGCTGAAATATCTGCCCACTAGTGCTTGCTTTATTGCAAATATCCTAAGAAATAGAAACAACTAAGAAAATGGGAAACACGGCCATAATGACCTTTGACACAAACAATAACAACTAAAAGAAATGTTGGGAATAACAATGAAAATGTTGACAGAAGGTGCCCAATAAGTCGGCATATAACACAACATATACAGTAGGGTCGAGTGTGATGATCGGAGAGTGTAGACGTACTTAATCGAAGGCCACAAAATTTGGACTATATGCGGGAGCGAGGGTTATAGGCTTAGAAGGAGGTGGAATAAGGGTGGTAGGTGCATTACGTGCGGAGGAGGAATCATGGTTTGATCAAATTTTGGTGATGGAGAGATGTTGAAAGTAGAAACCGTGCATGACCATTGTTTAGAGACATGACATGCAAGAATGAGAATGATGACCGGAATATAAGTGAGAATTGCCTCTAACATGTCTCTATAAATTGGTCCTTCAACCAATGATGATTCTTCCACTTTGTTGTCACTGTTCATTGTAAATTAATATTGATGATTTGATTTTATTGATTACAATCTAAATCGAGGAGTTGAAGAAGAAAGGTACGGGGCCTAAATATTATATAGGGAGATGACAACAATATTAACTCAACCATACCTTTCTTCTTCAACTCCTTGGTTTAAATCGTAATCAGCAAAATCAAATCATCAGTATTAATTCACAACGACTGGTGACAGCAGAGTGGAAAAATCATCATCAGTTGAAGCACTAATTTATAGAGACATGTTAGAGGCAATCCTCACTTAGGTTCCGCTCATCGATCTCATTCCTGCATGTCACGTCTCTAAATAATGGTCATGGGTGGTTTCTACTTTCAACATCTCTCCACCAAGAAAATTCGATCAAACTATGACTCCTTTGCCACAGGCAATGCACCTGCAACCCTTATTCCACCACATGCAAAGCCTACAACCCTTGCTCCCACATGCAAGTCCAAATTCTACAGCATTCGATCAAGTACATCTACATTATCCAATCATCACACTCGACCCTACTATGGCTGCGTTTGGATCTGCGGTGTGGTGAGAAGAATTACTTATTCACTGCAGTTTTCAAACGCAATCATATATTTGGATCTGCGGACGAACAACCAGAGGTTCGAGGAAAGTGCAGTGCCACTGTAGAAATCAATAAGTAGAAAGTAGATTGTAGTAAGAAAGTGCTTCCGCGGTAGAAATTCTACTTTTCATTAATAATCTTTTGATAATTATTATTTTCCCTTATATCCTTAACTAATAGAAAGCAAGTCTAG
The DNA here is from genome assembly GCA_027575705.1 of Erythroxylum echinodendron. Lineage (NCBI taxonomy): Eukaryota > Viridiplantae > Streptophyta > Magnoliopsida > Malpighiales > Erythroxylaceae > Erythroxylum > Erythroxylum echinodendron. The sequence goes on from JANZXR010000001.1 coordinate 5,575,229, forward strand.
CGTATCATCTTATTCTTGTTTTAATTTCATATTTTATCATTTATAATTTTAAATTTATATGAATAATTATTTATTTTTATGAAATATTGTGTTTACAAAAGTTATTTTATTTATATTTTTCTTTTTTAATTTAATATTTTATTATTCATAAATTTAAATTTGTATGACTAATAATATTTTTAATTATTTATACAACAATTAATAGTTTATTAAATTAATGGGCTTTTTGGTCATTTTTATTTCTTTTCAGTAACCACAACTGCACTTGTCAAACACCTATTTTTTATGTTTCAGCAGTTACCAAAATAACAATCTCAAACACATAAATACTTATTGAGAATAATTACTTATCATTTTAGCAGGTTAATTTCAGCAGATTATTAACTGCCACCGTCCCCCAAACCAAGCCTATATATGTCATCACCTTCTAAGATCTTGTTCTCTTTTTGACTAGTGTCACTTGACATGGCACCGCGTTGATGTGCCAGTTGTTTGGAGGACGGACCCGATTGTTGCTTTGTTATAGAGAATAAGTCTTCAGCTGTGAATTTTTGTTACTAACAATAGAGTTACACTAAGGCTTATTGATGTACGATTAAGTGATTTTAGGAAGTGATATGATGAAGTGAATTGAAGGTTTGGTTGACTAGTTGTAAAGTGAATAGAGTGATTGTGGAATAAGATGTGGGAGTCACGGAACAGTAGGAGTTTTGAATTTATCAAGTCAAAGAAGATATGTAGGGGTTGGTTTATAGGATAGGAGAGTGTATCTGAGGAAGTTAGGATTGCTTTCATTTCTTCCAATAAAACGTTACAAACATATATATATAGGCAGACTACACCGACTTTGTGTGTCGGTTTCACTACCACATTCTTCTAGCTTTTTCTAGTTTTTACACTACATGATATTATATAGAGATTTCTATAATTTTCTCTATATTCTAAATCATTCTAGATTTTTCTAAAAATGAGCATTATATTTTATCACTCCTCCTTAATGATCATTTGGCTCGCGGTAGTGCTTTTGTGAAGATGTTTCCTACTTGCTCTTCTATATTGCAGTAGTTTAACTTGATCTCCTTTCTCACCAAAAATTCTCTTAGGAAATGATATTTGATTGCTATGTGCTTTGACTTCCTATGATGTATCGGATTTTTTTCCAAAGCAATAGCTGACATGTTATCACAGAATAGTTTGGTTGGCTCTTTCTGTTGTTCTCCCATGTCTTCTAATATTCTTTGTAACCAAATTGCCTGATTAGGTGTTGCTGCTGCGGCAATATATTTGGCTTCTGCTGACAATTGTGCGATTGTGTCTTGCTTTTTTGAAGACCATGAGAAATATCTTGAGCCAAGTGTGAATGCATACCATATGTGCTCTTTATGTCGTTTATTGAACCAGCCTAGTCACTATCTGTGTAGTCAATTATTCTTGAGTCGTCAGTCAGCTTGTACCATATTCCGTAGTTAGTTGTGCCTCGCACGTATCCTAGAATTCTTTTTGAGGCTCTATAGTGCACCTGACTCGGACTTTGCATGAACCTCGATAGTAGGCTTGTAGCGTACATGATGTCCGGTCTGGTAGCCGTTAGATAGAGTAGACTTCCTATCAGACTTCGGAATGTTAAGGCGTCTACTTTGTCTGAACCATCTTCTTTCTTGAACTTCGCGTTCACTACAAGTGGTATTGTAACAGTCTTGCAACGATCCATCTTGAATCTCTTGAGAAAATTTTCTGTGTATTTCTTCTGTGAGATGAATATACCATTTTCTGACTGTTTAACCTCTATGCCAAGGAAGTAGTTCATTTGCCCCAAGTCACTCATTTCAAGTGTCTTCTTCATATCTTCTTTGAAATCCTTTACCATCTTCTCGTTATCTCCTGTGCAAATGAGTTCATCTACGTATAAAGAAATGATGAGAATACCTTGGTGATCTTGGGTCTTGATATACAAAGTTGGCTCACTTTGACTCCTCCTAATTCCTTAATCCATAAAGTACCCATCAATGTGGCTATACCATGCTATTGGGGCTTGCTTAAGTCTATATAGGGCTTTCTTTAGTTTGAGCACCTTAGTTTCTTAACCTGTTATGATGAACCCCTTTGGTTGTTCAACGTATATGTCTTCTTCCAATACTCCGTTCAGGAATGTTGACTTTACGTCTAGTTGATAGATCTTCCATTTCTTCTGTTCTGCCAGTTCTACAAGTGCTCTTATTGTGTCACGTCGAGCTACTGGAGAAAATGTTTCTATGTAGTCTATACCAGGAGTTTGTGTATATCCTTTTGCAACTAGTCGAGCCTTGTGCTTTTGAATGGAGCCATCTGGGTTAAGCTTTATCTTGTATACCCATTTAACTCTGATGATGTCCTTGTTTTCTGGTCGATCTGCTAACTCCCACGTGTCATTTTTCTTTATCATCTTGATTTCTTCTTCCATTGCATCTTGCCAGACTTTATGCTTAGCAGCTACTTCATAGCTTTCAGGCTCGATCATTACAAAGTTGCATGTTTCATATATCTCTTGCAGAGGTCTCGGTCTCCTAGGAGGTGACTCTTCAGTTGACATTGACGCTTCTGGTTCTCCGAACTCCTCTTGAAATGTTGCTTGTGTTTGATCTCTTATTTGTAGTTGGGGAACTTTAATGTTGTCTTTTTCTGCTTCATCTTCTTCCCAGTTCCATGAAGCATTCTCGTCGAACTCAACGTCTCGACTAATAGTTAACTTCTTTGTTTGTAGGTTATACACTCTATATCCTTTAGATTGAGTGCTATAACCCAAGAAAATACCTTTTTTTTGCTTTGTCATCTAGTTTGCTTCTCTTCGTTGCTAGAATGTGGATATAGCATAGGCATCCAAAGACTTTCAAATGTTTTGCTGAAGGCTTGCGTCTGCTCCAGGCTTCAATTGATGTTTTGTTCTCTATTGCCTTAGTTGGATAACGATTTAGTAGGTATACGGCTGTGTATACTGCTTTCGCCTAAAAGGAATTTGGTATATTTTTCTCTTTGAGTAATAAACGAGCCATTTCCATGACCTTCCTATTTTTCCTTTCCGATACTTCATTTTGTTATGGCGCGTACCGAACGATTAGTTGGTGCTCCACTCCTTCTTCTTCACAAAACTTGGTGAACTCCTTGGAGGTGTATTTTGTTCCTCTATTGCTTCTGAGGACTTTGATGCTCTTGCCGCTTTGCTTCTCCACCAAGTTCTTGAATTTTTTGAAAATCTCAAAGACTACTGACTTTTCTTGGATGAAGTAGACCCACGTCATCCTTGTGAATTCGTCAATGAATAGGATGAAATATTTATTATTGCTTAGAGATGGAGTTCTCATAGGCCCGCACACGTCTATATGTATAAGCTCTAGAGGTTTTTTTTCTCATCATGATTTTTCGGATGGAAATGGTTGCCTATATTGCTTACCAAGTAAGCAACCTTCACACGGACTATTAATTTCAGTAATGCTGGGCAGATCTCACATCATGTTCTTCTGGTGTAGAAGACGTAACCCGTAGAAGTGGAAGTGGCCAAACCTTTTATGCCAAAGCCATGAATCGTCTTTTTGAGTTTTTAAGGCAATCTTAACAATGTGGCTCCACTTGATTGGAAAGCTTTTGTTCTTCACTTTTATCCCTGCAATCTGAATATTTTTGTTTCTTTTTCATATATTATGCATGAGTCTCCTTCGAAGTGAAAGGCGTAGCCTCTCCATCATTTAACCAATGCTCAAAAGATTTTGTGTAAGATTCGACACCAAGAGAATGTCGCGGATGAATCTTTGTTTGTATTAACGATAATGATGCCCTTGCCATTGGCCTCAACTAGTGCACCATCACCTAGTTGAATATGAGATTTGACACCTTCATTTATGTTGTGGAATATTTCCTTATTTCCAGTCATGTGATTACTGCAACCACTATAAATATACCATGTCTCCTCCCTTTTCTCAACCGGCTCTTTCGAAGCGTAGTAGAGATTATCCTCTCTTTCTACTTGTTCGGAGAAGTTGGCTCGATCACTAACTTTCGACCTACAGTCATTTTCGGTGTGCCCAAATCTCTTGCAGTGCTAGCATTTGGGTTTCTCTCGAAACCAACAATCCTTCTCTAGGTGCTTTGAATTTTTGCATATACCATAAGGAGGATAGGATTTATTTTTCCCTGTTCTAGTTTCTAAACTTCTAGAATTTTCTTTAGCCCTTGTTTTTTTGGTATATACTTTGATTCTAAGACCTTATTTGGAGCTTAGACTGGAAAGCGTTTTCGACGGAGTCTTCTTCACAACTTGCCAATCTTTGCTCATATGTGTTTAGTGAACTGATTAATTCTGTTATAGTTAGTGTCGAAAGATCCTTCGTGTCTTCGATGGTCGACACTTTAGGATCAAACTTGGGTGGTAGACTAATCAAGATTTTTTTGACCACTTTTTGGTCAGTAATATATTCTCCGTAGGCTTTCATCTCAGTTACTAATGCCATAATTTTTGTATAGAAATTCTTAATAGTCTCAAAATCCTTCATTTTAATGTTTGCGTATTGCTTCCTTAAAGATTGGAGGATCACAATGCGTACCTTTGTATCTCTGCGGAATTCTTGCTCTAGTTTATCCCCCACTTATTTTGCTAACGTGACTCTTCGTATTCTTGAAAAAATTGCCTTCGCCACGGCCTACTGTAGGAAGCATAAAGCGATAGAATTTTTTTGCTGGTCATCCTTCAATTTTCAATACTCCGCTGCGGACAAGTTGTCCTGAGCTTCTGGCATGTCAACTCCTTCTTGGATGATTTCCCACAAGTCTTGTGCTAGGAGAAATGTCCGCATTTGACTATGCCAGTCTTCACAATTATCTTGTGATAGAATAGGAACCGGAAGATTAATTGTTGAAAAAGGCATATTTACGCCCATTATAGTACCGAACGTGGCTCTGATACCACTGATGTACGGTTGAGTGATTTTGGGAAGTGATATGATGAAGTGAATTGAAGGTTTGGTTGACTAGTTGTAAAGTGAATAGAGTGATTATGGAATAAGATTTGGGAGTCACGAAACTGTAGGAGTTTTGAATTTATCAACTCAAAGAACATAGGTTGCGGCTAGTTTATAGGATAGGAGAAGTGTATATGAGGAAGTTGGGATTGCTTTCACTTCTTTTCAATAAAACGTTAAAAACATATATATATAGGCAGACTACACCGACTTTGTAAGTCGGTTTCACCGTCACATTCTTCTAGCTTTTTCTAGTTTTTATACTACATGATATTATCTAGAGATTTCTATAATTTTCTCTATATCCTAAATCATTCCAGATTTTTCAAAAAATGAGCATTATATTTTATCACTTATTGATTGTTATATATGTACCGACGATAACTATCAGCAAAGCGAGCTTCTTTTCGTTTTCAATGTTCAAGAGGGGTTGGAGGCTGTTTGGTGGGTTGGAAAATGGGAAGAGACATAGAGCACCAAGAATTTGTCATTAACAGATAGATCTCAACTTATTAACTCAGTCTTGAATTCTTTGAATGTCTACTGGGTTCACATATGGTTTTTCCTCAAGCTATCATTGAGGGCATAGAAAGGATGCTCAAGAAATTTCTACGGACAAGTTGCAATGAAAACGAAGCAAATCCAAATCTAAAATGGTTTGATATTTGCAAACACAAAGAACAAGGAGGCTTAAATAACATCCCGTAAAGCTAACTAATCATGTTTTAGTCATCAAGAGGGTTTGCAGACTACTACAAGATAAACAGGCTTTATGGTCTAGTATGTCCATGTATATTACATCAAGTAAAAATTTTAGAATTTCAATCTTCCCTAGATGCATCAACCATCATGAAGCTTTTAGTTAAAGCTAGAGACAAAATTAAGCTGGAACGTGCAATGGAAACAAAACTTACTTTTAGACGGATCATTGGACCCTGAAATAGTAGCTCATGCTCTTTTAGGTAGAGAAAGAATCAGCATGTTATCTACATTAGCTTTGATAACTTTCCTAGCAAACTCCAGGCTGACAAACATTGAAGACAAAGTAATCCGGAGAACAGCTTCGGGCACGTTTTCAACTCATTAGTGCAGGAAATTCCTCAGGGAGTCAAACATCATTATCAGCTGGTACAACTTGTAATGGTATAAACACCCACAACCTAGAGCTTCCCAAATATTGTGGCTTGCAATAAGGAATAGACTTCCAACGATGGACACAATAGGAAATTATTACTATTGCATCTTATACAAAACCTCAATGGAATCCACTGAACACTTATTTTTCTAGTGTCATTACACAACTCCTATTTAGAATTATACCTTGAGATGTTGTAATCTGGACAATGCACCTAGATTTACAAGATAGTTTTGTCCTATCTGGTGCCTGCATATGGGATAAGAGAAACAAAATGATATTTTCAAATCAAAGCATAAACAAAGAAGCCCTTCTTAACTCAATACACAACAAAATCGTAATTCATATTCTTGCTGACAGGGACAAACACAAATCCAGCGATGTATTCAGTTGTAACTGGGCCATTTTATAAGATACAATTTGCATTATAACCAGATGGATCAAGCCAATAAGCTGGTTTCTTTTGTATAGACGGCAAAGCTGATTGATTTAATCCAGCTTGCTTCCTTTTGTATTGTTTCAAGTTTGCCTTTTATGATATAATATATTATTTTCATTTTTCAAAAAGAAAATTTAACCAATATATTAGATAAATCCAAGAAAATAAAAAATTTGAAACTAATACTATAACAAAAGTAAAATTATTAAAACTTTATATTATTTTCATTTTTCAAAAAGAAAAATTAACCAATATATTAGATAAAGCCAAGAAAATAAAAAATTTGAAACTAATACTATAACAAAACTAAAATTATTAAAACAAAAACAAAAGGAAGATAAGGCAACAATAAAAAATTTACTTTAACAAATTAACAAAGAACACGAATGAGATGAAACAAATGAAAACCTTTAATTGAATAATAATGAAAAAATAGCCAATAATGAAAGAGGGGTTCTTAAGTTAGTATTAAGCTATAAACTACTTGATAAGATCTTAGATTAGGTATCTAGTTCCAAATACAGGGGACCTACTCCAAAGATTTCATATTTGATGTGAAACATAATTTTGGCAAATTCAAATATATGTTAAAGATACATATAAAATTACTTTTACTGTCCCCCATTTAGCCGGATTGAATGGAATGTTATGTCAAAAAATGCTCCTTCTTAATGACAAACTTAATATTGAAGTTATAACTAATAGAATGCTAAGAAGAGTCATTAGAAGAATACTAAAAAGATTACACAAACTACTAAAATTATTGAGTATGTTCTAAGGATTTACTTCTAATATTTTGCATGCTTAAAATCCCTAAAACAAACAAGTTTTTAAAGTAATTATTGAAAATTTAAAATAAGGAATGAATTCGATTAAGACGTGAATACAAAAAACTAATAACGTTATTATTTCTACTTCGACTTGAAATAATAATTATATAAACTTTAAATATAATTGATCTATTTACAAGAATACTAATAACAATTCGTACTCGAATAAAATTTCATAATACAAAATTTCATCTTCGTGATCTCCGGATTTTGTGACGTTGTTTGCTTTCACAGACTAACAATGCCTTTAGTAGGTCGTCCAGTTCTTTTCATTTCAGCAACTGTTATTGTTGTTTTCCAATTATGACGACGATGGAACTTGCATCCCAGACCCCCTTTTGTCTCCAAGAAGGAAGTATAAGGCCGTTTCTGGGTTTGGTTTTATGGGTTGGTGCTGCTTTTATTATTCTCTATGTGATTTTGCTTGGACGTTCATTGAGTGATCGTGCGGTGACTCGGGTTTAACAATGTCGGTGTTAGTGTAAATTCTACTCTTATTTCTTGGCATTTTCGGCTTCCAAGTGGTCACTTTTCTTCTGTTAACAGTAGCAATGCTAATGATCACAAGAAAATGAATGGTTCTGATGGTTTGGCGGCAAAATCTCGTGAAGCTAGTGTGGTTGGCGTGGAGTTGAAGGAAAACCTTTTGGGAAATTTCACAGAAGGACAAAAGAATTGAACTTTTGGTTTTGAACAGTGAATGATAAAACAGAGAAGGAAAAAGGTGGAAATCTCTCGGATTCTGGAGACACAGTTGCAGAGAAGAAACAAATGGGTGCTTTTTCTGAAGTGGTGGCGGATGCAAGTGTGAGTAGTGAAGAAAAGATGTTTAGCCTCTCTGAACGTGTATCAGTAGACAATTCTAGTATTGATATTAATCCAGTAACTGGACGGAGAAAAGAGGGGAGTGTGTCACAAGGAGTGGTAGAAGAAGTTCAAAAACCAAATAGTTTTGAGACATGGATATATTTGATGGCAAGTGGGTGAGTGATTTTTCCAAACTCTACTATCCTGCAGGTTCTTGTCCCACGAGGCCAGACCAAGATTTTGTCAAATGAAAGTGAAAGCCAAATGGTTGCAACATCCCAAGGTTTGTTCTGTTTTCAATGCTTTCTAATCAATTGGATTGAAGAAGAAACAATTGACGTTTGTTTGCGTTGAAATGTGAGTTTGTTTGCGTTGAAATGTGAGTCTATCATGGTGAACATCTGATCATACCTTTTTGTTTATATTGGTGAGTACAGCTTGAATGCAACTAATTTTCTGGAGAGACTGAGAGGAAAGAAGCTGGTTTTTGTTGGGGACTCCATGAATAGAAATATGTGGGAGTCCCTTGTATTTGTCCTCCGCCATAGCATCAGAAACAAGAAAAGAGTCTGAGATATCAGGAAGAAGAGAATTTAAGAAGGAATCTTATGGTTTTCGATTTGAGGTAAGCATCTGATGTAGGCTTAAAGTTAAAATAACCTAGGTTCACAATTTTCTTCACATGATGTAATTTCTTGTTTATTGTCGGACTTTGACTGTACTCTGGATTTTGTCAGTTCTCCATTTCTTGTTAGAGAATCATCTGTCAATCTCAAAACAGGAGCACTTGAGATGCTGAGGTTGGACTTTATGGACAAGGTAACAAAAATCTATAAAGATTCAGATATTATAGTTTTCAAAGAGATAATTGAACTTGAAAATTCACCCCTTGACAAAAAAAAAAAGAATTGAAAAGAAAAAGTAAGTAAATAATTGAATTGGATTTGTTGGATGTTACTAACGAATGCTAACTACCATTTCTTATTAAATTAATTTGAATTAATCGATCAACTTATTATTGAATATTTATTTTGAACTAAAAGATTTTCGACATATATTTTATTTATTATTATAAGAATCAATCCTACTACTTCTTATAAAATTGAGAAATGTCTTGCTTTTGAATACGATTTGAGCTATTGATTTACATAATTGGAAGTATTTAATTAAGTTTACGACGAAACTTAGAAATTGATCACTGATCCAATTTGAGTACAACGATTGATCTCTATTAATAGACCCGCTAAAGACCCAAACTATAGAGTACTCATTACTGGCATCACGAATAGATATATTTTTAGATCTCTCATTTTGAATCTTCCTTTTTTATTTCCTTATTGTAATAAATAATATTTATTGTAATACGTTTATTATCTTTTCTTCCACCTTCAAAAGAATAAAGCAAACATAGACAGTCTATTATCATTAAACTTTTCTAAAAGGTAATTATCTCGATTTTATATATCATCTAGAAATTTATATAGAATAAATATAGAATATTTGAAAAAGACCTTTATCAAAGTATAATTGGAAATAAAGAAAAAAATATTATGATTTAGTTGTTCCTGAAACAATTTTATCCCTTAAATGTTGAAGAGAATTGGGAATTAAACTTTCTTCCAATTCAAAAAATGAAAACGGGATGCAGATATTATAGTTTTCAATACAGGCCACTGGTGGAAACATGAGAAAACTTCTAAAGGGTAAATTCCTTCTGTTTGGTTATTTGAATGCTCAATTGCCAATCATATGTGAATGATAAACTGTTATTACCAATGCATCTTTGGTGTACATGTTATGAACTAGAAAGCAGAGTTTTTGTTGGCTGATAATATTGCAATTGAAATATATGATTTATTGACAAATCATGGTTCTGCAGAGAAGACTATTACCTACTTACACCCCCGACTCCAGGTCCTAGAAGCATATTAACGAGCACTTTTTACTTGGGCCAGATGGGTCGATAAGAACATTAGATGGTAACCGAACCCAAGTCTTCTTTAGAGGATATTCAGTTACCCATTTCCAGCATGAGACTCTTTGCTCCTCTTTTAGCCTTTAACTCTTGGAGCAACTTCATGCCAATGCATGTAGAACTACTTAACTTTCCTCGCTTCTTGCTTAAGTTTATTTAGATCCTCAAAAAAGGAAGTTAAATTCTTGAAACACAGCACAAGTTTATTTTAGGAGCTATTGGCTCAGAATTTGGAAAACTTCTCAGGATCATTCCTTTACCAAGTACCATACCCTTAACCATGGTTGTTCTATGGATGTCCCTAACCTAATTAGGGAGATGCTGCAAAGGCCTTCTTGAGATCTAAAAGAGTGAAAGACTGTAGGATATTTTAGTTTCAAATTTCGTGGTCTTGATATGCGAGTTTACCAATGGTTTGTCATCCTCAGTGGACATAGGCACATAGCTATCCCATAAAGTCATATATTCCTTGTTCTTTGGTCTGTTGTTCTGCTTCCTCCTCCTATAACAGAGAAGCTAGAAAAAGTAAGTCATTATGGATTCAGGGAGAAGGTAATGAGAAAACACTTGACAATAGATCTCTCAACATCTTTTGAAAAATAGTTCTATCCCCAATCTATGATCCCGTTACTCCTTAAGTTATGAGAAAAATGAACACAAGGTTATAATTTCTTGCTGAATAATGATCGTTTTCTCCTTGTTACACATTAATCATCTTCATCATCATCATCACTCAGTTTGAAATTCTACAATGAAGTGGAGACTGGAGAGGTCTGACAATACACAGCCTTACCCTTACATAATAGAAAGGATGTTTCTAATAGACCCACGTGCAGATGTGACAATAAAAAAAGATGTAGATAAAAATTGATATGCTAAGAGTGTAAGAAAATAAAATTAAAGAAGTACATAAATAAAATAAAACAAAATCAAATAAAATAACTGATACGGTGACAAAAATCGTCGTGAGTAGATATAAGTTTAAAAGAAAATCTATTAAAAAAGTATATATATATAATAAGAAAAAAAAAGTAATAATTAGAAACATAGTAAACTTCTGTTCATACTTGTTATGCTGAAAACGTCTACTCACCATTCCTCGAATTGTGCATGTTAATATTAAATAAGGTCATAGTAATGTGTTCTGTATCTTACTAATCTAATCATATGTCTAAGGACATATGATTAAGCAAATGATGTACTTAAACTTTGCTAATCATAATGTTGGCATGCAATTAAAAGCAAATTAATAGTAAATGCTTATGCACAAAACGAACTACAAAGGAAAATACGAAATAAAACGCACAGTTACATATAAGTAAAAGCACAACTACTAACTAACAAAAGAACACGAAGAATAAGCAAAAATAAAAAGGAAAGAATACATATAGAAAAATCATAGAAAGAAAGTACTAAGGTCAAGCATTCCTAATCTTATTTGTATTAGGACATAAGAACCATAAATAAAGGGATCTACTTGATCATAGTCAATATAACTTATAATCTCATTTAACCTGTATGGCATCACAAAGAATATGGAAACAGCCGATATCTTCCTGACTATGATATGAATCGATAGTAGAGATGACCATTGAAAACAAATAATCATCAGAAGCAGATATGAACCGATAGTTGATAATTAGGAATAGATCCAATAACACAAATCATACTCTAACACAGAAAATCCAATCCTCGAATTTAAAGCTAGCATCTTTCTCAAACAATAACACAAAAATTAATCCAAAACACGCAAAAACAGATGCAAGGCATATAGAAAATAGATAAACGCATCAAATGAATCTAGATCTAAAATGGGCAATGAGGAAAACCTTCAAAAGAGAAGCGCCGCCATGAGGGCGCAAATGAGGGAGATCGCCAAAGCAAAAGAAGATGACGGAAAACACAAATCTTCATATAATGTATCAGAGATAGAAACACGGACCAACAACTCCTACCTATAACCCATTAAATGCCTTTAAAAAATAGACAACGTTGACACACAAGAAATGCCATAAAAACATAAAGCCAGGATGACATAAAGCAATCAAGAGATGACATTTTTGCTTTTGCTTTTCTAAATCCGACACCTTCGACTTCTCTCTTATGTCTTCCTCTCGAGCCAATAAAACATATGAGAAATATGACCTTTAAATCTCCCTATAGAATTTACTTAGCAGAAGAATTTCGCAGAATACAAAGTTCGGAAATTTTCTATTTCTAGTTCTTTGGCCATGTGATGTGCTTCTGTTGTGAAGTTCTGAAGGACTTGATTTGATTGCAGAGGGAGGCAAGGGAAATTGCGTGGCAAATGCCGCAGAGAAACAGAACCAATATTGAATTCCTCTCATATAGTGAAGTACCCTTCAAAGATGAGAGCTTTTGAGCATGTGCTTCAGAGAATGGACATTCCAGTGGCATACTTAAAACATAAGCAAGCTGATAGGTTACCGTAAAGATGCAGATCCTGCCATTTGTAGAACGTACAATACGGATGAGGAACGAATTACAGCCAATCGATCTCAAGACTGCAGTCATTGGTGCTTACCTGGAGTACCAGATACATGGAATGAATTATTATATGCTTCTCTTTTGAAACCGGGAAAGGGATCCTGGAGATTTAATGGGGTCGTTTAGGAACCATGTCACTTTATTGGTTTTTCTGCGCAATGGTCGATACTCAAATTGGTATTATTTGTATTGAGTTTCATTTGTCGAGAGCTGAATATTTTAGATCCTCCAGGGGGATTGTAAAATTGCAAGAATTAGGTCGGCACTCAGCAGCAGATATTTTTCAGAAGCAGACAACTCGTTCCAAGTGCAAGTTACTGAAATGGCTTTAAAATTAATCACTCCTCGATGGACTTATTCTTGTTATAAACCAAAATTACAGAATTAGGTTTCATGGACACCTGCACTCAGAATATAAACTAAAAGAGCATGAAATGTATGTACCAGTATATTGGCCTGATTAGATGGTTCAATCCTGTAAAATTTGGGTCTTCTACTTACCAGTTAGAATGATACCTAACCTAGGTAAAGGTCCACACTCCTCAGCTCAGACAAACTCTATGCGAACAGAACAGACTAGAGGCAGAGGGAGATGCTCCAATTATTAATCTAGATAGCTGAAACTCATCAGGGGACAACAGATATCCAACAGCAGACAAGAACAATCAAGTGTCGGTCTGTTCTAACTTACCGTTTAAAACATAAATTACTATTACAATCCCAACCCAATAACTATGTTGATACAATAAAAGTAAAAGCCATAAATAAGCCATACAAGACTCACGATCGAGCCCATTGCCGTTCTGTGACTTGCCGGTTTGCCATATATTAGCCAAAACAATCTGCTAGCTTTAAACACTTCTTCTTCAGGCGCACAGCGTAGCAAATAGCACAGCCAATTCCAGGCAAACTGTTGAATTTTGGAGGAGGGTGAAAGGTCCCCCACTCCAACCTCTCCAAGCTCTAAGACCATCCATGGACCATATCTTGCCGAAAGATTTCCATTGCTATGTGATTCAAGAACTTGAATCCGATATAGTCCAAGGGGATCTTACCGAAGTTGGCGAGGGAAATAACTCTCCTGACAAAAGCCTTAAATAGCTGATGATTGACAAGTGGTGATCTGAAATAGAGACTGGATGATCTTTGTTTTCCAGCATTATCCTAAACAACTATTACTTTCCCTCATAAAGTTTCACGACTAAAAGTTGCCACGATAGGAAAGATAAATTATTATTTGAGCTTAGTCCAGTCGATGACCATCTTACCCTTAACTTTCTTATTCTTATGAATTAAGTTTAAACCGTGCTTCCATGAACTCAGCTTGCCAGGTGATCAACTTGGTCGGTGTGATTAGACAATGCTACAGTTTTGCTATTGGATGGCAATGTGAAAGGGTGGTTCTCAGTTGAGATAAATTATCTCTGAACGTTGGAAGAGCTCAGAACTGCTTTGTTTTGTTGGTCACTTTTGATACTTTTGGTGTTGCAACAGTGGATCCACTAAGTCATGCTCATCTGGAACTTTTTCCTTCTCAAAATCTTCCAAATTCTCCACTATAGCAGCCAAGCCAGCCTGGTTAGCTTTCGTGCGCCACTGACAGCTTCTTGACTGCCAACAAAAAGCAACTAACGTGTCAGAACCGTAATAGACATCAGGAAAGTGAAATTCCAAGCCAAGCCCTATTTAAACCAAATTAATTTGGATGGGAGCTAACCATATCTATCATGATTTCCTTTCTTGGCCAAGAATGACGTGTGTCACCACCTGTATGGCTATGTGTTTATGAGTGGAAAAGGGCAGCTCCTTGTCTGCAATTAGATTAAATTAATGTTATCTCTCTCCTCTTTATAAAATTGTCGACTTTCCTTGAATGGATCGATTACATAAATGGCAGTGATCTCCTTATCAGAAATGCACCCAATAATAACACTTGGACGATCCACTCAAGCTCTTCTTTCTGCTTTTATTGTTTAACCAAAAGACAAATTACTATCACTTCCGATGCTTTGTTTACGGAATCTAATTTGCGCATTGATCATTTTCATGATTATATTGAAAAATATTGCAGCTTGGAGACGCTTTGAGTATAATCAGTCGGCATTATTAGAGATGTACGAAACACTTTCGGAAAGCCGAGTGAAAAGGTGAGATTATAACTAATTACAGATCAGTTCCAAGATACGGCTATGGAAGGCCACAATAAGTTAGTATTATTGGCTGCCACTCCAGTTAATGAAACACTAACGAGTATAATACAAGTTCATTTTCATGATTATAACTGCACTTGTAGTTGTCATCAATTCAATCATATTATGATCGTCCACCTCTAGTTGGTCACTGCAAAATCTTTGAGAGAGGCACTTGGAGTTGGTGGAATCACATTCTGGGTCCACACTGTAAATATTTCCTGCATAATGATTGACATGCTTGAAACAAAGTTGGAGATCCTGAAATTTCTGAGTTGCATTGAACAGAGATATTTCCCTATACAAAACTTAGCTGTCGATTCAAGAATTAGAGCCAACAATGCTTCAAAAGCAGCATGTGCAGCAAGAGTCAATAGTAATTAGGGATAGCAATTGACCGACTCATGAGCTTATATTCAAGTGTTTTTAATTAATGGGCTGATCTATAGATCAGACTTTAGTCGTTTTACTTAGAATAATTGAACCTTGAGTTAACGTAGACCTAAACAACCCAAACTTAAACTCAATTTAAAAAAATATTATTTTACATTTTTAATTTTTTTAAAAAAATATATTTTAAAAAAATTAACGAAGCTGATCCATTGTCATCATTAATCTTCTTAAAATTGAAAGTGCTATACTTGAGTGAAACTTGGCTCAATTAGTTTCTATTTCCGTATATAACAATATAATATTAATATTAATATTTAAGGAGTCGTATTTGGTCTACATTTCCTATTTAATATAGCAACAAATCTCAACCATTTATTTGAGATTAAAAGTTGTAGATACATACAAATTGGTCATCTTCCTACCTATGAAAGATACAGAAAGCTTAATGTTACGTTGTTTGCAACAGAAAGAAACTCAAGAAAGAGAAACTAATTTTAACCAAGTACACTGTAGAATTTCTTGATCTCTCTGTGATAATAACATGTTACGCATCAGGTGCATAGTATATGCCCTAGTTATTCATGTTATAGATATTAATTTGGATTTTATGTCATAAAGATTAATATTTTACATGTGATATCAGAGCAAGTATTTTGAATAAACTGTTTGTCTATTTTCTTATGATTGTTTGACGATGATTGCCAATATTTAGGTGTTTGATCGACAAATAATTAATGAAAAATGTAAATATCGTATATGACTTGTGCCTATGATTTTGATTATTAAGTAAAAAATGAGTCAAGTGGACTCTCGACTATGTTCGGCCTTCGTTTTTGGGCTTATTATTTATTTTAGCCTTTTGAAGTCCGTTAAGCCATCTCTAACCTAGTTTCTTTATTGTGTTGGGTGAAGCAAGATTATGTTGGGTATCTCCGTACCATATTTACTAGTTTTTTAAAGAACAAAATGAAAAGGTAAATATTGGCCCGCACACAGTGCTACTAGCATCTTCTTTAAAGTCAAAAGTCAAATCAAGTTGTTACTATCTTTTCTAAATTTAAACACTATGTTATTAATACAATTGAACTTGTTTAAGTTCAAATTTACATACTTGTTTAAGTCCATGTCTACATACTTCTTTAAGTCCATTTTTTATTTCAGCTTCCTCTGTTTTTGAAATTCTATGCCATATTTTTGTTTTATTGTTGTGTTATGTATTTTGTTAATTTTATTAATGATCTCATGTTAGATTTATGTATAATATTATTGAAATTAAAAATTATGTGTTATATATTGAATTTGTACATAACATTATAAAAGGATAGTTTGTTATTCATCAAAGTGACCAAACTAAATAAGTTAATTTTTCATGTATAAATAGCCATTTATTCATGAAATATTAATGCCTATTATTGAATTAGTTATATGAATAAATGACTTTTATTACTTGATAGAATTCTAGAATTTATTTAAAGGTAAATTAATACTCTATGTTTAATAAACATAATAAAGGAAAATCAATATTCTCTTATCAAATATGTTATATATCCAAAGACATTGATTGTATTTGATGAGTTTACGTGATTACCTGATGAAGTTTTTATAGCATTAAACTTGTGATAATATATTGTTAAGTTTGCCGAAAAGAAGTCTACAGTGTATTCTAAACGTTTAATTATTTAAATATGGTAATTTATTAAACATTTATGTATTTGCAGCTATTTCTCTTCATTTACATGCTTCTTTTATTATTGTGTTTAATGGTTTGAACTTCTTTGATTGGTGCAAACAAATCAATTTTCATGTAGGTATTTTGGCTCTTGAATTAGCACTGTTAAAAGAAAAACCTACTATCATACATATATGAGCAGTGAAGTTAAGAAGATATACTATAAAGTTTGGGAAAGATCAAATCTATTATGTCTTAATTTCATGTGAATGACTATAGCTAACAACAGTAAGACCATTATTCCACAAACTAAAAGTTCTAAAGAATATCTTAAACTTGTGAAAGAATGTTTCTGTTCTACAGAAAAGTCTCTCGTTGACACATTAATGGTTGATCTTACGATATAAAGTTTGATGGGTCGAGGAGCTTATAACAACATGTCCTTGAGATGAAAAATATTGCAACAAAATTAGAGACCCTGGGTATGACAATTGATGCTTCCTTCTTAGTACAATTCATTATAAACTTGCTACCTCCTAAGTGTGGACCTTTTCAAATTGACTACAACACTATAAAGGATAAATAGAATGTTAATGAATTGTCTAGTTTGCTCAGGAAACAAGGCTAAAAAATTAAGGAGTTCATTCAATTAATCTTGTGGGTCAATTGACTAGCAAGATTCACAAGTTAAAGCCCAAGAAGAAGAAAGTGCATCCTAAAGTGACCCGACTTATTACCAATGTTGACAAGATGCAAAAAAAAGACAAATAAATGTCATTTCTATAAGAAAGAAGGACACTATTAGAGTGATTTTCTGAAATATAAGGCTTGGTTTGAAAAAAAAAATACATCCAACCTTTTTGTATATTTTGAGCTAAACTTAACTGTAGTTCCTTTTAATACTTAGTGATTTAATTATGGTGCTACTACTCATATTTCTAATGTAATGTAGGGATTCCTTATAATTTAAACCATAAACCCAATTGGGAACTTTCTATTCATGAAAATTTGTGAGAATGTCCTATTTAAAGGCATAGGCACTTATCATCTAATATTAGATATCGATTATCTCATGGATATAATGCAAACTCTTTATGTACCTTCAATTTCTAGAAACTTAATTTCTGTTTCTAAACTTGATGAAAATGGGTTTACTTTTAAGTTTGGTGATGGTTGTTTAATCCCTATTTTTTGTTTATCATATTATTAGAACTAAGTGTAACATAATGAATGATAATTATCATTACTTATGGGGTAAACATTTTGGTCATATATCTAAAAAAATATTAGAAAGATTGGTAAAGAATGAAATACTTTTGAATTTAGATTTTACTGATCTTATTACATTTGTAGATTACATTAAAGGAAAGCAAACTAAACACATTAAGGAAATAGCCATAAGAAGTGCTCAGTTCCTTAAAATTATACACACTGATATATATGAACCTTTTAACACTCCATCATTTGGTGAGGAAAGTATTTTATCACTTTCATAAAAGATTTTTCATATTATGGATATGTCTATTTGCTTCATGAAAAATCTTAAGCTATAAATATTCTTAAGGTGTTTGTAAAGAAGGTTAAAAGTCAATTAGATAGTAAGATCTGATAAAAGTGGTAAATATTATGGAAAATATGATGAATCAGAATAATGTCCAAGCCTATTTGCAAAGTTTCTGGAGAAATATGGCATATGTGCATAGTATATTATGCCAAGCACACCTCAACAAAATGATGTGACATGAAGGCATAATAGGACATTAATGGATATAGTTAGGAGTATGATAAGTAATTCCTCATTACCCAAAATCTTGTGAATGCATGCACTTGTTGAATAGGATTCCTTGTAAGCTAGTCCCCAAAGCTCCTTTTTAAGTTGTAAAATAAAATGAAACCTAATATGAGGCACCTTCAAGTTTAGGGTTGTTTACTATAAGCATAAGTTTATAATTCATATAAAAGAAATTAGATTCTCGAATAGTTTGTAGTTACTTTCTTGTTTACCTAGAAAATCTAAATGTTATAGGTTTAATGTCCAAACCATAATCCAAAAAATTGTTGAAATAACTAATGTCAAGTTCATGGAAAATGGTGAAGTTAGTAAGAGTGCTAAAAAAAATATTGATAGTAGTAAAATAAATCTGATGTTTCATTATCCAAAACATTCTAATATCCACATCTATACCAAATGTTATCTTAGTATTGGAAGAACAAAATGATCATAGACAACATTTGGATGGATTAACTCCTCATAAAGGAATTAACTTACAACTAACTGATATATATGAATCATGTGGAATATCTTTATATAAATATGTAAAACCAAGGAGATCAACTATTCCTAATGATTGTGTAGATTATTTATAAGAGTTTATTTATAAGAGTTAGAATTTGATTATGGCATTAATAAGGATTTTGTTTCATTTTCACAAGCAGGAAAAAGTGACAAGTTTGATTAATGGATTGATGCTATGAAAGATGAGTTAAATTCAATGGAACAAAAAAGAACATATAAGACCTTGTTAATTTGCCAGAAGGATTTAAATGATTCAAGTGCAAATGGATGTCTTTAAGACCAAACATGACTCGAATGGCAATATTGAGCGATATAAAGCTAGACTTGTTGCTAAAGGTTGTATTAAAAAAGATAGCATCGATTATAAAGAGAATTTTCCCCTGTTTTGAGGAAGGACTCACTGAGAATAATTATGGCACTAATGAATCAGTTTGATTTAGAGTTACATCAAATGGGTGTAAAAATTTCCTTTTTGAATGGAGATCTTGATTAATAAGTTTATATGGATCAACCTGAAGGTTTTTCTATAAAAAGAAAAGGTTACATGGTGTTAATGTTAAGAAATCAATAGAAGGACTTAAATAAGCTTCTTAAAAATGGTATATTAAGTTTAATAATACTATAACATCTTTTGGTTTTCAAGAAACTACTATTGATTTATGTATCTACCGAAAGATTAGTAGGAGTGAGTTTATATTTCTAGTTCTATATATTGATAACATTTTACTTACTACTATTGAATTGGACATATTATATAAGACTAACGATTTTCTCTCTAAGAATTTTTAAATGAAAGATATGGGAAAGGCATCCTACGCAATAGGATTTCAATATTTTAAAATAAATCACAAAAACTAGTAAGATTGTCTCAAAAAGACTATGTTGAAAGAATTCGTAAGATATTTAATATGAACAAATATTTAGCAGGGGTTATCCCAATACAAAAAGAGGATAAATCCAAAGAATGATATGGAACATAAAGAAATCAAATATATTCCTTATGCTTATATTGTTAGCAGTTTGAAGTATTTGCAAACATGTATGAGAATTGAAGTTGATACGAGACTTGATATCAACTTCACAATATGGAACACTAGGAAGATATGAAAGTAATCCTCGTATAGACCATTAGAAAGCTGCAAAGAAAATCTTAAGGTACCTTTAAGGAATGAAGGACTATACGCTCATGTATAGAAGGTTTAATCCATTAGTGCAATTGGATAGATTTAGATTTTTCTGGATGCATTAACAGTAGAAAGTCAACATTTGGCTCTTTGTTTCTACTAGCAAAAGGAGCAATTTTAAGAAAAAATGCTAAATAGTCTATCATTACTAGGGATGTCAATTCCGGCCCGGCCCGGCCTATTTTTGGCCCGGGTTTGATGGGCCATGGGCGGGCCACCGGCCGACCATGGTCTACCGGGACTGGGCCGCAGGCTGACCATGGTGGGCCTGTGCAGGCCATGGCCAGCCCGCGGCCCGTCAAAATGGCGTCGTTTTGTCCAAAACGACGTCGTGGCCCCACACGCCCTTGGCCCTCCAGGCCATGGGCCGACCACGGGCTGCCAGCCCATCGGAGGGCCGAACAACGGGCCGAGATATCCCCGCCCACGCGGGCCACGGGTCGGCCCATTGACGTCCATAATCATTACTTCATCTACTATGGAAGTGAAATTTATAGCTTGTTTTGAGTCTATAATTCATGCCTTAGGGGTACGAAAATTTATTACAGGGGTTAGGCTTATCGACACAATTGCTAAGTTATTAAGAATTTATTGTGCCATTATGTAATAGTTTTCTTCTCTAAGAGTGACAAACACTCTAGAGGTTCCAAAGATATAGATTTAAAGTATTTTACTATAGAGGAGGAATTTTTAAGAACAAAGAGTGTGTATTGAATACACTAAGACGAATCTTATAATTACAAATTCCTTAACTAAAGGCTTACAACTAAAGATATTTAAGGAACATATTCAAAGGATGAGTCTTAATTATATTAATGTCTATTTTTAGTAATGTTTTAACACTCCTAAGCTCCATAAAAGTTTTTTATTGGCAATTTTCTTGTTTATTTTAATTATGTACACCTAACTGTCATTAAACAAGAAATAAAAGCATTTATGAGACAGTAAAATGGATCTTTGTTATATTTATATATTGCTTATGTCACATAACTTGATAATTACTAATATTGTGGTATATGGAAGGAAGTATGCAACGTTGAAATGTATAATCTTCATAACCTAAATTATGTGTTTTATTATGCTGAGTTAAATTATGAAGATATTAAGTATTTGTTTATGAGCACTTAATGTTTATAATATTAAAATAAATTTTGTAATATCGGGCCATGTGGAAGAATGTTATAATGTGGCCCAATTAGTGGTTGTATTTTATGTAAACAATAATAATAATAATATAATTAAGGAGCCCTTTTTGGTCTATATTTTCTGTTTAATAGTAGATCAAATTTTAACTGCTTATTTGGTCACTTAATGGGCGTACCGAATTAAAAGTTATGGATATGTATAAATTGGTCCTCTTTCTTCTTATCAAGGTTACAAAAAGGCATCAAGTTTTTCCGTAAAAAAAAAGAGTCGAGAGAAACCGATTTTAAGAAAGAATACGATGGTTTTTCTTAATCTCTCCATGATAATAACATCTTCTATATCAGCTATATAATATTATATTCTAGTTATTTGTGGAAAGTATTTATTTAAGATCTTAAAGTTATGAATACTAATTTTGATTTTATTCCATAAAGATTATGTTTTATAGGAGTTACAAACAAAATTTAGTAGGATTTAGTAAAATTTCTAAAAAGAAAATTAAAAAAAGAGTAAAAGGTTTATAAAAGGTGAAAGAACTTTATCATTTATAATCAATATAAAATTTCTATACAAATATATTGAATTATACTTGTTCAGATTCATACGATCTTTCTTGGTGAATATTAATTTCAAAAGTTCTTATTACGAAATATATGCATATCAAAATTAATATTGTTAGTGATAAGAAAAAAAATCTACATAAAAATGTGTAAAATTATGATAATGGAATTACATACTAAATATTAGAAAATCAAACTATATGATTTTATATAAAAAAACTTTCAAGAGAACATTAAAATATTAGGGTTAATTCCTTGGAACTTCTTGGGGTTTGATAAACTATCACATTAGTCTCTCACTTTTAAAAATATTAAATACCATCCATGTGATTTAGTTAATATATCTTCCATTCCCCCTAATATCAAGTTATTGTTAAGAACCTTATTTATACATGATTGTTAGATAATTTTTAAAAGTCAAGGGATATATTGATAACATTTCAAACCACAGGGGATCTAACAAATTTAACCTTTAATAAGATGAAAGTCACCAAATTTCAAAACAACATTGTTTTTGCATGTATGAATAAATTTTTAAAGGCAACTTGATGGTATAGGGAAGGACGATATATCAACTAAAATATAGGGGTAGTATTTGATAGTTTTAAAAAATGAGAGATTAATATAATAGTTTGTCAGTCCTAGAAGTCCCAAGAACTTAGCCCAAATAATTATTATCGATAATATATAATAATTAGATTCACTTTTTTTTAACTTATACAGATAATATATTATAACCTACGAAATTATACTTTATAGAACCTTGGAAATAAATTTGCTGAAAATTTTTGTTGAATGAAAAAATCATATCATTTAATTTTTGCTTTATAAAACCTTAGAAATAATTGTTTTAGAATCTATTTGTTAATTGCGAATATCATCGTTTAATAATTAAAAAACAGGGAACTAGACATATTCAGAAGAATCAAATCATGCAAACATTGGTGTAAAAGCAAGAGAACGTGAGGGGATCATGAGCAGAGCTGGTCCGGAGACACAGCAACCTTTGCTAGATCTGGTGCCAAACGATTGCATATCACAAAGTGACTATTCTATGTACTGCCAGATATTGCCTGTTAAGTGCAAACTAGCTAAATCTATCTATCTATCTACATATACACACACACACATATATATATATATATATATATATATATATATATATATAGCTTCTAGCTTCTGGTGCATAAGACTATGTATATACATAACCATATAAAAATTACTACAAGTTAATATAAATCTTTTACATTAAAGTTCCACTTA
>JANZXR010000001.1:5600135-5625673 GCA_027575705.1 Erythroxylum echinodendron
CACCCTCGCGGGGCACGGACTCGGGTATCACTATCGATATCGGGTCCGGGTTCAGCGGGAGTGGGGTGTTACAATAAGACTATGTATATACATAACCATATAAAAATTACTACAAGTTAATATAAATCTTTTACATTAAAGTTCCACTTATACTTTAGCATAACAAAAGATGAACTTTTAATTGTGGACTTACGCAATTTTATAAGAAGTTCTAAAATATTTTTTTTACATAATGTTAGAATTAAATGCTTTTATGAATTCAAAATTCATATAATTTGATGTCAGAATAATCATTTACCTTTTATTTTGCGGTTATATGTTTTTATTTCCATGAATCCTTGTGTTACTTTCTCAAAATTACCATATTTACTTGTATGTTCTAGTATGTTAGTTGTATTTTTAAAACTAATAGTTGTTTTGTCTATTATGATTTTTTTAAACACAAATTAGCTTCTCGGTTAGGTGACTTACTGGTATACCAAAAAAAAAAAAAAACAAGAGAAAGAAGAATTCATATTAGCGTGTCATATACAGCTACTTTGAAACATGTCATCAAAATAAAGACATCCATATATGTGTATACCAGATAAAACTTTGAGAGGGATTGATTAATGTATTCCTTGAGCCTGTTAGTTAGCATTTAGATAATGTTTACACCACATTGTGGTAAGAAATACGCATGATGTCTTGGAGGGTAGTTAGATTTGACACCTTAGGGATTAAGCTATTGTAAGTGTTACTAAATGTATAGACCAACTTTCCTCTAAAGAAAAATTCCAAGATGGGTAAGGAGATGATATTTCCCAGTAAGTGCTATATTTTTTCAGAAAGCCGGCGCTTAGGCCATTAGAGTCTAGTGCCTTATTGGATTCTAATTTGTAAAAGCTTCCTTGTTCTCTTGCCTAGTCAATGGCTTATAAGAAAGTTAACTTGCTCTTGAGAAATAATAGGAGGAATAAAAGAGTCAAGTTTCATACTTTAGCTTGACCTTTTACCTAAGCTACTTAAATAATTCTTAAAATATTTGAGAGCTAATTAGTTAATATCTTGTTAATCAAAGTAAACAACCCTTGAGTCATCGAAAAGATAATAGATTTTATTAATATTCATTTAGAAAATTCTGGCTTAAGGGAATACTTAAGAATTATTGCACTAACATTAAGCACAAGATTCTAGATCTTTTTCACAAGAGAGTTGTGTGCTTACAACGCTTTAATATACTTTGCCAGACCCCTTTCTCTAATTAATATTAGTCCTCTAGATTACCTGTAAGTATACTATGAGCATTATTTAGGGCCTTCCTCTTTTTAAATAATTGCTTTCTTTGTATTACTTATTGAGTTGATGTTAGATTGTGTAAGTTCCTCTTTTATAGCTTTCAATTTCATCATACATTTGAAGGCCTCGATTCTTAATAGTTGAATATTTAGACCTCAACTCGCTACCTCTTTATGACCTAAGATCCTTAATAAATAATCATTAAATCTAAAAGTGATTATTAATTTCTTCTAGAAAGTTTAGGATATACCTCTGTAGGAGTGAGAATATAACACAGGGGATTACTGAATTATGTTTATACAAAAGGGAAAGAAAACAACCGTAGGGGGTTTACCAAAGCTATATAAAGTTTTCTTTTAAGAAAAGGTATGTCATTTTTCATATTATTCCGAATGAACTGACAGCCTTATAGTATAATTAAATTAAATTTTCTATTTTGTTTTGGTTTAGGAGTCATTTCTTATTCCTAGTTGGTCTAGGTTTATTAAAACCATATAAATAGACTCTTTTGGTTGTAAGGTTTGAACGACAGAGAGAGAAAGTATTTTTGAGCCTCCATCATGAAAAGCTTTTTGGCTTCTTTGTTTTCTTTTCTGATTATAACAGAAAGCTTCCACTTGATAAATGATTTGTGCTGGGACCATCATTTGATAAATGATTTTTTTGCTGGGATTGACATATGGTATTAGAGCCTAAAAACCACATCCATTACATCACTATCTTCCTTTTAGCATGCTGCGTGTAAGTCACCAGATCTCTAATGGGAATATTCTCATAAACCCACGAGTCTCCTTATATATCAGCCTATTTATCCTCTTCACCCCTCCTTTGAGTTTTGGTTCGGTATTGGGAGTTATGGTGAATAGAAACAATATCACTTGTTTGGTACTAAAATTGAAAAGCAAGCAGGATTATAACTTTTGGAAAATTCAGATGGAAACACATTTGTCTGCTCATGATTTGTTACAGTATATCAAGAACGATTTGGTATAGAATGCAAATAATAATGAGAAGAAGAATAATAATATGGTGTTCGCACAAATACACCAGATTATTGACATGACGATATTTGGAAAATTTTCTACTGTCAAAACTGCAAAGCAGGCATGAA
Source organism: Erythroxylum echinodendron (assembly GCA_027575705.1). Taxonomy (NCBI): domain Eukaryota; kingdom Viridiplantae; phylum Streptophyta; class Magnoliopsida; order Malpighiales; family Erythroxylaceae; genus Erythroxylum; species Erythroxylum echinodendron. The sequence continues at coordinate 5,602,525 of JANZXR010000001.1, forward strand.
ATATTTTGGCCAAAATTTACCAAGGTGTTGACAGGGTGCAGCAAAATAATTTGTTTATGTTGAAGAGAAAGTTTGAATTGTGCATCATGGATAAGTCAGAAAGCATTGAAACTTATCTGTCTCGCTTAATTGAGATCAAGAATGAAGTGATGCGTAATAGATCAGAGTTACAAGATGTGGATTTTGTTACAAAAGTGTTGAATTCCTTGCCAATGAAGTTTGATCACATAGTTGTCATTATTCAAGTGACAAAAGATTTGGCCACTTTATCCTTTGAAGAATTGTCAGGTTCTTTGTTTTTTCAAGAAAATCGAATCAATGGTAAAGCTGATGTTGTACCAAAAAAGGCTTTGTAGACATTGCAGATTCAGCCTATTAAAGACAAGAGCAGTAGAGACACTTCATATAGTACCAGTTTTGGTGGTCGTGGACAAAATTTTAGAGGTCGTGGGCGTGGATATGGTCATGGAGGTAGAGTTAATTTCCAAGGATGTGGCAACGGAGATCGTGGCAGAGGTAATTTTAATAACTCCAACAACAATAATCAGTCATAGAAGCCTAGGTGTTATAATTGTGGAAAAATTGGCCATGTTTAAAATAATTATTGGCGTACTAAATCTGATAATACTGTGCAAGCTCAAGTAGTTGAAAATAATGGTGATGGTAATAATATTTTGTTTTCTGCTGCTAGATGTGAAGACAATAAAAGCGATGTGTAGTATTTGGATTCTAGTTGTAGTAATCACATTTGTGGAAAAAAAAAAGATGTTTTCTGATTTGGATGAATCTTTTAAAAGCTCGGTGAAATATGGAAATAATCATGTGGTCTCTGTGCTTGGAAAAGGAAGGATCTCCATTAATGCTAAAAATGGGTCTAAGAAGTTTATATCTTAAGTTTTCTTTGTGCCTAGTTTATACCACAATCTATTAAGCCTTGGTCAGCTGTAGGAGAAAGGTTACGATTTGCATTTTAAGAATAGTATTTGTACTATTTGTAATAATCATTTGGGACTAATTGCAAGGTGAAAGATGAGTCATAATCGATTATTTGCTCTTAATATTAATTATGGTAATGTACCTTGTTTTAATTCCACTACTTTTGATGATGTCTGGTTATGACACATGAGATTTGGGCATTTTCACTTTCGTGGTTTGCATTATTTGGACAAGAATAATGTTGTTTTGGGGCTGCCCTCTATTGATTTTCATGATAGACAGTGAAAGTCTTATTTTTGGGCAAGAAACACAGGGATCTGTTTCCTAGTGGCATGGCTTAGAGAGCTAGGCAACCATTGGAGTTAACACATTCAGATTTGTGCACTGTGGAGCTTCCTTCTAATCAAGGTAATAAGAATTTTATTACTTTCATTGATGATTTTAGTAGAAAGGCCTGGGTTTATTTTTTGAGGAATAAGTCTGATGCTTGTAATGTGTTTAAGAGTTTTAAAGTTTATGTTAAGAAACAAGGCGGTCATCCCATTAAAATTTTGAGAATTGATAGAGGCACGAAGTATACAGTTTGTGATGATTTTTTGGAACTGTATGGAATTATGCATCAGTTGATAGTAAGGTACACTCCTCAGTAGAATGGCATAGCAGAAAGGAAAAATAGAATAATGATGGACATGGTGCGGTTGATGTTAGCTGCAGAGCAAATTCCTAAAGGTTTTGGGCTGAAGTAGTTTCTTGTGCTTTTTATGTGTTGAATAGGTGTCTTACTAGATGTAATGGTGGGAAGACTTTATATGAGATTTAGACTGGTAAAAAGCCAAATATTTCTCATCTTAGAGTATTTGGTTGTTTGGCATATGCACATGTCCCATATGCTATTAGGAAGAAGCTTGATGATAAGGTAGAGAAATGTATTTTTATTGGCTACAGTTCGGAGACTATGGGGTACAAGTTGATTAATCCGATGACCAAGAAAATTATTATAAGTAGAGATGTTAGTTTTGATGAACAAGGTGCTTGGGATTGGTCACAAAACAAGTCAGATTCAGAAGTGAGTCATCCACCACATCCGTCATATTTTGATGATGAGAATGATGTGATTGATCAATCAGAGGAGCCAAAATAGTCGAATGTTTCAACTCAACAAAGTTCTCCTCAATCTATTCATCCACAAAGACAGAAACAATTTCCAGCTCGTTTGAAAGATTATGTAGTTGATGGTCACTCTTCTAATGTGTCTGATGAAGATGTTGTAAATTTTGTTTTTTTTATAGATTGTGGCCCAATTCATTTTGATGATGGTATTTGTGAGAATCACTGAAAGAATGCAATGGATGAAGAGATTCATGCCATTGAGAAGAATAATACTTGCGAGCTTACTAATCTTCCAAGTGGCAAGAAACTCATTAGTGTCAAGTGGGTTTACAAGACACAGTACAAGCCCATGTCTAATAGAGATGTTGATAGATACAAGGCACGGGTGGTTAATAAAGGTTACAAACAGAAGCTTGGCATTGACTATTTTAAGGTATTTGCACCTGTTCCACAACTTGATACTGTTCGTTTGATTATTTCTTTAGCTGCCCAAAATAATTGGAAAATTCATCAAATAGATGTGAAGTCTGCTTTTTTTTAATGGTGTTCTTTAGGAAGAAGTATATGTTGAGCAACCTGTATGATTTATGAAGAAAAGTCATGAGAATAAGATATACCAGTTGAAGAAAGCCCTTTATAGTTTGAAGCAGGCTTCGAGAGCCTGGTATACTCTTATTGATCCTTCTTTGTTGAAAGTGGCTTTCAATGGTATCCTTTTGATCATGCTTTGTAATGTGAAGATTTTTTCTGGTGCGGTTGTCATTGTGTGTTTATATGTTGATGATCTTATTTTTGTTGGGAATAACTCGAAGATGGTTGCAAAATTTAGGGAGGCTATGATTCGATAATTTGAGATGACAGATATAGGTCTTACGTCTTATTTCTTTGGTATTGAGGTTTTATGGACTGATGAAGGCAATTTTATTTACCAGAAGAAATATGTTGGTGATCTTTTGAAGAAGTTCAAGATGGATGGTGCTAAACCAATCTTGACTCCAGCTAAAGAAAGATTATATTTGACTAAAGATGGGACTAGATATTTTGTGGATCATACCTAATTCAAAAGTTTGGTGAGAAGTTTGAGGTATTTGAGAGCCATAATGCCAGATATTACTTTTAGTATTGGGATGATTAGCATTTTATAGAGAATCCACAACAGTCTCACTTGGAGGCAACTAAGAGATTTTTTAGGTATATTAAAGACACTCAAAGTGATGGTATTTTTTATTCAAGTGGTGAGCCTGTTAATCTTTTTAGATTCACTGATAGTGATTAGGCTGGTGATACTATTGAGAGGAAGAGTACTTTCAGTGATTCCTTTTTCATTTGGTCAGGTATTTTTCTTGGAGTTCAAAGAAGCAATCGGTCATTGCATTGTTTATAGCGGAGGCTGAGTATATTGCAGCATCTAATGGTGCCACTCAAGCATTCTGGTTAAGGGGAATACTTGGTTTTCTTCAACATAAGCAAGATAGACAGACTATTTTTTTTTTGATAGTAAGTTTGCTATCGTGTTGACAAAGAATCCAGTGTTTCATGGTCATAGTAAGCATATTGACATCAAGTTTCACTTTATTCGTCACTTGATTCGTAAGAAAGAAATTGTCAATGATTATTGCAAAAGTGAGGAGCAAGTGGCAGACATTTTTACAAAGGCATTGAAGATGGAGACATTTGTGAAGTTGAAGAAATTGCTTGGTATGGTGAAGTGTGAAAACTTAATTTAAGGGAGGCAATGTAGTATAATTAAATTAAAATTTCTATTTTGTTTTAGTTTAGGAGTCATTTCTTATTCCTAGTTAGTCTAGGTTTAATAACCCATATAAATAGACTCTTTTGGTTGTAAGGTTTGAACGACAAAGAGAGAAAGTATTTTTGAGCCTCCATTATGAAATTTTTTTTGGCTTCTTTGTTTTCTTTTCTGATTACAACAAAAGGCTTCCATTTGATAAATGATTTGTGCTAGGACATCATTTAATAAACGATTTTTTTGCTGGGACTGACAATCATTTATAGCGAAGGTCAGATAATCATATATGAGTTATGCAATTACAAAAGTTTCCATTATTAGACTTTTGGAAACTTTCCCCTCTGTCTCTTAAGAAAATAATGTGCAATTATTGAAATCCCCAATACTAGCAAGCGAGAGGAAACATAAGAACTAAGCTTAGAGATGACAAACCATAAGCATTTTCTTTATGATAAGTTATTAGAATTATAAACAAAGGTAGATGCACTTTGATCATAAAGTAAAAGATTTTAACCTAAGATGGATAAATTAGTCTAATTGTTGATAATGATCAATCTTCATAATATTTGGATCCTACCATCATAATGGGACTAATGATTGCTTAGTGTTGCTTAATATTTATTAGAATATCAAAGGTCCTCACTTATGTGATTGGATTTTATTTTATCCTATAATAAGCTGATTATATTAATATTTTTAATTTGTAAAAAATCTTTAATAACCTACTATTTTGAGGGGTAGTTTAGTCCCTTACATAATAGGGATGATCTACATGTTTAGTTGTAAATTTAAAGGCTATTTGAGGTCTTTTCTCAGGTTTTCTCCTAACTTTTTTTTTTTATTCAACTCCTAATGAAAGGCTTTACTACTCTTTAATTAATATACTTCTATATATAGAGTCCTATCTTTATGGATCTTAACTTCTACAAATAGTCATGCTTAATATAAGCCCAATACAACAGTCTTTGAGTGGGCTTTTAGGTTTCAATCAGATCCAATAAAGTGGAAGAGCGACATATCACTTACCTCATAGTTTTCCATTTTTGACTTAATGACTTAACCCAAAATAAAACCTTTAGAACTTAAGTATATAAAGACTTAGTCTTAATCAAGGTGACCTCTTATGCCACCAAAGGATTAACTTATAATTATTCAATTATACCATTAGGGGTCTGTAATAAATAGGCTAAGACAATTCAAGTTAAGAATCATAGGTAGATAATTTACATCAGGCATCTACCTTAGGTTTTTTATATAGATATGTTTAAGATGAAATAACAATCACATTTAGGCATATATTGGATTTACTTCTGCAAACTCTCTTAAGATAGGTTGACCATTTGAAACTAACCAACAATTTGATATAATCCTATTTGAGACATGTTGATAATTTAATAAGAATCATCATTTGTTAGATTCTCTTAGAATATTTCCTATAGAATACAATTGTTCCTCACTATGTAGAGACTTTTTTGCCAACGTAAAGAGACTCACTTTTAATCAATTTTTAAGAGTCTTTGAGAGACAAAACACCTATGCTCTTTATCTATATAACTATAGTATTGAGATATAAGCCATTCCATTCTTATATTTGTTTGACTGCCTGCTTGCTTAAGAAAATCATCATTAAGGCCCTCAAAAGACCTATATTCTTCTTAAAGGTAAGACTTCAACCCTTCTAATTTACCTTTTGAAATTACAAAAATAGCATGAATGATATTTCTAGTTTAGGGAGTAAGCTAGTAGCTCTACCTTTAGTGAAACACAATGATGTAGGATTGGTGATCTCTAATGGTAATAATAACATCCTTGTGTCTCTATGTATAGTTAAAAAATATCACTTTTAATTATAATAGTTAAGACCCCTCTTAGGTATCATATGAGCTCAAATCAATTAGGGATGGTAAAGTACTATTTTTACTTAATTTATCTTTGGAGTATATGCATGGAGAGTTTGACAAGAAATATGAAGTGCGAGTAAAGTCAAATAAGCATTGTAAGGAAGAATTTAAAAAGATGAGAGAGAAATTCTTTATCCCTTTAAGAGATAGGGCTATAATTTCTTGGGAACCATGAGAACATTTTCTATAACAGGTCATAGAGGTTAGATCTTTTATTTTTTGTTCAAATGTGAAATATTTTTCCCTATCCACCCTATAATAATTCAAATTATCAGCATTATATGCCTAAGTCCTAACTAACTACATCCTTATTCATAGAGCTTGCTAATTGGATTCATTGTTGCTTGTCAAATTCAAGAAGTGAGAATCTTCTATCCGTTCTACTCTATCCAATCTTATAAAATGGTCAAAACAAATAGAGGATCTTAATTCTAAGTGCCCTTAGACATGAACTATTTAAGTTCATGAACTAATGAAGACATGATAAGGATTAGAGCCAATGTTATAGCCTGAGAACGAGGAGTGGGTTTCATTTATTAACAATTCCCAGAAGATTGCACAAATAAAAGGAAAATTTTATCTTATCAGATGAAGTAGACATATAGTCTTTTAGGATCATCTAAAAGGGAGCATATGAGAGGTTTGCCTAATAGAATATAAATAATATGTAAATCTGACATTCCTAGCCTAAAATTTAGGCAATACACCTTGCCTTTTTTTTCCTTAAGAGACTTTCCTTTGAAATCTTAACCTGATCGAGTTTTATAATGAAAAGCATCCATGTATGTTATTTTCTTCATTTTTTATTTGCATATGATTTTTCAACATTGTATTGGCATCCATATTGTTTTATTAATAACCTTGAATATGAACAAGATGGTTGTAAATACCAAGAAAACCAAAGAGAAAACGTATGCTAGTTTCATCCTTTAGGGAGAAGAAGAAGAAATAAAATGTGATTGGCAGTAATAAAGTCATTGCGATTAAGTTATCTCTCTTTACTAGCTCTAACCTTGTGTCTCAACTTTTTTAGCTCATATTCTCTCATCCCTATCTTGAAAAGCTATATTAGGGAAGATGAATGTCTAATTTTTTTTAATATTAATTAGAAGAAGACTGATGCTATATTTAATAAAGTTAAGAGTGAGTTTGAGATGGTTTATATAGTGACTCATAAGGATAGGCATTAGTAAGGTATGGATGTAAACTTCATTTATATATTCTACGAGAGGCATAAAATAAGTTTACTTAGCTTGTTAAGCTTTTATCATTTTATAGGATTGACTTTGCATTTTCTACTTTTAGATTGTCATTTCTATTATCATGGGATAAGACTTGGTTTATAGAAATCTTGGCAGGTCTTATAAAGAGAATGAAGATTAGATTAAGTGTGTGAAGATCTATAATGATCTCAAGGCTTTCGAAAATAAGAATGAGGTTGTTAAGAGGTAGCTGTTCAAGAAGAATACTGACACAATGTTGAAGGATGGCAGGCTTGAGGGTTAAGATGCAATTATACGCGTAAAAGTGCATGGTGATGAATTTAATTTTGATATCATCGTTCAATATCAAAGTTCCAAGTATTTTGAGAATTGGAACTATAATAATCTTATTAGTTTAATGATAGTCGGGCTTAAATCTTACAGAAATGTTGGACCTATAGGTTTTTCTTTATAAGATAAAGAGTAGAAGAGACTTCTAATTAACTTGAAAATTTTGGATTTATGGGTTATTTTTAAGCTATGGAGTTAAAGAAACTATTTATAAACATAAGGTTTTGGACCTATAAGTTTTTCTTTTTAAGATAAGAAACTAAAGAAACTACTTTTAGAGCTAAGACTTTTGGACCTATAGGTTATTATTTTATTCCAAGGACCAAGTATGACTACAACTAGACACTACAACAAGGTAGCCCTTTGGCTATGTTTTTCTTGGCAACAATTTTAAAATCGTTGCTAAAAGTATGCTTTTGACACGATGATTCAATGACATCATCGTGTTTAGATACGCCTTTAGCGACACCTTTTCAAAATCGCCTCAAAATGCTTATCCTTTCGCAATAGTTTAGTAATATCATCGCCAAAGGGTAAGACTTTGGCAACGATTTTAATAATCTTTATAACCAAAATCAACGCCAGATGCTATGAATTCACTAACTTTGACTTGATCATTTTGTGACTGAACATCATATTGATAAAAATCAAATTTAATATTATTGACAATGATTATAAGTCTAAAAATAAATTTAGATAATAACAATATCAAAGCATTTCAATAATTTATGAAACTATAAACTCAAAAATAATTGATATTAGATAGATTTATAGTTTTTATTTTTCTCTTTTAAATTATATGATTTGAGTATTTTATATGGTATAACCAAATTTTCAAATAGTTTTAACATAAAGTTTGTAATATAATGATAGATGATTCTTACAGAAAAAACAATAACTAATGATATATGTTAAGGAATATAAAATAATGGTATATGGTAAGTAATATAAGATTTTAATTAGAACTTTAACAATTCTTACAAACCAAACAATAAATAAATAGAAAAAGATAATGAATTTCAACACCTCTTTCATCGAGGAGAAAAAATATAGTTATTTTTCTAGATTTTAAGTGACAAGAGACTTAGTAGATAAGGTAAAATAGTTTTCTATATTTGGATTCCCAAAAATGATCCTTGCATGTTCGAAGGCATCAATTGAAACAGACAAAAATTTTCTCCCAGTAATTGGTTTATTTATAACTTCTTTCAACAACTTCTTAGCTTTAACTAAACTAGTAGAAGATACATTGAATGCTTTCCAAAATGCAATATGGAACTCTAAATTAGATGAACCAAACGTACGATGCGTTTCTCCTAAGAAATAATCAACATAGAATAATCAGCTTAATTTATTCACAATCTTTTGAAAAATTAAATCTTAAAAACTAAAAAAGTAAATCAAATGATATAAGGGACCTAAATTCAAATACATACATACCTGATTAAATTAATCTGTCATCATCACAACGAACAGGCATGGTTTTCGCAATCGATTGCTATTTGGTTAGGACATTGCCACCGCCTCCATTTTCATTTACATTCTATTGAAGATTCGAGCAAGCTTTACACAACACATAGTATATATAATCACACATTCATCTAATAGCTTCTTAATGAAAAATGAGATAAAGATCATAAAGAAAGAGAGATAATTCGAATGATACTAAAAAACTTAAAGAAGAAGATCAACCATTGAAGGCAAGCGGTGATTAGACTTTGGTGAGCAATTTTATTCTGCATCGATTTATTCTTCATCATGGAGAATTTTTCTAGATACCTCCTAATACAGCTCATTTTCACCATCGAAAACTATCTAGCATGTTGAAATTTCACAATGAATTTGTGTTAATGGTTTTTAGTATAAAAAGGCAATAGAAACAAAAACAGGTCATAGATATAATCAATATAAAAGGACAATGTACAATTAAATAAGGAAACAAAAAATTATATAAAGCTATATGCAATTAACAAAATATTCACAGAAGAAGCAAAAATCATCAAAACATAATTTTTTAGCCACCTAAAAATTCCCTACACAAGCACATTCTAAGTTTACCACTCACTTTTAAAGATTAATAAAACCTAGAGCACATGTCACGGATTAATAAGTAATATGACATCTTTAAGAATAAAAAACTTCTTATTTGAATGTTCTTTTCATATCTGGTGCACTTATAAGATTATTAATGGAAATTAATAAGTCAGTATAACTAGTTGAAGTCGAGTTTATAACCTGTTGATATAAGAAAAAAATGTTTTATTACACACATATTCAACACTTTTATACATTTTCTATTCGAAACATAAGTTACAATCTACATAAATATACTACTAAATTATACAACATATACCATGTCACTTTTTTAAGTCTTCTATCATCAGATCTAATATAAAGATGCTTATCAATCAAGGTAAAGTTCACTACATACTTTTAGTTATGATCAATTCATGCAATAATTTGAACATGGGTATAAATATATTGCATTATTTCTGATCAGAACCATTAGCAAGAGAGAACATCTCAAACCTGAACTTATACAATAGAAACATTGTAAATAAGAAGAAACATTGAGGAAATGACTTTTGGAGATCTTAGATAATCATTCACGCATATAAATACACCATTTCCCAACAAATTTGTTCCAACATTCTAACGATGTTAATTTTGTGATCTATTTTTTTGGTAAAATTTTGTGATCTATTATATGAGACAACTTGATGAAAACTATATAAAAAATAGCAAGAAAACACTAATTAATCTCAGACATGATTCCTTTCATTAGTAGCATATCCACATACCCTCTAGCGACTTAATCATTGCAACATTTCTTAACGGTGATTATCAAGAAATTTTAAAAAGAAGAAAAATAATGATTTCATTGCTTTTAAATTTGAAAAAGAAAAAACAACAAGAAGTTTGAAAAAATAGTATATAAACTTTAACTATGGTGTTCTAAAGGAGATGGGCTCCCCTTCATTTCATTGCTTTGAAAAAGTAATGAAAATCTCCCCCATAAGCAGAGACTAGCAAGGTTTACACTTATCCAAATGAAGTCCAACACATTATATATAGGTATTATGGAAATGAATTACCTCGAAAATAAAAGCCCTTATATGGAGATGAAGATGAAGACATACACCGATGATGAAGACAAAGATAGACATGGGAGATGAAGGTGGACATCGAACACAAAGCCGAAGTTGGGAATTTGGACAAACTATAAGAGACTTAATCACAACTACAAAGAGTAAGACATGATGAAAATGATGACTTATGTAAAGTCTTTGGGTAATTAGGTTTTCAATTTATAAAACGAAGTGATTTTGGCTTCACCTTTGGCGATGAACACAAAAGTTGTCCCGAAATGGTCAAATCTTCACGACAAATTTTAAAAACTGTAACCAAAAGAGGAAACACTTATGCAATGATTGAACATGGCGTCGCAAATGGTTACACCTTTGACGAGACTTCTCCAAATTCGTTGCGAAAGGCTACCCTTTTTCGAACCTCTGGCGACGATTTTATAATTCATCAATAAACCCTTTTTTATGTTTTTCACTCTATATATTATAGAAATTATATATAGCATACAAATTTTATATAACAGTATAGGATTTATATATAATAAATAGAGAATTATGATTAATAGAATAATTTGATAACTAAGATATGAGAAAATGTATCTATTTTCTATGCATTCATATATCATTATATTAATTATAATTATTATCTCTATATTCATATATCATTATATTAATTACGTAATGCATTAATATTAATATAATTAAAAATAATTTCAATATAGTAAAAAATAAAAATCAATATTAAATATTAATATCATATAAATAAAAATCAAATTTAATATTATTAATAATGATTCTAAATCTAAAAATAAATTTAACTAACAACAATGTCATTTCAAAAAATTATAAAACTATAATCACAAATTAATTAATATTACATATCTAACCTGACGTGACATGCCTAGATGGACAAATTTAATAAAGATGTAACACTAATTTAACAAGCATTTTTAGGAAAAATTGCTCCATTTTTCAAACGTTAGGAAGTAAAATAGTATCAAAGATAATAGAATGAATCATCCTAGACTTTTTTTTGAACGTTACTTAAGAGGCAAATTACACCTTTCACGCAATTATTTTTTGACTATTTCAAACCAAACCAAACATATCCAAATTCTCGCCTAAGCAGGGTATGGGGAGGGTAAGATGTATGCAGTCATGCCCGCATCTCCGATAGAGATACAGAGACTGTTTCCGTAGAAAACTCCGGCATACTTTTTGACTATTCAATTGATAAAAATATAAGTTACTGATATTAACTTATTGATAATATGATATGTAGAAAAAATATCATCAAAATAATTTATAATTTTCACTCTTTTGCTTACAAACATAAAATTTTGATATTTTTGTTGATTTTAACGAAGCAAATAGTATTTACAGATATGAAAAAAGTTACATACATAATTATTAATTCGAATTTATAATTTTAAGAAATATTTGAAAACTTAAAAGACCTATTTAACAAAATTCAACACACTTCTCGTATTCCATGCATATGGAAAATAACTATAGCAAACTTTGAACTATTCGGAGAAAATATTTGCTGTCAATTACACTTCTTAAAATTGTATTTTTATATTATATTTTAATTATTTTAGTAAAATTTTGATATTTTACAATTTTAAAATAGAATTCCATTTGTCATCACGCATACTCTAAATAATAGTTAATATCATATAAATTATTAAAATATTTATATTTTATTACTTGATTTTTTTGTTAAATATGTTAACTTTAAATAAAATGCTGATTAATTTTATAATAATATATTATTTATTTATGTATTTATAATAATAATAATAAATTTTATAAATTAACATTAATAAAGAATTAATTCCTTAATTGTAAGATTGTATACGGAAAATTCGTGCATGTTTAATATTGTTTTTCTACATATTATATAAACATGGAACATAAAAGGGAGAAGTTCATGTGGATTAATGTTAATTCCTTTTCATATTTATATATATACAAATAAATATATTTATTTAAATATTGGCAATATATATGTATATTAATCTGGAAATGACGAAGTGGCATATGACAAGTCGTTTTAATGTGATGGGCCAATGTACTTAAATCCAAGGGTAGAAAGGGGAAACGGGAAGGATCGATGAACATTGTTGTGCGTGAAACCATTGGACTCAGATGGAGTTGCGAATGGAATGTTGGGTAATAGGAGCCCAGCCTGACTTCCAATTTAGGCCTAGCATTGTGTACCAGTGCAGAGCCACCAGTTGCTGCACAATAATAATAAATTTAAAGTGATTAATTTATAGAAATTTTTTTAATTTAATATTTAAAATTTTTAATTGGTAACCAATTTTTAAAAATTTTAAAATTTAATTTAAAACATTAGTTTTTGCTAATAATATTTAGCAGACATGACATATCATTAAAAATAATGTTTTAGAATTAAATTATTAAAATTTTATTTACACAATTAAAAATTTTAAATATTTGAACACTGAATTAAAAATTTTATGTAATGGGGTACTTCGACTTCCTTTTGATTATAAAATTATGTAAAATAGTTGTGAAACTCTACTTGAAAAATCTACTAAGTACTCTCTTAACTTACTTTTAATTAGGAAGGCTTTTGACTAATTTTTAAATCAATTACTTGTATTGAATTGATTGCCAAGTGAAAGTTTTTATTAGTTTAATTTTAAAAATAGTTAGAGGTCTTATTTTTGAACTTTTAAATAAGATTTACTAACTAATTTAACTTTTTTTTTCTTAATTTGTTCTCAACGAGCTCAATAATTGTTTGCTTGATTGTTATAATTAATGTATGTTGAAAAAGAGCATTTGAGGTTGATTTGATTGCCAAAAAAGGCAATACATCCCGTTCAAATAACAAGACTAAAATTTACAAGCCACTCACTTATTGAATCCCAAAAATTTACTGCTTGCATACGGTAGGTTCAGATAATTTTCATATATCTCTATTACAAGTTTCGCACTGGCTGTCTATCATTAGAATCACCTTATTTTCATGGATTCTTTTTCTTCTCATGCATTTTATCAATATCGAATTCTTGTAAAAGGGAAAAAAGGAAAGGAAGCAAAGCCAAAGTAACAAGTTTTTTTTTTAAATAATTAAAAGAATACGATCATAGAATTCCAAACCTTTTTCTTTTTTTTTTACTGCAGGTCAAGTTCAACCCAAGACGTCCAAGTAGCCACTGCCTCAACTCCAAAATCTAACAGCATATATTCATTTTTGACCACCTTAAGTTTGAAATGCCAAAGGCAAGAACATGCAACAGATCACCAATTTCTAAATGTTGGTCTTTATTTAGACCAACTAGTTCAAGCTCTCACTTGACCGTGATCTTCCTTTCTTTTGTCATAATCAAGCAAATGGGTATGTTTGAATATTCTCACTATGCCTTGGATAATCAACGATCATGCAGGTGGTATGTGATTGTAATCATTTTCTTTCGGCCTAAGCCAATTGGACAACAACGGGTTGAAATTATGGACCCGAAAGCTTGAACAATTAAAGACATGCACTGTCAGGTTAACGTATCTTCAATCCCGATCGGATGTGCCTATTGCACGGCTTTACTTTATTTCGTGAATACACTCTTTTAGTTTTCTTCGACGTGGCTTAAGGTTGGACGTGGTATGTGCTCAGCAAGTCAATTACTAAATTATACCGCTTATCAACTACTTGAATTTAGATATCTTCTGAACACGGGTGTATCTCTTGATAGAGACCTAGTGACTCGGTGGCACAAAGCTTGATTTAGTGTTCAAAGATCATTATATTTGAAACCTAATTAATGAAAAAAATACTTAAAATTGATCAATGGAGCTTCATGTTGAGTATTACTCAACTTTAAAAAGTTGGTCACGAGCATTACTCAAATGTTTTGATTCTCCCAAGAATTTTAGGTCAATGCTATAGTTGTTAGTCTTTAAATTTAAGTTGGGTTGAGAATGAAATCGATCCAAAAGACCTAAGTCTTAAGGAGAATTGCTCATTCTCAACCTTATATGCTATTGTTAGATGTTGTATTTTTTCGATGTGGGATTTATTATCCCAATACTCTCACTCACTTGTAACCTCTTTTTTAGTTTGTCAAGAGAAATTATTTGGGGCTTTTGGGCTCCAGGATCTTTACTGGGCCGTTGGGCCTTATAGGCTCTGATACTATCTTTAAATTTAAGTTGGGTTGAGAATGAGGTCAATCTAAAAGACCTAAGCTTTAAAGAGGATTGCCCATTCTCTACCTTATATTCTATTGTTAGATGTTGTATCTTTTCGATGTGGGATTTATTATCCGAATAGTTAGGTTCTTCAACAGTGCGATGCAGTAAATATATATTATCGTTCAGTCTTTGTAGTGGTCCGGTGGGGTTAGGAAGACGCAAGTTTAGTCCAATTGATGTTCCCTGCAAAATTGTAGAGGAAACAGGGCTTAACTGGTGACTCAGTGTGCCAGCGAATGTTACATTCTGTCAACGAGAAGTTTCAGAAAACCAAGATTGAGAGAAGTGTAACGCGTAGGATAGACCTCGTTGCATGCTTGGGATCATTTATGAAAGGGTTAAAAATGAAAGAAATGTCGAATACTTGATTTCGATTCCATCTTGACTTTCAAAACGGTTTTTGTGGCCAAAACGAGCTCCAATCTCCCGGGACCTTCACGGAAAACATTCACCTACATGTGGTTAACACCTTTCTACAGTTTTTTTAATACATAAGCGCTATTAACATTCACCTACATGTGCTAAATTGCAGCAGAAAAATCTTGTTTTCTCTTACTAAATGCTAAACAACATTAAAGAAAACTTCGTTTTCTCTCACCGGATGCTAAATAACAATAGAGAAAACCTTTATTTTCTCCAATTGAATGCTAAACTGCTTTAGAAAACCTTTATGGGATTATACCTTATATCCCCATATGTCATATCAAATTTATAGATATTCGTACTAAACTATATGTGTCTAAATGACATAAGCTCCAGGTTAATCTTTATATATACCTAATAACCTTTAAAATGCTTAAGATCAACACAAATCTTAAGGCTTTTATATGTATTATGACTACAGACAAGAACAATTGTTACTTAGAATAAAAAGATGATCATCTATATTAATAAATAACCACAATGTCATAATACATTAAAATGTACAAATATTTAAGGAGCAAATACAATGATCCCTAACTACTGCTGTCTAAGGACCTTAACACGCCCACACCGGATACATGTTTAACAAACACTAGTGGGCAAAGTCCTTTAGTCAATGGATCAGCTAACATCTCCTCAGTCCTGATATGCTCTACTTTGACGTCACCTTTTTGAATCAACTCCTTTATGATCAAGTATTTAACCTCTAAATGCTTATACCCTGTGATATTCTTATTGTTGTTACTAAACAACACTGTAGTAAAACCTCTAACTATCGAATCTACCACAGACAACTTAGAAATCAAGTTTCTGAGCCAAATCACCTGTGTAGTAGCTCCATAACATGCAACAAACTTTGTATACATGGTTGAGGAAGTTACCAGTGTCTGCTTGACACTCTTCCACGATACTACATCATATGCTAACATAAAAATGTACCCTGAAGTGGATTTGCAATCATTTTGAAACATAACAAAATCAGAGTTTGTATACCCTGTGAGGTTTAAATCGTTGAATTTAGAGAGACACTACACAGATTTAACGTCCAGGTTTAAATCGTTGACATTATGATATGGATAGGTATCTCAACACTCGTTTAACTGCATTTCAATGGTCCACACCTGGGTTAGCCAGATATCGACCCATCAGTCCAACAACAAATGCAATGTCCGATCTAGTACACAACTAGTCATACATTAAGCTACCAACTGCACTAGAGTACGGGACATTCCTCATAGCCTCTCTCTCAACTTCATTATTTGGACACTGTATCAAAGATAATCTCTCGCCATGAGAGATTGATGCTACAATAGGTTTACATTCAGCCACATTAAACCTTTGTAGCACTCGCTCAATGTATGCTCTTTGTGAGAGGCTAAATGAGTGATGAGATTTGTCTTGGTAAATCTATATATCAACGACAAAAGATGCTTCACATAAATCCTTCATGTTAAAGTGTTTGGCCAAAAGCTACTTTACCTCATGCAACATGGACAAATCATTTGAAGCGAGCAAAATATCATCTACATACAGTAATAGGAGAATAACTTTGCTCCCCCTGACCTTATAGTATAAGCATCTTTTAACTTTGTTTTTCACAAAGTCGAATGAGCTCAAAACCTCATCAAACTTTAGGTACCATTGTCTGGAAACTTGTTTCAAACCGTATATTGATTTAGTCAACTTACAAACTTTGTCAGTTGCATCATGATCTTAAAGTCCTTCAGGTTGCTCTATATAGACCTCCTTATAAGGTTCACCATTGAAAAAAGTAGTTTTAACGTCCATTTGATGTAGCTCTATATCATAATGAGCTACTATTACCATAATAACTCTAAATGCACCCTACGAGGATACAAGAGAGAAGGTAACATTAAAGTCAACTCCTTCACTATGAGTGAAACCCATAACAACTAAACGTGCCTTAAACTGCTCAACTTGACCCTGTGTGTCCTTCTTAGTCTTAAATAGCCATTTACAATTGACAGGCCTGCAATGTTAAGGTAAATCAATAAGCTTCCATACCTTATTATGCCTCATAGATTGCATCTCATCCTTCATTGCTTCCCACCAAAAGTTTGCATAGGGTCCAGAAACGACTTCTGTAAAAGTAATTGGATCCATAACATGTCCTACGTTATGGTCTTGCTTACCTAAATAGATTATGTATTCTGATGAGATAACAGGTCTCCTTTCTCTGGTGGATCTGTGCAACTGCATATGTTTTTGTACCTCAGAAATCTCTTCCTGAATAGGTATAGGTCCCTATATCTGCATAGCCATGGTACGCAGACCTTCATCCACCGAACCTGACTGTATGAGAGGCAGATACGAAATAATCATAGTATCCATCCTACTACCTCCTGGAGGATGTGAGGATCCTCCCTCATCATGGACAACATATTCTAGAAACTTAGTTATCTGCGATTCCACTATTCTGGCTCCTCCTTCTCTACAGTAAAATCTGTAGCCCTGAGAGTGGTCAGGGTAACTTACTAAATAGCAACAAGTGGAACGAGGTTGCAATTTACTTTCATAAGGATTATATAACCTTACCTCAATAGGGCAGCCCCACACACGAATGTGTACAAGGCTTGACTTCCTTCTAACCCAGAGTTCAAAAGGTGTCTTTGGTACTAAATTACTTAGGACTCTATTTAGGATATACAATGTCGTCTTAATGGATTCACCTCAAATGTATTTGAATAGGTTAGTCCTGCACCTTTTCGCTACACCATTTTGCTCAAGACTACCTGATATAATGAACTGAGTCACTATTCTAATTGATTCCAAATACCTGACAAATTAACAGACCTTTTTCTTGTCTTGCAACCCTATGTCTGCCATAGTATTCCCCTCCCCTGTCAAATTTGGCTATCTTTATTGATTTTTTTCAATTAGTTCTCAACCTCAGTCTTAAAGATCTTGAACTTATCCAGAATTTCAAACTTTCCTTAAGCAAGAAAACATAGCTATAGCGGGAATAATCATCTATAAACGTTAAAAAATATCTAGGATTGTATAACGTAGCTGTATAGGGACCACTATCGTCTATATGTATAAGGTCCAATAAACCAGAAGCACGAGTTGACCCATTTTTATTTATCTTGTTCAAGATACCCCTACAACAATCAATACATTCTAGATCATTGAAGTCCAGAGTTGGGAGAATGTTATCAATCTCTCAACCATCTCCCTGGAAATGTAGCCAAGACGTTTATGCCACAATATATACAATGTTTCTTTTATGAAGGCTCTCTTTTGAGTAACGGGTTCAACAAAACAAGAAGAGACATATATTTCATTAGGAGTAAGACACATTCTATATAATTCGTAGGATAAGAACACAGTTCCAACATGACTTGTGTTGAAAGAAACATTTACAGCCGAAGTATCAAATATTATACGGTAGCCCTCTTTATCCAAAACTGATACAGAGATCAAGTTCCGTCTAAAAGATGGTATATAAAATGTGTCTCGTAAAACTAATACAAACCCCATATCGAGGTTCAAGCCTACATCTCCTACAAACAAAACATCTATCTCTTCATTGTTGCTGACCATCAGCTTCTCCTCTCCTTTAGTTGGCCTTCTCCTGAATGTAGACCCCTGCATTGTGGAAGCAACATGATTAGAAGCTCCACTATCTTACCACCAAAAACTTGATGTGGTTATAGCTACATTGGATTCATGAATCATATAGGTTGAGGAGTTACTTGACAGTTCCTGTTTAACCTTCTACAGCTTGTACTTTGGGCAATCGACCTTTCTATTCCTCTTCTTCTTATAGAAGAAGCATCTCATACCCTTTATGTCATGTGGGCTCTTAGCAATACTAGACTGTCTAGTCTAAATCTGTGGAGAGGGTTTGGGTTTCTTACCCTTACCACCCTTAGGCTATTGGAGCTTAGCCTTCCTCTTACCTTTGGCGGCTGCAAATAGGGTTGTATGAGGAGAACTCTTAATCTTTTTCTCAACTGCATCACACCGAGAAATCAAGGCATTGATGTCCCAGGCCTTATCTTGAGAGATGTAGGAGGTAGCCAACATCTCAAACTCTCGAGAGAGAGTATTTAGTGCCTGATTCACTATAAGCATGTCAGGAATAGGTACATCTAGTACCTTTAGCCTATTCTGAAGGTGAACCATCCTGATAATGTACTCTCTAACGCCTCCTTCTCCTATGTACCTCATAGACAATAGCTCTTTAATCAAGGTTCCCTGCTCTGTATGAGAAGACACCTTGTACCTCTGGAAAATGCTATCCATATACTCCTTTTCTATGACCATATTTGGTGTTTCACTAAGCAGATGATCTAGGATCAATCTCTTGATGGTCAAATGGCACATCTTATTTGACTGTCCTAGATTTCCATTGATGTTTTATCAGCTTCTGAGCTGATATCAGCCATCTCCAGGTCAAACTCAACATCCTTCTTCCACTTCTTCAAATTGAAACCATTTAAGGTCTCAATCATGATGGAATTGTTTTTTATAGAAAAGGTGACTACAAAATAGAAAAAACAATGTAAAGATCAGGACAAATGCAGAATAACAGCGATACTTAAAGCATTAAAGCAGTATCTATACTGAGAATCTGATAACACATATTATGAAAACACCTTTGAGCTAAATAAATAATATATGCAATTAGAGCCCTCATAAAAAAATGATCAGAGTACAAACCATCAACTCTCATGACCGTACCACCTTTGGGTGAATAGATCATTTAAGCAACGACTTTCTTCCATCTAATACCTTTATGAACATCTCAAAACCCTATGTAAGGCCAACATATTTAGGCAAAATAACCAAACATAAGGCCAAATACATCTTTCAACATGTTAGCAGAACAATCCAAAACACTGACTTGAAAGACCACTTTAGTGACTGTATCCTCATTAGTATCCTAAAAAGTCCAAAAATACAAGGGATATATATTTATGTCATCCTCATATTCTATATAGGCATAATATGTGCAAAAATTTACAGTGGAATATTTTATTATCGTTAATCTTCTTAATTCATCTTGATTATTGTAAGAAGACAATTAGTAGAAAAACTATGTGATAATGGTTTGGCAGGTTATTTACATATCATTGCTAATTTTATTGATAAAACTATTAAAGAATTAATTTCTTACAAAACTAAAATCTTCATATTTGTGTTACAGATAAATGGAAGGAAGTTCAACTACTCCTAATCAAACTACTTTAGGAAGATATAATGATCCAGCTTGGGCTCATGCTACATTAGTCCCAGGTATGAAGAATCATACAATTTGTTTGTTTTGTAACAAGCATTCAAAAGGTAGAGGAATCACCTGATTAAAGAAGCATTTAGCTGGGGTTAAAGGAGATGTAGAACCCTGTAAAATAAGTCATGATGTGAAATGAAAAATGAAAATATTGCTTGATGAATATCAATATGAGAGATATAGAAGGGAAAGGTTGAATTTTGAAATTGGTAGTGGAAGTTTGTTTTCTAGTTTTCGTGGTGATTATGGAAATGTAGAAGGTGGTAGTGGTAGTAGTGGTAGTGGTGCTGGTACTGGTATTGGTAGTGTTCGATCTTAAACTCAAGAAGAAGTATCTGAACCTGATGTGAAAAGAGAAGAAGACAAGTGGCTTACTTTTTTGCACCACGAACAACTCCTAGAGCTCAACCTTCAATTTGTAATGGCAATGCAATCAAGAGATGCGGCTCACAATGTCGATATGGCAATAGGTAGATAGTGGTATGATACAGATTCGTCATTTAATGCTTCTCAATCTTATTATTATCAACCTATGATAAATGCAATAGCCTTTTATGGTCCGGGATATAAAGGTCTTTCGATTGATGACTTAAAAGGTAAACTTTTGAGTTGTTCTGCTTATGAAATTAAAAGTTATTTTACTGAAAGAAGAGTGAATTGGGGTACTTATGAATGTTCAGTCATATGTGATGGTTGGATAAATAGGAGATAAGAGCCTATTATTAATTTTTTGGTTTATTCTACAAATGGCTCTATGTTTTACTAAGACTTTATTTGGGATATTTAATGAAGTTGTGAATTAAGTAGGGTCAGAAAACATTGTTCAGTTTATTATTGACAATGATTCCACTTATAAAGCTGCAGGAAAAAGGTTGCGGAATACTTATAATTATTTTTTTGGACTCCTTGTGTTGCACATTGCATTGACCTAATGCTGGAGAATGTAAAGGATCCTAGGTATTTTCCTATTAATAATGAGACTATGCAGAAAGCTAAAAAGGTGACAAAGTTAATTTATAATCGTGCATGGGTATTGAATTTAATGAGAAAGGAATTTATCAATGGTATAAATTTGTGAAAATTTTCTTATCACTTCAATCTTTTGTTTTGTTGAAGAACGAGTTAAGACAAATGTTTACAAGTAATAAATGGATTGCATCTCAGCACGCTAGGTCTAATGCTGGAGTGGAGGTTTGTAATATTATACTGGAAGATAGAGAATTTTTGTCTCAATGTCAATTTGTTATCCGAGTTTGTAAGCCTTTAGTGAGAGTGCTTCGCTTGGCTGATAGTGAAAAAAAGCCAACAATGGGTTATATTTTTGATGCCATGGATAGAGCGACGGAAGCAATCAAGGCCAATCTGAAACATAGGCCTTCTTTGTACACACCATACCATATCTTTCAATCATTAATGAGAGAAGGGAAAGACAACTTTCTTCTTTGTTGTTTATAGCTAGGGTATTTTTTAATCCTAGTGTTTATTTTAGACTGGATCTTAGTAAGCAAACTGAAGTTAATAGAGGAATGCTTTTAACTATTACAACAATAGTTAACATTGATGCGATGAAAGATCTCTTAAGCCCACAAATGGAGCTTTATAAGTTGTCTTATGGAAATTTTGGAATGTTGATTGCTACTTGACAAAGAGGAAAACTTTCTCCAGGTATTAGTCTTATTTATTGAAAATTAAGTATCACTTTATTTTGTGTGTAACGCTACTTTTGTTATCTTATAACTTAGAGTTTCTTGGTGGGATCAATTCGAAAATGGTGTTCCAGAATTGAAAAGGTTTGCAATTCTAATTTTAAGTCAATGTACGAGTGCAACAGGTTATGAACGAAACTGGAGTACGTTTGAATTTATCCACTCTAAAAAAGGAATAGATTGGAGCATAAGAGGTTAAATAACTTAGTTTTTGTTCGTATAATTTCTTATAATTTTCTAATTATTAAATTATATCCCTTTTTGTGATTATTGAAAATGTGAATTGTTGGTAATTTTTGGAATTGGAAATTGTTTGTGATTGTTGGAAATGTGAATTGTTGGAATTGGAAATTATTTTATGCATATTTTATGATTGTTGGAAGTGTGAATTATTGGGAATTGGAAATTATTTGTGATTGTTAGAAAAGTGAATTGTTGGAATTGGAAATTGTTTGTGAATGTTGGAAATGTGAATTGTTGGGAATTGTTGAAATTGGAAATTGTTTGTGATTGTTGGAAATGTGAATTCTTGGGAATTGAAAATTGTTTTATGCATGTTCTGTGATTGTTGGAATTGGAAATTGTTTGTGATTGTTGAAAATGTGAATTGTTGTGAATTGTTAGAATTGGAAATTATTTTATGCATGTTTTGTAATTATTAGAAATGTGAATTGTTGGGAACTAAAAATTATTTGTGATTGTTGGAAATGTGAATTGCTGGGAATTGGAAATTGTTTTATGCATGTTTTGTGATTATTAGAAATGTGAATTATTGGGAATTAGAAATTATTTTATGCATATTTTGTGATTGCAGAAAATGTGAATTGTTAGGAATTGTTGGGATTGAGAATTGTTTTATGCATGTTTTTTAATTGTTAAAAATGTGAATTTTTTGGAATTATCAGGAAAGATATGTTATTATCATTACTAGTTTCAATATAATTTCTTATAGTTTTCTAATAATTATATTTTATTGTTTACTAGGAGTCTTAATAGTACAAGTAATTCAACTGATATAATTTCCATTGATAACATCGATCCTTTGGCGGATTGAGTTTCTGAAGAACCGAATTTGGTAGATGTTAATAACTTAGAAGATAATTTTGGATGGGAAAGCATTGACATATCATTTGATGCATTAAATTTGAATGATAATGATGATGAAGCTCCTCTCAATGATGAGGATTTTGTACCAAATGATAA
>JANZXR010000001.1:5625773-5669015 GCA_027575705.1 Erythroxylum echinodendron
AAAAATTATTGTTATTTCATATTAACTTATTAATTGTTATTATTATTTCTTATTATGATTTTTAAAATCAGGTTTGATGTAAACTTGTAAATTATACAATATATAATTGTATAATATAACAATGGACTATTTTACAAATTTTATAAAATTTTAAGGACTATTTCATAAATTTAAAAAATTATCTGAAATAATACTCGGTATTTATCTGTATCAGTAGAGTACCGTACCAGAATTTTTAGGTTGAAGTCGGCCTACATTATCGGGAGTGGGATCCTCTGTCTTAAAATTGTGATATAAAAATGAATAATGAAATACATAAACAAGACCAAAAGCTTCTTAAAATATTCGCCAATCTCTAAAGTTCTGGTGGGTCCGACAATCCAAGAGTGGAGTCTACAACTGTACCCTATTTGAAGATCAACTGTCATAACGCAAAAATTTGTGTTGATGCCACTTCTTGTCGCTTATATCAGGTGGGTGTTCGGGTAGCTAATTCTAGTCTCCTAATAAACTGATGAATGCATCATGTCGGGCATGGTCCTACTGTACTGCCATCCCATGTTTTTCTTCATCCTTCGTGCATTTCTAGTTTGTTTTTTCCTTTTCATTTTCTTGAATCCTTGCAATTCTGAGTACTTATTTATTTACCTGTGATGTACATACGTAAGTGTTTTTAATGTTCATAGTTTCTTTTAAAAAAATTACACTAAAGGATAAAATTTTGGTGCAAATCTTTACATATTATCAAGAATATATTTCTTGTGAATTTCATGTTTAAAGTAAATTTTCAACTATCGATATTCACAAACCAATGTTACGATTTTATGGTTTCACTACTGAATAATATAATTCGCATCAGAACCAAAAACTAGTGCAGATGACTAGGATTTCACACTTGCCAGTAAGTTAAGTCGTGGGCTGACACAGTAACTGTTGGCATTTCTAATGTAAGCGACAATCTTATATTAAGAAAAGATGAAATTAGTGAGAAATATATAAATAAAAATGATCTAAAATTTTAATATTTTAAAGTTTTGAACTTTGAGTCTAGTGTCAAGGCCTAGAAGTATATTTCTTCACTAAGTTCATGTGAAAATCTCCCATTTAAGTGGATTCTTCGTAGCCAACTGGAATAACTTGAAGTTGTCTTCTTTAACTTTTGATTTTTAATAAATTAACCTTTGATTATATAATTAATCAACAACCCACAAAGTTAAAATCGTAGAATGAATTCAAATATCGTTATATGATTTTCCTGATGACTTATGTAGATGTTCAAATAGTTCGTGTAAAGGAATTAACATCAAGCAATGATAGATCAGCATTTCCAATTCCATAGGTAGGGTCACCGGGGAATATAGTCGATAGAAAGAAAATATTTCTTAAATCTAAAATTTTTAATAATTTGCGTAAAGTATCTTCATGACCATGATATTCTCTATCCATTTGGCATCTGCAAAACCTGGCAAATTCTGCTGCTAATGATCAGGTTTTGGCTGGTAACATGAAACTGAAAAAATAAAGTTAATCCCTTGCCCGTTTTGGACGTCATTTTTGGCAAGTGGAAGTGCTAGATCCTTTCTTATTTTGTCCTGAACTAGGTCAGAGATTGTTACGATTAACTTGTGTATAAATACTGTGGCGATCAGTTTGTTTGTTTGTTAATTATAATTATAATTAAACATTACGTAAGAATTAACACAGTGATTTGTCATCACCACATCTCTACTTGTTAGTTTTTTTCTTTTCTAATTTACTTACATGGAAAAATTGAAGTTAGTTTCCTCGTCCAAAGCATGCCTGAGCATATTTGACTTTTCTTTGGCACTATAAACGCGAACGTTCTCTACCAATTTAGCTTCGATTCTTATTCCTAGATGAGATTTCAAGCACGAAGTTAATCTGGAATACGTTATTTTTTGTTTCTGAGGGCCTTATATGTCTTCTTCCAAATCGTTTTTTGGATTCAACAACTTTACTGTATCATTAAGCTCGTTGAGCAATAATGATTTTTCAAGGAATTCGATCTGTCCACACTTGGATTAAAGGAACTGTGATTTTTGTTCTATGATTAGCTTATTTAATTGGTATATACTCCTAACTTAAGTGAATAATGTGAGTGCAACTAGTACAAAAAAAATTAATCCATATGTCTAATAGACCAATTACGAAAGATAGAAGTCAGAAAGTTAAAAAAAAATGAAAATTAGTTAATTCAAGACATATATGCAAATCAATCTTCAAATATCACATTAAAAATTATTATTTTGTGAAACTTACCGGATCCAAAGGAAGTCAAGTACTAGTTGACATAATCCAAGCTAAGGTTGGGGTAACAATCAGGCGCATAAGATTTACCTTTGGCTAAATACAGACTCAAACATGCTATCTTGAAGCATGTGTCTCTCTTTAGATGTGAGGAAATAAAGAGCAAGTTAAACATGACCTCACAAATGGGTGTATATCAAACCAATGTTGCCTTTGAGAATTAGGTCTTGAGAATCGTGAGTACTTTTATCTCTTTTTCTTCATTTAACCTCAAAAATTATCAAGGAATTCTTTTATTGGAGCGTTGAAAACACTATGTAAACTTAGTTTTTGATTCTTGATTATTGATAATCAATTGGTTAGCTCCCTATAATTCTAATTTAGTTTTCTTTGTAAGATCTCAATATTATTTGTGAGTTTGCATCAATTAGTATCAAAGTTTGACTGTAAATTAGGTTTGATTATCCTTTTACATGATTTTGATTAAATTCTATTCTATTTCTTTGTCTAAATTTTGTTTTCCTTACGACTCCTTATTTTTATATTTAATCTTCTTCTTGTTTATAAAGTTTAATCAAAATCTGATTATGTCATCTTTTTCTTATGTTAAGGTTTCTTGTTTATGCAATTCCTTATTTCCTACCTTTTATACCAAATTGTTCTAAACACAAGGATTATATTCTTATTTGATCAAATTTTCGTGGTTACGATTAAAAAAAAGTTATGCGTATACTATTTCATCTCTAGTTTTATTTAATTCCTTTGCTTCTTGTATAAACCATGAATTTTTTCTTCTATTGACCATTAGTAATTAGGTTTTGAATGTTTACAAGGTTAAAATATTTGACTGAGTTTGTTTAGTTCTTTAAAGAAATTCAGAAGGAGGCAAATAGTGGTAAAAGGTAAGCGAATGTGAGATTATCATTAAGAAAAGTCCATCGAAGTCTAAAACATAAGTAGTTTGATATCTTTTAAAAGTATACATGTAAGAAAGTGTGTAAGGGCTTCTTTTTATTAACTTTCTCTTGTTGATTTTAGGTATACCTTCCAAAAGTAATTCAAAACCAAAGGATGAAAAGAAAAACAATTACTTTATAAAAGCTATGCAATAATAATTTAAGAGGAAAACATGATGTATAATGATATGAAAGATATATAAGAGAAGTAATGATATAAAATTGTTAAACCTTAAGTACCTAATTAGGGAGATATATTAGTTATAATTAAGCATTCCTAATAGAAGTTAACAATAACAATGAATTAAGTGCTGATGAAATTTGACCTAGCATCTAAGACTAAAGGGAGAAAATTTAGGCCAAAGACTATTTGAAGCAGGAAAAAAGATGGAATTGATTTTTTATTTTGGTGACTACTTTAAGGAGAAGAAAGTAAAGCTTGTTATGGTAGAGTTTATTGATTATTACATTATTTGGTGAGATTAATTAACAAGTCATAAGACAAAGAATCATGAGCTTACCAATAGAGACTTAGGATGAATTAAAAGTTCTTATGATGAGAAGATTTGTGCCTAGTCATTATTATAAAGATTTCTATTAGAAATTGTAAAGTCTTTCTCAAGGTTCAAAAAGTATAGAGGATTATCATAAGGAGCATGAGCTAAAATAACAATAGGAGAACAAATTTTTATACTAGAAGCCATATCAATAACAAGATAGGTAGTGTTCTGATTGATCTAATACTATGCTTACATAAGAGATAAGTTTGCCTATTATAAAGGATCGAAAGCCTTATAAACTTTAGTGGCTTAATGAATATGAGGATAGTAAAGTAAACACATACGTATTGGTTTCATTTTTTATTGGGACATATAAAGATAAGGTATTGTAAGACATAGTACATATGTAAGATGGATATATTTTATTAGGAAGACCATGGCAATATGATAGAAAATTTGTATATAATAGTTTCAAAAATAGGTATACTTTTGTGAAGGATAACAAGCTAGTTACTCTTGTATTTTTAATGCCTAAATAGGTTTACGAGCAACAATTGAAATTGAAAAGAGAGAACGAAGAAAAAAGAGAAAGTAGAAAAAAGAGTGGGAGTGAGGACTCGAAAAAGAGTTAATAGTGAACAAAATAAAATTAATGTTTATATAATAACGAGCCTATAATTTTTCTTTTTTAAAATAAAAAAGGCTTGCGTCAATACTGATGAACTTGAAACACCTCCTTTTAGTGTTTTTGTTTCTTTGCTACAAGAGTATACTAATATGTTGATTGATGATATTTGTAATAGATTACCACCCATTACAAGGATTAAATATCAAATTGAAGTTTTTCTTAAAGGTTGTAATACATAACAAACCCACTTATACGAGCAATCTTGAAGAGATAAAGGAGCTTTAAAGGCAAGTGGATAAAGGGTACTTGAGAGTAAGTATGAGTCCTTATGTAGTCTTAATACTTTAATGCCTAAGAAGAATGGTACTTGGTAAATGTACATTGATTTTAGAGTTATTTGTAACATAATAAATATAGCATTCCATCATAGTTTAGATGATATACTTGAAAAATTGAATGGTTCTTGTTTAAAAAATAATTTGAAAAATAATTGTCATGATATTAGGATAGATTAGGTAATAAATAGAAAAAATAATTTTAAAACTAAATATATCTTTTATAATTGGTTATTTACACTATTTGGTCTTACTAATGCACCTAATACTTCTTATAAGATTGATGAATAATATGTTGTATGTATATATAGCTAGATTTGTAGTTATTTATTTTGTTTACATGCTATTGTATAATAACAATTTAGAAGAGCATATTTATTACTTGAGATGTGTGCCTGATATATTAAAAAAAAAGAATAATTATATGCCAATCTTGAAAAATGTATTTTTTTTACCTAAAAAATAATGTGTTTCTTGGTTATGCTATTAGTGCAAAAGGTATTGAGGTAGATAAGAAAAAGATGAAAGCAATTAATGGATAGTTAAGGCCTAAATCAATAAATAAGGTAAGAAGTTACATGGTTCAAATAATTTCTTATCAAAGGCTTATTAAAGAATTTAGTATAATTATTATATCATTTATTGAAATTGTTAAGAAGTTTGTAGGCTTTTATTGGGGCAATGAATAAGAGCACGCATTCAATATTAATAAATAAAGGTTATGTTTAGCAACTTTTTTAGCATTACTTGACTTTATAACTTTTTATATTAAGAGTGGTGCTTTAGGAATAAGTATTAAAGTTTTTTTGATGCAAAAAAAAGAGGCCAATAATCTACTTTAATAAGAGACTTAATATGGTAGCTTTAAACTATCCAACTTATAATAAAGAGCTTTATATATTGATGATATCATTAAATGCGTTCAACATTAACTATAGCCCAAAGAGTTTGATATATGTATTGACTATGAATTGAAGCATCTAAAAGGGTAAGGTAAGTTGAAGAAATGTCATGATAGATGGATGGAATTCATTGAGACCTTTCTATATGTTATTAAGTATAAACAAGGAAAGGAGAATGTGATTATTGAAGCCTTATATAAGAGGTATGCTCTTCTGACTTCCTTGAATGCAAAGTTGTTAGGATTTGAATATATGAAGGAATTATATACTAGTGACAATGATTTTGGTAATATATATTTGGCATGTAAAAAAGGGGTATTTGATAAGATTTATAGGCATCATAGATATTTATCTTGTGTTAATACACTAGATGTGCCTAATTATTCTATATATGAGTTATTTGCCTATGACGTGCATAATGAGGATTTGATGGGTCATTTAATGTTTGAAAGACATTATAGATGCTATATAAGTATTTTTATTAGCCTAATATGATACAATATGTAAAGAGCGTATGTGGTAATTGCATTACTTATAAGAAAAGTCTAAATATAAAATTCTACCATATGGATTGTATAAACCTTT
Organism: Erythroxylum echinodendron; assembly: GCA_027575705.1. NCBI lineage: Eukaryota > Viridiplantae > Streptophyta > Magnoliopsida > Malpighiales > Erythroxylaceae > Erythroxylum > Erythroxylum echinodendron. The sequence goes on from JANZXR010000001.1 coordinate 5,631,948, forward strand.
ACATGTACCTAGTGAATCATAAGTAGACATACCTATAAAGTTTATATTAGGACTAGCAAAGTTGAATCATAAGTAGACGTACCTATAAAGTTTATATTAGGACTAGCAATGACGACTTTATATTTGTTGTAGTTGACATGTTTTTTAAGATGACACATTTTATTCTTTATAATAAAATTAATGATGCAATCTATATTGCTGATTTATTCTTTATGGAAGTAATTTGATTACATAGGGTTCTTAAGAGTATATTGAGTGACTATAATGCTAAGTTCCTTATTTACTTTTGAAAAGTTTTAGAAGCTAATTTAAGAATAAAGTTATTAGTTCTACTACTAGTCACCCTCAAAATGATAAATAAATTGAAGTATTGAATATGAATTTAAATACTTTACTTTGTATTATCATTTAAAGGAACTTAAATTATTAGTAAAATTGTTTACTATTTGTTAAGTTTGCAAATAGTATGAGTTTGCATTCATCTATTATTCATTCACCATTTGAGATTGCTTATCATTTTAACTCACTAACTCTTTTGGATTTATTACCTTTACCTATTGATGAAAAGGATAGTTTAGATTGAAATAACAATATTGAGATGATGAACTAAATTCATGAATACGTAAAGCGTCAAATAGAAAAGAAGAATAAGCAATATACTATCAAGGCTAACAAAGATAGAAAATATGTTATCTTTCGTCCAGGTCATTAGGTTTGGCTAGAAGTGAGGAAAGAAAGATTTCTACTATAGAGGTGATCTAAGTTGCAACTAAGAGCAGATAATCAATTTTGATTCACTGATAGGGTCGATGATAATATTTACAAGCTAATATTCCTTAATGTTAGTGTTAATTTTAATATTATTTATATTTATCATTACAATTTAAGGGATAATTTGAGGCCAAATTCTTGTAAGGATTGGGGAATGATTTTAGTGCAACTAGCTAAGAAAAGGATCTATCGTATATACCTAATGGATGAATTACAAGAGTTAGCAGTGAAAGGGTTTAAAAGGGCTTTGAATAAGTTGATTTAAGATATATATTCATATGAAGTTTCAAAGATCTTGCCAAAAAATATTTTGAAAGGCTTATTAAATGCAAAGGAAGACCAAGCACTAGTTAACATAATCCAACTTAAGGTTGGAGAAGATTTAGATGCATAAGATTCATCTTTGTCTAAATATAGCCCCAGATGTGACTATATTGTAGCCTCTATCCATCTTTAGACATAAGAAGATAATAGCAAGTTAAACATGACCTCAGATATAGATGTGTCCTAAGTCATGTTGTTATTGGGAATTCGTTATTAAAGACACAATTTCATATACAAGTAAATCAAAACTCGAGTCCTTTGGCATAAAAATTCCAGTATTGAACACAATTTGTAACACAACTACGTCCCTATTGAAACCTTAATGTTGTGTTATTTAAAAAGTGTTTTAAATATGTTTTTACCTTGTATAATCTAAGACTTGTGAGTGCTTTTATCCCTTATTCTTCATTAAAATTCATACTATACAAAGGAATTCTTTCTTGATATATATATATAAAAACTATTGTATGAACTTAGTTCTTGATTCTTTATAATCAATGAGTCAATTTTCTTTAAATATGATTTAGCTTTCTTAGTAATATCTCAATCTTACTCGTGGGTTCTATAGAGTTTAATCCTGAGTGAGAATGTATCAGTGAAGCTCTTTATTTCATTACTAACATAATTATGTTATATTCAGTCCTTATTTTAAATATTATTACTATCTTTAGGTAGATATTCATTTCATCTTTATTAATCAACAATTTTGTTATTGTAAAGAGAGGTAAATCTGCTATAAATTAGTACAAATTTGTCTATGTATAAAAGAGAGTAAAAGTGAAACGGGCATCAAATTTCGTTTACATATATGGTATCAAAGTTACTATAAGGTTCTATCTTAGGAATTTCAATTATCCTACTTTTAGAATTTTTATTATGGTACTTAGGTTGTGGTTTAACATGATTTTTTTCGAATACTTACATATCTGTCATATTTTGGTGGCTAAAGTTATGATTTGCACTATTATATTTCATAAAAAGTTAAGTCCTTACCGTTATCTCTAGTATTACCTTACACCCTAGCATTACTAAAATAGTTCTCATTGCATCGTGAAAATGGTAACAAAGATGATGGTAACGGCTTATTTACAGCTTTTATGAAGCGATAAGGTGAAAATTATGCCATTAACAAGTTTTTAAAGAAATCATTTTTAAAAACACAACAGTGCTTAGTATATCCAGATTTCCTAATTATGACATGACATAGTCTACATATATAACTCATATATTAAAAGCAGCAAAAACTTAACTTAATTAGGATTTAAAGTGCTATCAGTATTATTTTGAAAATATAAGGTATAACGTGATACTATAAACAATGGTAGAGACTAACTTAGACTTTTAAGAAACGTTAAGGGGCAGTTATTTCTTTAGTTACTACGTACTCAATATAGATAGTAGCCATTCACAATTATATATGAAGTTATAGGTAATAATTACTCAACCTAAGAATTTTAATTCCAATTATATGTCATGAAAAAAGAGCTGTGGATACATATATATGGAACCAATCTAACTCCTACCAATGTGATTCAATTGGATAAATGAAGGTTAAAATCATAACAGTGATGTTACATGGTTTTAAAGTGATATTTTATGCTTAACTTACATCTATAACACCATTAAAGTGATACGGAAATATTTAAAGACGATGTATACACAAACCAATTCAGCTAGACAATTCAAATTAGAGTTTAAGATTGTTGATTTTAGTTAGAGTGTAAGATTATACTAGTTTTCAAATATTATGGACTTAATGTTTTCTTCAAATTTGTGCTAATGTATTGGCTAATTATGAAACAAGCAAACATGATTAGTTCTTGATAAAAATAAGGCTAGAATTTAATAATGCTCAGTCTAATTTGATGACTCATCAACCACTCCTAATCTCGTTGAGTGCTTTAATGGATTACTATGTAAAGAATAATTGTTTCACATATAAGCTAATATTGATAAAAAATAATAAGAAAACTTTGTGGATTTGATGGCTAAAGGAAACAAAAGAAATAAGAATATGACTAAAGTGTAGTATTTTAATTACAAAAATTACGATCATATTGCTTCAAGCTATATTAAGGAATTTTACAACAATTGTAAGAAATCAAGATATATAATAAAAAGATTGTGCAATTTAGCCTCAAAATTACAAAGCTACTACCTTTATAACTATGAATGACTTTACTTTTTTAGTTCCTAGGTAACCAAAAGCTCATCAAATATGGAATAACCTACTTTCACTCAAAAGAAGGTACAATAAGTGATCATCTCACCCTTCTCTTTTATCATGCTTAAAGGTACAAAGTCCACTTTGTTTAATTCATGGCTTTTGCATGTGAAATGTGTATCGACTTTTCTTACCAATACTTGTTTATATCATGGCTCAATAAAAATACAAATTGGCTTATTTATTCTTTTATCTGACTCATGGTGGAATATATGTTTATAGACTTTCATGATTTTTTGGCTTATAAAGGTATTATATCACTTATAAGCCACAAAAGATAGTACAAAAGAATGACAATTTTGAATTCTTCTTGAAGTCTCTCTCACTTTATTACTTGAATCAACTATTCCAACTCATTTTAAGTTAAGACACTTTTACCATAATTTATCTTATTAACAGATTATCTTTACAAGCACTTAATTTTAATTTTTTCTACATTCACCTTTATGATAAACCGAGGACTTATCATCATTTCTTATCTTTGGTTATGTTTACTTTTTTCATTTTTCATATTATAAATGAAATAAAGTTTATACTTAATTATGTTAATGTGCCTTTATGGAATATATTCTAAACCATAAAGCACTATGTATGTATGGCAATAAATGAAACTATATTTGTCATATAATATTATTTTCTTTAAAAATCAAATTTTGTCGCCTACTATTAAAAAGTCATCATATACACTCACTGCTCTTCCTATGAAACTTTATATATTGATCACCATCCATTAAGTCTTACTCATGTAAAATACCTAATAATACTGCACTTTTTATTTGGGATTTTCCTCCGCTTTTGATTCTTCGGATGGATAACCTATATAGTAGGCTTTTCGACTCTTTACTTAGGTCTCTCATCCTTCAAGTTAGTTTTACTCTTACCATACTTCATATACTGTTGTTTTATCTTCTATTTCGATTTAACTTTTTATATTGATTTCATCAAGTACAAATATTAACAAAATGTTACAAGAGAAGAACCTTAAACTCTTTAAGATAATCAAATGTGGTATATTGTTCTATATCCACTTAAAGTTACATCAATTAATTGAAAATATATTTACTTCTTCAAACTTTAACCTGACGGTAGTCTTGATCATTATAAAGTCAAGTTGGTTACATTTGGTAATTGTTAGAAATATAGGGTGGATTATGAGGAAATATTTTCTCTAGTAGCTAAAATGATTATAATTTATGTAGTTCTTGATACTAAAGCCTCACAGGGTTAGCCTTTCTATTATATGGCCATAAAAAAGTCCTTTTATGTAATTATTTAAAAGAAGATGCCTATATAAGACCCCTTTGATAGTAATTTTCTTCATTTACAATCAAAGGAGTGTAGGTTGAAACATCCCTTATATAGGTTAAAAAAAGCACTCCAAACATGGTTTAAGAAATTTTCTTCCATTTTATCTCAATTATAGTTTGCCAAATTATTACAAGAAAAAATATTTCTTTCACCTTTCAACAAATTAGTCATCTTATGTACTCCATATGACATCTAAACTTGTCTGCGGTTTATCGTAGAATTCTCTCTCTTAGGTTCATCATCTCAAGGATTAGTCGTCATTACAACATCTTCTCTAGCTTTCAGTGATATGGATTAGGGAGCCTATTATAACACTAGGTATAATTTGAGATGGTGTATATTCCTCAGTAATACTCATTTTTTTATAAAAAATTAAGAAACATGAGGAGTCTATAATTAATCATCCACAAAATCACATTAATATATGCTATTTTTTCTTTACTTTTAAGATTGTATGGTTTTGTGGCTTCCTAATAGAAATTAGGTTTTTTATATTCTTAGTGACTTTTTAGCATAAAAGATATTGATGTGTCATTAGTAACTTTGAATAGTAATTCATTAGTTAAAGTCAGGTATGGTGCATTTTGTCCTATCAAGAATGAAGGATAACTTGACTTTTTGCCAATAAAAATCATAAACCAAATGTAAATGCTCAAAAGAATATGAAGGATAATTAATGACAAGAATTTCCTACGGGTGAAATGGATTCATGCATAGTATATAAGGAACCGGGGGTTTCTGTTGTTTGAGACTACAACACAATACATCTTGGATAGGAACTAACATCCTCAAGCTTAGATAAAAGTTTAAATTGGAGTTCACATATATGATTTGCAATGGAAACTCAATATATTTCTAACATGATAAAGGGTCCACTCTAAGCCGTTTAAGTGAAGTTGATGAGATCTTTTCTCTTTGAGGTATAGTTGCCAGTAATGATACTATAAATGAAGCATTATCTACATATAGAATGTTGATATCCAATTTTTCACATTTAAGCAACCTGATTCTCTAGCTTTCTAAGTTAGGATGACCATATAAGATGGAATAGACACCGTACATTACATTTTACTAATTACTTCTGTAGGAAAATTTTAAGACATCAGGTTCCCAAAACCCCTTGGCATGGCTTGGTCTAATTTCATCAGGCAAGTCCTACGGACTCCTTCATATTGTGGCTTTCTATTAAAGGGAGATTAAGAACCTTAGATAGGGTAAAAATATTCGTAAATATACTTAATGTTTGTATGCTTTACAATTAGAAACTAAAAATCATTGAGCATCTCTTCTTTGAATGCAATTATACTACTAATATTTGGAGCACAATCAAAGGATTGTGCATTAGGATTATTCCTATACTGAATTGGAAAGCTCTTATCGACTAGTGTTGTAAGAATCATAGTATGAAAGACGGGGATTGGATAGTCCTTACACTTGCACTCAGTAACACAATTTATGATCTTTGGATGAAGATGAGTCTAGGGATCTTCTAAAAGGTATTGTATAAGATCAAAGACTTCTAAAAATCATAACCTAGTCCATCAAGGACCAATTAAGTGCTCATCATATACACAAGTTATGCAGTCATTCATACTTAATAATTTCTCGAATCCTGTAAAATAATCAAATTTATAATCGTTAATGTTTACTTTGAAAATAATTTTCTTTTTTCTTAGACCTATTTGGTTTCATTTTTGTCTTTAATTTTATATATCCATTTTCAAATTTAGTAAAATTTTTGTTTGCCTAGGTGTATTTTTTTATTTTGATTTTGATTTTGGTTTTGGTTTTAGTCTTTTTGTTTTTAATAATTTTGTATGAAAATAATTTTAAAGATTACCTTTAATCATTTGTAATAACATTTACCCTAAAATATATTTTAATAAATAAATATAGTCTACAAAAATTTTAAAATCTATTAACAAATATTACATAAGAGATTAAAATAAAATTTGCTTTTGTCATTAATACATTAAATCAATTTAATCTTCAACTTTTATTTAACATTCATTATTTTTAATAATAAAATTGTATCATTAATATTCATAAATTGGTTTCTAAGTAAGAAAATAGAAATAAGAAACAAAATAAAATTTATAATAAAAATATAATTGATGCAGAACCAGCATCAGTTAAATCTATACGACGTACTTAACCCTTGATTAGCCATGAGAACTAATGGAAATCAATAGTTTCTATACATCGATTTGTTTAATTTATGGGGGAAGATATATGTCTCATAAAATAATATATAAATAAGAACATAGTTTTTATATTTAAAAATAAAGAATTGGAAGCCCATGTTAGTAAAAAGTTGCATGCACAGTATGATTCATTGTGAATCCAACTTCACAGCCATGAGATTCATATTACCTAAAGGCTTCGTTTGATTGACGGAAAAATAAAGTGAATTTGAAATTTGATTCTTCAGAAAATAAAAATATGGAAAATAAAGATATTCACATGTTTAGATATTTATAAGAATTCTAATAGGAAAGTGGGCAGATTCTTATTATAGTGTTTGGTATGTAACATTATTTCATAGAATGTAATTTAATTTTGACTTATGTCTCCACTTATATCCCTACAAATCGAATAAAAATTAAAATCAATAAATAATGTTAATTTGTAATACAAGTTATATTATTAAATGTTAATTTTTTTCATTTATGATACTCTAATCATATAATACTGTTATATCACAAATATAATATTGAAAAATACTTAAAAATCTCAACCAAGTACAAAGATAAATCTTAAAATTCAAATCAAATATCAAAATTTTTTCTAACATTAAACACATGAAACTATCTTTCCTCCCTCTAACTATCATCTTCTCCATCATCACTTACAACAACCTGAGGAATTGCATTTGCTTTTTGCAATATTACAGTTAATTTGTCATTTGTAGTGGAGTCTGATGTCAAAGTTGGCTTTGTTGTCACTATGCGTCTGAGGGTGAAAGATTTGGCTTGAATTTGCTGCAAGAAATCTTCCTTTTCATCCACCCCCTTAACACTCTCAGGCTGATTATCTTCTTTCTGAGCATTCAACTTTTCCCATTCCTGCTTATTCTTTGTTTTAAGAGCCATATCTTCTTGAACTAGCTTGTTGTTCATTAGGTGGAAATGTCTTAAGTTGTTGAGATAAGGAAGATTCCAAAAGCTTCAGATCAAAAACATGTTCATCAGCTCCAAGTACAGTATAAAGTCTATCATTTGTCAAATAGGAGTGAGCTTCAGAAACATGCCATTGAAGAGGAGGGAGAGGTAGTGGTAATGGGGTAGACTGTACTTGATGTTGTCCATCTAGGACATTCATTTGATCTTAATTGTCTTTTTCTTCTCTTTGTGGTAAACAGTTTACTGTTTTCAAACCAGGAAGATCCATCATCAATGAGATGGATCTGCACCATTCTTAGAGTATATGTTATTAAAGTCTGTATCCATATCAAAACCATCATTTCCTAATTCCCTAGCCAATAAAGACCTTGAAACATATTCAAATGGTGATATTCGCATAGTACTATATATTTCATTGTCCTTACAATCAGGTAATTTATTGCAACCCCAATTCTCATTACCTGAATCGGAGTTATGGCTCAGATAATCATCAAATATATAAGAAGATGATCTAGAAGGTATCATCACTAGAATCATGACCCAAAACATGTTTTGGAATACCAGACTCTTTGAACATCTGAAAAGATGTAAACATATCTCTAAAGCTTTTATTATAATTCACATCAGGAAATTTCAATTTCATTTTGGACACCTCAACACTGTCAATGGGGAGGAAAGATAGCTTCATATGTTCAAGAGGAGGTGAAGAAGAGGTAGGATTTTATAAAAAAAGTTATTGTAGAATTGAGAGAGAAGAAAGAGTTGAATTGGCTAGCATATGTTTAGATTAAATTTTTGAAAAAAATAATCTAAATACTAAGGAGGTGATGAAATTTAGAATTCAAATAAAATACTACTATTTTTTCTAGATTGAGAAAATTTTTACATTCTTAACAAATCAAAAAAAAGAACAAAACATAATAATATAAATTTTAAGAAAAAATTACCAAAATGCTTTTCTCTGTTTTGTTTTGTAAACCAAAACAATCAGAGTCTCCCAGACCACTCTCCTTCCCACTCCCACTCCACTCCACTCCACTCCATTTCTAAAAAATCCTAGGCAACTTTCTGTTTGCTCACTTAAGACCACTATCTTCATAATCGCACCAATCGTTTGTTTGATTGTGTTAAGAGAAGAGGCAATTTATGGATGGGCTGTTTGGCCTACAATCGTCACCGGCAGAGTTCTCCGACAAGTCCTTGATGTCGCCGCTTCAGAGCATGCTTCTTCCTCCGGACTACCATAGCTTCCTCGATCATCGGATTCCAAGTTTCGGATCCGACGAGTTGATTTCCTCCGAGGAAGTTTCTGATATCACGCCGGAAAACTCGTCCTCGTTGATCAAGGCCAAAATCGCTTCTCATCCTTGTTATCCTCGTTTGCTTGATGCGTATATCGATTGCCAAAAGGTGAAAACCGTTTAATCAAGATAGCTATTACACCCAAAACAATGGAACATATTGAAAAACCGAAACTTGGGTAATTTTTAGTTCTCATATGTTTGATTTGAACCTTAAATTAAAATTATAATTACTTCGTTACGGCTACTAAAACAGCTTTTTGGCAAGCAAGGACTCAGCAGTTCAACTAGTCGCTACTAATATGTCGCTGATCATCATTTATTCGATAATTAGCTAAACATACAAAGAAATTTAATGAAGTTTTTGTTCTGTGTACATTTGCTGACTTGTTACTTCTTCGTCTTCAGCATCCGAAGACCTTTTGTTGAAGATAAAATAGTTTGCTAACAAACTGCGTTTTGGCTTTTGACTACTGCGACGGAAGTCTAGAAACTTTAGATTGATTGTCTATACTTGTTCGTTGCAAGAGTCAACATTTCGGGAGGACTAGTGTTGAATTTCTTAAATGAACAAGTCAATGTTGGCTTCTTGTTGCTCTAGGAAAATCCTAGCTGTTGTTGATTTTCTTTTTTTTGTCTTCAGCTTTTCAGTTTATATAGCGACTTAAACGAGATTTCCCTTTTTGGTTGTCTTGATTCCCTTGAAGGTGGGAGCGCCACCGGCGATAGCGTGTTTGTTAGATGAAATCCGGCTACGAAATGACCTGTGCAAACCAGAAGCTGTATCTGCATGCTTGGGAGCTGATCCAGAGCTCGACGAGTTCATGGTTTTCTCTCTCTCTCTAAACGAGCTTGTGCTTGGATTTTGAATTCTTCTTTAATTTGTGAATTTTCTTATCCAAAGCATGCGTTTCGCCTTTTCTGTAGAAAACTTACTGTGACGTGTTGGTCAAGTACAAGTCTGATCTCGAGAGGCCTTTCACTGAAGCCACCACCTTCTTGAACGAGATCGAAATGCAGTTGCGGAGTCTCTGCACGGGTGTCTGTATCGGAACCCTCTCTGGTCAGTCTCTTTCTCTTCAGCCTGAATAATAATATATTTTAATGCCTTCTTTTGGAGTCTACTGATTTCTGTGCCTGTACATATGTTTCTCTCCTCTATGTATGTGCCTTAGGGTGTTGCTTGCTTTAACAGAACCCTATAACACTTCCATTTATCTTCTCTAAGACCGGCGGACAATTTCTTCCATTTTCGTCTCCACGCCTGCTACTTATGCTTTTGATTTTCTTTTTTCTTCTTAGAGGAGATTACTTATAAATGATGACATTAAGAATAAAATAATATAGATTTGACATAGTTCAAAAAACTGACTACCAAAACCCTAGACATTGGAAGGGATTCTTGTCTTATGACCAGTAGTTCAACTACCACCATAGATTTCACTGGAACACGATTTGAGAACTGCTTTAGCTCTTATATGTTTGGTTCTGCACATCTCTTCATGATTACATGAAAAAGAATGGTAATCTCAAAAGGTCATGGGTTCTGCTATGGTGGACTTCGTAACAGTTTTGGACATTTTCCTCTCCTGTTTGATCAAAGATGGTGTGATTCAATTTACTTGTAATTTACCCTCAAATTTTTCTTTGATGCTATTCTTTCTTTTGAATCATTTCTCTCGTTTTCTTTTGTATGTGTCAGATGGTCGTGAGGCGTGAAAGTCCAAACTTTTGTGTTTAAAAGATTCTGAATTTGACGTTTCAGTAGTTAAGTGATGTAATAGCCTAATAATTCGATTTTTAATAGGCTGCACAAGTTTAGTAGACTTTTCAAAAGATCAACTTGTTAGGGTAAATTACATTTTTGCTCTTTTGCTGGTAATGTTGATCTTTTCCCCAGTCTCAAATATCTTTTCTCCTATTAATTCAATTTTCATGTGTAACTGAAAGATAATTATTGGGAAATCAAGGGATCCATTCTTTCCTTCACATAACCAGTTAATGCCATGTCTTTGCCTTGTTTCAGAATCACTGGTTAGATAAATACTGCTATAGCTAATTTATATACATGCGTTTGCGTCTGCAAAAGCTGATTATTGCTAAAGTTTGAAAGCTGTATACCACTGATAAATCTCAATCATCTTATTTTCGTACTTGAATGCAAACATGTGGAAATTAGAGAGCTATATTGTGTTATACCATAGAGTTACTAATTAAAGCTTAATTTTATTAAGGCATATATTTTGTGTAATTAATCTGAAGAAATAACCACTCGACATTAGGAAGATTTGAAGCCCTTTCCATATAGGTAATCGACTAATATAACATTGGGTTCACTTAAGGATGAAAAACCATGAATAAATATAGAATGTGCATTAATAAATATGATCGTTTACCAAAAGATATATTAATAAATAGGATTAGTAATGAACTGAGTTGTTTATTTTCTTCAACAGAAGGCTTGTTTTTTCTTTTTTTTTGGGGTTGAACTTTTTAGTTTAGTAAATCGAGTTGGGGCCCTTAAATAGCTTAAAATTTTTTTACTAAAATTTAGTTGAAGATAAAATTATAAGGTCACAATAGATTACAACCTTGTAAACTCTCTCTTTATATACATATATTCTGATTGTTCCCCTTGGTATGGCCTCAGATTTAAGTCTCCTTCCTGAAATGAAATTGTTAGAACAGTTTAATTCTTTACAATTACTTTTTCTTGATACCAGAAAAGAGAAAACTATTTATGTTTTTTTCAAATTTATCAGTTAATGACATTTGTTGGTTATCAATATCTTCTGGAATTAGTGTTTTAAGTTCTGCCTCCAACTATTTCTCTGATTCGTGTAAAATAAACAAGCTTGCCTACTTGTAACTGCTTATTAATGACTGGTAATGATGCTGATTCGTTCTTGTAAGAATTGCAAGTTCCGATAGCATAGGCCAGATCTGTGTATGATGGGGTGTAAAAAGTGAGCTTTGGGAATTGTCTAAGGGCTGACTGTTTTCTGTCTCTGAAGTGATACTGCCTGTAAATTGTAATGGCATTATCTTGTTGGAAGTTTCAGAATAGAAAAGACCACTAGGATCTAGCATATACTCATAAATATATATAATGATAAACTCACATGCACATGCTCAGAGGGGAAGAGGGATTCTTTTATATGAATGAGCCTTCTATTTGTATAATATTAGAAATGGTGGATTGTAGGCCTGTTGATGATGTACCACTGCTGTCTTGTTCCTTGAAGTCCGTTTCTGTAGTCTATTGAATTTGAACATCGATCGATGGCTTTAAAGGCTTTATAACCAAGTGGTCATTTCTGAGGTGGCAAGAGAGTAGTATAACAAATTGCTTTAATAATTGACATATTTATCTATTTTAATAGCTTTAAATTAAAACGCTGCAGATTTTTCCCTTTCAATAGCATCGTAGAGCATCTTTTTCCATTTACATATCTGAATCAAATGTCGTTACATCTTCATAAATAATTATGGGGTGGTAAAGTTAGTTTTGATCACGCTTATCTAGTTAAGTCGCTGGCAACTATTATTGTTTTTTTTGGAAGTACAAACCACCTTTTGAGCCATGTTCTCGTCTGTTTTTAATCAGCCTCGTGTTTCTTTGTGAACTCTTCTGCCTTGGAGGATTCTTCCTAATCTTCTTTTGTATAACTAAGTTCTTAATAACATTCCGAAAAAGAAAAGGCACGATTCCTGGACATGCCAGCATGGTAATGCACAAGCTGACTTAGCAAATATTCACTTGCTCTTATTTGCATTTTCTTGTTTGCTATTTTTGGAATGCATTTCTTTCGTGTGTTTATGTATTTTATATCTTGAGGAATTCTTATCCATTTTCCGGTTGAGCATATACATATATATGTGCAGCATATTTTGACCAAGCTGCGGTCTGATGTCTGATAATGCATGCTTTCCTGCCTAATGTAATTAAAATGAAGAAGCTAGATCGACAATAGGAAAGTCTGACGAAGAAACCTACTTATAAGGAAGTAGTGGCTCTTTGTTTTGAACTATCTGTACTGTTTGAATATATAATGATACGGGGTTTTGCCTTATCCCATTTTTACCTCATCAAATTTTTTGTTCCAATTATTCTATTTTAAGTATATTTTATTAAATTTCATTTATTTATTTATATAAAACTTATATAAACATATGAATATAATTTAAAACATATAATTAAAACTTCATAATTAAAATAAAAGATCGAATCCCTATTTTTACCTGCCTTGTATACTTAGCGGATAATGTCTGAGTTCATTGTTTTTATTTGTTTCTCTGTGTTTATAAAGGTTATTAGTGAGTGTTACTAAATAAAAAACTTTATTTCATTAAAATAATATTTTTATAATAAAAGATGTCCAGACACCAAAGATTAAATCTTTAGACTTGACCGTCTCGACGTGCTATTGTACTTTGACTAGTCCACAGGGTGTACGGTTTTGTTGTTTCACGTTGCAGTATGATATCTAGCGATGTAAATGATTTGGATGGGGCGGTGAAATTTACTAAGAGGATATAAGTGCTCCACGATCTTTATTTTGTGCTTGACAATGTAATAGAGGTTTGCATGCTTGTAATCGTTTCACTTGAATAGTACCAGCTTTGAGCGGAGACAGCGAGAGTTGGGACTTGGGGGTTTAGCTTATAAGCTTATTTATGTAAGAGAGATAAAGGTATTTATGCATAATCTGCGAACAGGTTATGGACTATGGATTGTGGGGCTATTGATTATACATGTCGGTGAGGCTAATGGAGGCTTTAATGGCGCTTTTTTGCCCGGGTAGAGCGTGTGGTCGGACTCCCACATGGGACTCCCGCGGATTTCGTTCTGAATCCACCAGCTTTTTGCTTATAGATAGATAGCATTGATGATGTCGATGCTTCAATGCAATCTCTTCCTAGTCTTTCCCAGCTTTTGCTGCCCGCTGCATAGTGGCTATCATGTCCACGGTCATTTGTTTGTTTCTTTCTGGACTCAGGGTGGGTCCTGTCGTACTTTTGTTGATGGCCATCGCAGGAGTATGAGACTCTGAGTCGAACTTGGAGTTATTGCTTAGTAACAAAGATTTTATGAATTTAAAACATTTTTAGAATTAAATACTTAATTATATATAATTTGTCAATTTGCTTATTTATTTAGTCATTATTTTATGATGAAATAATTATTTATTAAAACCAAATTATGTAAAATGTGGCAAAGACTTTATTACGTGTCTCGAGTCATTTATGAAGGCTAAAAACGAAATGCGAAATACTTGATTTCAATTCCATTTCGACTTTTGAAGTAGTTTTCGTGATTAAAACGAGCTCCAATCTTTCGAGACCTTCATAGGAATCGTTCACCGATACGTGATTAACATCTTTTTATAGTTTTATCGAAACATAAGCGCTCTTAAGAAGTCAGAGTATTTATATGCTTACGAATGATATAAGCAATTGTATGGATCTTAACCTGTATATATAGCTTTTATATTGGGCTTCTCTATCACATGCTCAATATGGATCTAGTCCATACTGATCGAGATCTATTTTCCTCTGAACTTTGACTTATTAACTTAGATCATTTATTTAGTCACTTCATTATCTTTATTTGGATCAAATTATATAACTTAACCGATAAGTTATTAAAAATCAAAAAATACAATTAATGATTGTCCAACTTTATAGAAAATGACTAAATTTTCAACATCTTCTCCTTTGAAAAATCATTAATTGCAGTTTTGGCTCAAATTTAAAAACAATTTGAAAATTCGGTTAAGTCATGCTACTTTATTAGTACCAAATTTAAAATTTAAAAAACATTTGGTCCAAAAATAATGAAAGTTTACATTCCGTCCTATAAGGCTTTTGATACCGAAAAAATAAGACATATGTGTTATGTGTGACACGGGTTTAATATAATCATGAATAACTATCAGGTTTAATATAATCATGAATAACTAATGTCTTACGAATCTGAATGAAAAAATGGAGTGTAGCAAATTAGGATGATACTTGTATAATTTAAATATGTATCATCTTTGTTTGTAGGTGCCGATTTCTCCAACTTTATGAGAAACTGCAACAAAGAAATCTGTTTCTCTCGCTAAATGCTAAACAACATTAGAGAAAATTTGTTTTCTCGCATCAAATATTAAATAGTATTAGAGAAAATCTTATATTCTCCAACTGAATACTAAACTGTATTAGAGAACTTTTACAATATTAAACCTTATATCCTCCTATGTGATGTTAAATTTATGGATATTTATGCTAAACTATATGTGTCTAAATGACATAGGTTCAAGGTCAATCTTTATATATGTCCTATGACCTTGAAAATGCTTAAGATCAACATAAATCTTAAGACTTTCGTATGTATTATGACTGTACACAAGAACAGTTATTACTGCGAATAAAAAAGATGATAATTTATATTAATAAATAATCATCACGTCATAAAACGTCAAAATATACAAACATTTAAGTAGTAAATACAATGATCCCTAACTATTACTATCTGAGGATCTTAACACGACCATGCTGAATGCATGTTTAACAAACACCAATGGGCGAAGTCCTTTTGTCAATAGATCGGCTAACATTTCCTCAATCCTAATATGCTCCACTTCAACGTCACCTTTTTGAATCAACTCTTTTATGATCAAGTATTTGACCTCTAAATGCTTAGACCCTGTGATTTTCTTATTATTGTTATTGAAGAACACTGCAGCAAGATTATCACAGTACAACTTAATAGGTCTAGCTATCGAATCTACAACAGATAACTCAAAAATTAGGTTTCTAAGACCAACCGCTAGTGTAGCAGTTCCATAACATGCAACAATTTTGCATGCATGGTCAAGGAAGTTATCAGTGTCTGCTTGACACTCTTCCATGATACTGCACCACCTGCTAATATAAAAATGTACCCTGAAGTGGATTTACGATCATCCGGATACATAGCAAAATTAGAGTCTGTATACCTTATGAGGTTTAAATCATTGACTTTTTTATATGTCAACGTATAATCCTTAATATCATTTAGGTATCTCAGCATTCGCTTAACTGCATTCTAATAATTTACACTTGAGTTAGCCAGATAACGACCCAACAATTCAACAACGAATGCAATGTTCAATCTAATGCATACCTGAGCATATATCAAGCTACTAACCGAACTAGAATACGGAGCATTCCTCATAGTCTTTCTCTCAACTTTATTCTTTGGACATTGTGCCAAAGATAATTTCTCATAATGAGCGATAGGTACTATAACAGGTCTATTGTCAGCCATATTAAACCTTTATAACACTCGCTCAATGTATACTCTTTATGAGATGTTTAATGAATGTTGAGATCTATCTTGTGAATCTATATACTTAGGACAAAAGATGCTTCACCTAAATCCTTCATGTTAAAGTGTTTGACCAAAAGTTGCTTTGCCTTATGCAATATGACCAAATCATTTGATGTGAGTAAGATATCATCTATGTACAGTAATATGAAGATAACTTTACTCATCCTGACTTTATAATATAAGCACCTTTTAACTTTGTTTTCCACAAAACCGAATGAGGTCAAAACTTCATCAAACTTTAGGTACCATTGTTTGGAAACCTGTTTCAGACTGTATATTAATATAGTCAACTTACAAACTTTGTCACCTTAATCCTTAAATCCTTCAGGTTGCTTTATATATATTTCCTCATAAAGGTCACCGTTTAGTAAAGTTGTTTTAACGTTCATCTGATGTAGCTTCATATTATAATTAGGTATTATTGTCATAATCACTCTAAATGCATTCTTTGAGGATACATGAGAGAAGATAACATTGAAGTCAACTCCTTCTCTCTAAGTGAATCCCCTAGCAATCAATCACGTCTTAAACCGTTCAACTTGATTTTGTGTGCCCTTCTTGGTCTTAAATAACTATTTGCAACTGACAGGCCTACAATATTGAGGGAAATCAACTAACTCTCATACCTTATTATGTCTCATAGATTGCATCTTATCTTTCATCGCTTCCCACAAGTTTGCATAGGGTTCAAAAATGACTTTTGTAACAATAATTGGATCCACAACATGTCCTATTTCATAGTATTGTTTACCCAAATAGACTATGTAAGTTGATGAGATAGCAGGCTGCCTTTCTCTAATAGATATGCGTAACTGTATAAGTTATTGTACCCCAGGAACCTCTGCCTTAACAGGTATAGGTTTCTGCTCTTGCACAGGCATGGTACTCAGACCTTCATCCACTGGACTTGACTGTATGAAGGGTGGATACAAAATAATCATAGTATCTGTCCTACTATCTCCTGGATCTCATCATGGACATCGTATTCTAAAACTTAATCGTCTATAGTTCCACCATTCTAGCCCCTTCTTTTTTACAATAAAATATGTAACTTTTAGAGTAGTCTGGAAATCCTACTAGATAGCAACGAGTAGAATGTGATTACAATTTGCTCTTATAAGAATTATATAGCTGTACCTCGAAAGGGCAATCCCATATATGAATATGTGCAAGGCTTGGTTTCCTACCAACCCAGAGTTCAAAAGGCGTCTTAAGTATTAACTTAGGACTCCATTCAAGATATACAATGTCATCTTGATAACTTCGCTCCAAAGGTATTTGGATAGGTCAGTTTTGCTTTGCATTAACCTAATGATGTCCTTTAGGATTGCGATTTCTTCTTTCGCTCATACCATTTTGCTCAGGACTACCCGACATAGTACACTGACTCATTATTCCAACTGATTAAAAACACTTTGCAAATGGACCATTTTCTTATCCTGCAACCACATATCTATCGTAGTATTCTCCTCTCTTGTTAGATCTTGAAAGAAGGATGTTGAATTTTCCCTGGAGATGATCGATACCAACTTGACGATGTATATAAAGAGACATTCTTCACTCACTGAGATCATCTCAAAAACTAATAAGGAGACTATGACAATCTGAGAGCGGTCAAATAAGATGTGTTATTTGACCATCAAGAGGTCGATTCCGAATCATATGCTTAATGGATTACTAGCCACTATTATAGTAAAGGAATTTAAGAACAGTATTTTTCAGAGGTACAAGATGTCTTTCCATGCTGAGCAGAACACCTTGATTAAAGAATTATTCTCCATAAGGTGCATAGGAGAAGGAGGCGTCAGAAAGTACATCATCAGGATGGTTTACCTTCAAAGTAAACTAAAGGCACTTGATATACACATTCCTGACACACTCATAGTGCATCAGGCACTTAATACTTTCCCACGAGAGTTTGAGATATTGGAGATGTAATACATCTCTTATGATGAGGCCTAGGACATTAGTGCCCTAATTTTTTTGATGTGTTGCAGTTGAAGCAAAGCTTAAGAGTTCTCCTTATACAGCCCTGTATGCAGCTGCCAAAGGCAAGGGGAAAGCGAGGTCCTAACAGTCTAAGGGTAAGGGTAAGAAACTCAAATATTCTCCACAAATTCAGAATGGGCAATCTAGTATTGCTAAGGACCCAAATGACATAAAGAGTATAAGGTGCTTCTTTTGTAAGAAAAAGGAGCATAGGAAAGCTGATTCGCGAAGTATAAACATTGGAAAGTTAAACAGGAACTATCAGGTAACTCCTTGACCTACATGATTTATGAATCTATCTTGGCTATAGCCACATCAAGTATACCTCTTCTTATATGCGAACTATTACTTGAAAGAGAGTCTTCATAAAGGAAACATTGTACATGTTGTAGCATAAACCCCTTGGCCACATTGCCAAAGAGAGGGTTGAGAGATTGATAAAAGATCACATTCTCCTAACTCTAAATTTCAGTGATCTGAAAATACATGTTGATTGTTATAGGGGTAAGTTGACCAAGATAAAGAAAAAAAGGGGTGAACTCGTGCTTCTGATTTATTGGACTTCATACATACAGATATTAGTGGTCCCTATATAGTCACGTTATGTAATGCTAGATATTTTCTGTCATTTATAGACGATTGTCTTTATTGATTTTTCTAATTAGCTCTTAACCTTAGCCTTAAAGAACTTGAACTTATCAAGAACTTCAGATTTTTCATTAAGTAAGAACACATAATTATATTGGGAGTAATCGTCTTTATCTAAAACTGATACAGAGATCAGATTCGGTTTAAAAGACGATATATAAAAAGTGTCTCGTAAAATCAGTAGAAACCTCATATCGAGGTTCAAACCTACATCCCCTACATACAAAACGTCCACCTTTTCATTGTTGCCGACCATCAGCTTCTTCTCTCCTTTTTTCGACCTTCTCGTGGATCTAAACCCCTGCATTGTGAAAACAACATGATTAGAAACTCCATTATCTAGCCGCCGAGAACTTAACGTGGTTATTGTTAAGCTAGATTCATAAATCATGTAGGCCGAGGAGTTACCTGATAGTTCCTATATAACCTTCTAAAGTTTGTACTTAGGACAATCAGCTTTTCTGTGCTCCTTCTTTTTACAGAAGAAGCACCTTATACTCTTCATGTCATACAGGCCCTTGACGATATTAAGTAGTCCAGTTTGAATTTATGGAGAGGGTTTGGGTTTCTTACCCTTACCCTTTCCCTCAGACAGTTGGGGTTTTGCCTTCTCCTTGGCTTTGGCGGCTACATACAATGTTGTATGAGGAGAACTCTTAAGTTTCTCTTTAACTGCAGTACACTAGGAAATTAGGGCACTGATGCCTCAGGCCTCATCATGAGAGATGTATGATGTCGCCAACATCTCAAACTCTCGTGGGAGAGTATTAAGTATTTGATGCACTATGAGTGTGTCAAGAATAAGTATATCAAATGTCTTCAGTTTACTTTGATGGTAACTCATCCTGATGATGTATTCTCTAACGCCTCCTTTTCCTTTGTACCTCGTGGAAAATAACTCTATAATCAAGGTGTTCTTCTCTGCATGGAAAGACACTTTGTACCTCTGGAAGATACTATTCATAAACTCCTTTGCTATGATAGTGTCCAGTAATCCATGAAGTAGATGATTCGGGATCGATTGCTTGATGGTCAAATAATCCATCTTATTTGACCACTCCTAGATTGCCATAGTTGCTTTATCAGCTTCTGAGCTCATATTAGCAAGTGGAGAAGGTCTTTCTACATGCATCGCCATGTTGATGTTGGCCATCTCCAAAGCAAACTCAAAATCCTTCTTCCACTTATTGAAATTGAAACTAGTCAAAGTTTCACTCATGACAGCATTGTTGTTTATAGAAAATTTGATAGCAAAATAGAAAAAAACATTGTAAAGATCAGCATAAATGCATGATAACAACGATACTTAAAGCATTAAAATAGTATCTATACCGATAATCCGATCAAATATATTATGAAACACCTTTGGGCTAAATGTATAATATATGCAATTAGACCTTCACATAACGATTAGAATACAAATCATTGACTCTCATGACACTACCATTTTTGGATGGATAGATCTTTTAAGCAACGACTTTCCTCCATCTAATGCTTTTATGTACATCTCAAAACCCTATGTAAGGCTAATACCTTTGGGCAGAATAACCGAACATAATACTAGAGACATTCCCCAACATATGAGTAGAACAATCCAAAATACTGACTTGAAAGGACACTTTGATGACTACATCCTCATCAGTACCTTGGAAGGTCCACAAGGAATACATCTTTATATTATTATCGCATTCTATATGAGCATACTGTATGTGAAAATTAGCAATAAATGCAAAAATCCAAATGTACAGTCAAATAATCATATAATGGTACTGAAAACATTGTCTTTAAATTTTATTTGAGACTTTTATTTTAAAAATTCTCAATAAGAGTGACTATTGTGCTTTTCTGAATACTGAACCTACCACATGAAACACAAAACCTTAAGTACCTCCCTTATGTGTAGTTCAGAGCAAGAAAAATTGTTTAAAATTAGCTTAAAAAAGCTTTAAAACTTTTTTCCGAAATCTAATTACCAACGTAATAAATCCAAAAAAAATGAAAAATCACTTAAAATTTTTTCCTGACCTGAAAACTAACCCAAAAGGACTCAAGACAATCTTATGGAAAATTTGAAAATTTTCCTTTTTCTCCTGGTGATGTTGATGTCAGACCCAGACGTGGCAGGGGACATGCGTGCGGTACCCTTACATGCGCATCACGTGTAGCACACGTGCTTCCACATGCATTGTGGGCCACCACATGCAGACACTCCTGTACTGTATGGCAAGTGCAATGCACATGCCACTATGTGTCCCCATCCTCGTCGTCCACATGTCGGGACAGATGACGGGTGTGTGAGAGGCATGTGTCGGGCCGTCCCTTGCCTGTAGGAGAATGGACCACGTGTGGCGCATGCAACCTCACCTAGTGGAGCCACGAGGGATGACGTGGTTGGCACGTGCAACACACGCTCCAGCTAAAGTGCCCTCGGGAGGTTGCTGTAGCATCATCGAGCACATGTGGTGCACGCATTTGACGGTACAATCGCCCGACAATCCCGGAGCCCATTTTCACACTTTCTAGCCCGTTTTCGACGTGTTTTTCATAACTAATCTCATGTATACCACTTTCACGTAATCATATACATTTAAAAAATGAAAAACGAATCAAAAACTAATGAAAATCATAATAGATGAAACCTAAAAAAATCTTCGTTTTCGGCAACCCGATCACATAATCGCTCTGAAACTACGTGTAGCATGTAGCCTAGACCTTATGACGTTTCTTGGATCATTCATGAAAGGATTAAAAACAAAGGAAATATGAAATAGCTGATTGGTTCCTTCTCGACTTTCGAAGCAGTTTCTGTGGCCAAAACGAGCTCTAATCTTCTGGGACCTTCATGAGAATTGTTCACCGACACGTGGTTAACGTCTTATATAGTTTTCTCAAAATGTAAACATCCTTAAGGGGTTAGAGAATCCGTATGCTTACGAATGATATGAGCAACTACAGAAGACCTTAACCTTTATATATAACTTCCATATCGAGCTTTCCCATTACAGACCCGATATAGATCCGGTCCACATTGATCGGGATCTATTTTCCTTCTGGACTTTGACCTATTAACTTAGATAATTTATTGAGTCACTTTATCAAATTATGTATCTTAACCAATAAGTTATTGAAAAACTTATAAATACAATTAATAGTTGTCTAACTTTATAGAAAATGACTAAATTGTCCAATAAATTAAGAACTTAATATGTTTTATTATAATAATTATTTCGTATGTATTATTAATAAAAAGTGAATATTTTAATCAAACATGTTTTTCTAAATAAAAACCAAAATTAGGCTAAAATTAGAAATAAAATCAAATAGCTTATTAAGGACATGCTCAAAACATATGTGGGTGCTATGCATCACTTTTCTTCTTAGGGCAGGCCTCTCTCTCGTTGCCTGTTAGATTTCTCTAGGTCCGCACAGGTCACAAATTACAGATTTCGTAGGTAGTTTGTTTTTATAAGAAGACTAATTATTATGAACATTATTTGGTGTTATTTAGTGATTATTATTATTAAATAATTTTTATTTTGTAAAAATAATATTAATAATTATCAATAATTATCAATGATCGATATCACGAAAATCTTTTTTCTTTTTCTAGTTACTGAGGAGCCCAAGTTGCGAACCGAAGACAGCTAAAAGCAAATGTTTGCAAATTGAGCTGTGTCACACGTCATTCCAACGGCGTTCTTGTTCCGCTGTTAGAATTTGGTTCCTTTTCTGATACTATATCTAGTATTTGGCGGTGAAGTCTATCAACCTTATTCATTGTGGCATGATGGTTTAATATACTGTGCCTCAAATGGCGTGCTGTATAATCTTGAGACAGCCCGTTAAAATGGATGCGGTAGTGTGTTAATTTCCAGAATAACATTCATATTTAGTGTCCATTCTGACTGACTTTGATTTGAGAATAAGTGGCTAACTGGTGGTATTGAAACATAGCTTTATTTGGCTGCGGTATAATTATCTCCGTGGTGTTTGAAGTTTTTTTTTTATGCTCTGATGTTGTAAGGATGTGAATTGAAACCTAAACCACGCTTATGAGGATCCTAACTTGGTCAATATCTTCAGGAACTAATCACATAGCACGGATTCACCAAAACTGCTATATGTACTTTTATAGCTACCATATTTCCTTTTGTTATATGGTTACAGAGGAATACCCTTTTTTCTTATCTTTTTCACTGTAAATGCTTATTTAACTTTTTCATTAACAAATACTCTAGGTTTGCGTCTGTGCGGATTTATGTGTATGAGTTAAAAAGGCTAACGTTGATTATATGTTTACCAGATGAGGGTGCCATATCATTGGACGAGGAATTAAGTGGTGGTGAAGTTGAGGTACATGAAGGTCCATCAAATGGAGAAGACCAAGGTCTCAAAGACAAGCTTTTGCGTAAGTTTGGAGGTCACATTAGTTCCCTGAAGTTGGAATTCTCAAAGAAGAAAAAGAAGGGAAAGCTACCTAAGGAAGCTAGGCAAACCCTACTTGAATGGTGGAATATCCACTATAAATGGCCATACCCAACTGTAAGTATCTCCTTTGGAAAGTTCAGGCACACACTTAATCAAGCTTCGCCACTAGTCTTGAATTGTTAGGAGATTTCTGTTGCTATGTTAGTTTCCCATAAATAAAGATGGTATATTAGATGAAACGTTAGAAGTTGAGGGCAGGGATTGAGGATTGGCTGAGACTAAACATGTTTCCTGGTAAAAGATTATGTTCAAAAATCTATACGATTGCTTCTGTAGGACTAAGTTGATGATATTAACCAGAGCTTCTGAATTTATCATAAAGCATTTTCATGATATGGAAGGTAAAGATTTCCTTTTGACGTACCTCTTGAAAAGGAACTGATTACTTTTATTACTTCTATCCATCTCAAACTATGATACCCATAAAAGCGTCGGAAGCATTCTGCGTGCCTGTATTTTCATTAACATCCATGTTTACACTGTGGAGGACCTGGAGGTTGAGATTGCATCAGATATGACACCATACTTGAAAATTTGGAAGATTAAGTTCTTTTCCTTTGTTGTATTCTTAACATCTAGGAAGCTGATAAACTAGCATTGGCTGAATCAACGGGGCTTGATCAGAAACAAATTAACAACTGGTTTATAAACCAAAGGAAACGTCACTGGAAACCCTCGGAGAACATGCAATTTGCGGTGATGGGTAAACTATCTGGACAGTTCCTTACAAATGACTGGGAGCATATATAATGTACATTCTCCAATATAACTCATGTCATATTTGCCTTGGAGTTCGTATATTTTTGGAAGAAACTGTAAAAACATAATGTTTGACATTAAATCAAATTCTACATTCCTAACTTTTGGATCTTGAAAAAATAATTATCATAAGTCATTAAAATATAATATTATGTACCAAATGCGAAATATATCAGAGAGAAAAAAATTTTGGTGGTTAAAATTGATTTCTTTATTAATAGAGAGAAGAGCAATTTACGTATCTATAATTTTTAATATAACATGTCTGTTAAGTAATTAAAATAAATGGTTGAAATTTATTTTGCTATTAAATAAGAAATATGAACCATATATGATTTTTTAATTATATTATTAATATTATTAATCAAACTACACTTTAACATTTCACTTATCTTAATATTTCAAACTTTATTTTAATAGTGTAAACATTGAGCTTGCATAAATAAGTTTCTTAATATCGTCATAATTTATTTTAATACAATAAATCACATAACGAAAGTTATGACGGTCATGCATTTCATCATAACATACTTCCTTTTATATATTACAACACTGGTGATTTATTAAGTCAGTTAATATAAATGATATATAAATATATTCGACGTCCAAATTAATGTCTCATAGGCAATGTTATTTCTTATTTAATAACAGTTACATGTACTAATCATAATAAATAAGAAAATTGCTAATAAAAAATTTTATTGAGCTCAAGAATGTCAAAACGTTATCAAAAACAATTGTCAATATAACCAAGATCTATTCTTTGAACATATTCCTTAAATATCTTTAGCGGTAGACCTTTTGTTAAGAGATTTACAATAATAAGATCCATCTTAATATATTCAATAAACACTATTTATTTTTGAACTTCCTCCTTTGTAACAAAATATTTCAACTCCATATGTTTAACACCTCTAATATACTTTTCATTTTTGGAGAAGAAAAATGTTGTAGAATTATCATAATAAATTTTCAATAGCTTAGTAATGGTGTCGATAACCCAAATTCATGAAATAAAGTTCTGCAACTATAAGACATGAAGTTTAGCCTCAAAACAAGCTACAAATCTTTCTTTTATAGTGGATGAACCAATGACAGATTGTTTAACATTTTTTTCATGAAATTACTCCTTCTACTAGTAGAAATAGTAGGATATTGGTATTATTCCTATAGAGGCATAATAAGAGTTTAGAATACTTAAATATTAAGGATTATAATTACTTTAAATAAGAATATTTGTTAATCCTAATTATAGTAGGAAATTGGTTTTTTTGCTAATTATAAAATGAGACTAATATTACTTATTTTTTCCTTTTTTCTAATTTCCTTTTTTAGAAATCCTAGTCTTAGTTGACCACGAGTTGAAGAATATATGTATATAATGCCTTTGGCTATTTTTCTTAAACAATCAGAATACGATTCAAAGCCTTTAGCCTATTTGGAGGTTGATCCCTTTAAAGTAATTAGATCCCTATCTTTAAACTTTTATTTTTTATTCAACTTTGCCTAATTTAATAGATGAATCTAAGGTTTGGAAAAAATGATAATCTCACAGACACTTACACATTCACATAAATAATGAGAGAAGTGTATTCTTATAATATATCTTTTATTCTTGACTCTCTGGCATAAATGAAACACTATATGGCTATTTATAGAGCTAATGGAGAATTCTGGACTAACCAAACTAATGCCACTTAGTGATAGAATAAAAAGAGGAAAATACTTTCAATGTTATAATAAATCTCCATAACATAAAGATTAACTAGTTTATCTTTATTTCCCCGTAAGGCTCACTAGGTTATTCTAAACGACTTAAGGTTAAATTCATTTGAATCTACACACATACAATTTTAAAATAACTATTAAATCACCTTAATTGATTAAGATTTGTTTATTTGTTTATTTAACTACTTTTTCAAAAATTTTGTATAAATTCAGAAGTAAAGTTTATTTCTAATAGACCTAACCTCTCAAATCCCAATTCATGTCTTGTACAGAACTTGAAACTTAAAAACAAGTGAGGAAGTAACCTTTTAATATGTTTAGTTCATTCATGAAACACATGATTAGAAGTAATATGAAGAGCAACTTAGTTATCATAGAAAAATATTATTGGTATTGAGATTTTAAGACTAACTTCAATTAATATTTTACATATCTGTATTATCTTACACAAAAGCTATGTCATAGCTTTACATTTGTTTTCTACACTAAATTAAAACATAATATTTTGCTTCTTAATTTTTATGAAATCAATTTCCCCCTAACAAAAATATAATAGTTGGTAGTAGATTTTCGATTAATCTTAAAACTTACCCAATTTATACCTGAGAAACAAGCGATGTGAGTATATCTATGATTTTTAAATAATGTCCTTAATCTAAAAGCTCCCTTTAAGTAATTAGATATATTCTAAAGTAGCTTAATGGTGAACTATTGGAGAAGTGAATTGGCTTATAAGATAGTTCAATTTCCCAACCAGTCTTCTATATTTCTTAAGATCTTTAAATAAGTCTTCATCTTTTGTAAGTTATCAATTATGAAGCATTAGAGAACTTCCTAGATTAGTCCCCAAATTTCTTGTCTTTGTTAAGAATTCAAGCATATATTTTCTTTAAGATAAGAAAATGCATTTCTTCTTTCTTATCACTCAACTCCTAAAAATTACTTCAAAATTCGTAAATATTTTGTGTGAAATTGAACGTGAATAAAGGAATTCAGGGATAAATTTTCCATAATATCAGTTTCAATAATGACAAAGTCATCTATATAGACAGCAAGGAGAATGATTTTAGATGAAAAATATTTATAAAAAACTCAAATGTTTAGACTTTCTATTATTTATCCCAAACTTTTCCACTATTTAACTAAGTTTTTCCATTTCGAACGTGGGAAATTTGTGTTAAACCATATAAAGACTTTCCAAAATGACAAACTTTCCATACTTCTCCTAGGCGATAAACCTAGCTGGTTACTCCATTTAAACTTCCTTTTGAAGGTCACTATAATTAAGTTTGATCATGGCATTTTATCACAAGTTAGGCTTTAAGTTGAGCTATTGATCCATTATAATTGACTTTTAATAACTAAACCTTAAGTACCATTAACATCTAAAGCATGTATCTCCTCTATCATAGCATCATGCCAGCTAGTATGAGATAATGCTTCATGAGCATTTTTAGAAGAGTCATAAAATTAAAAGAGGAAACAAAGGAGCAAGAAGAAGAAGATAAATGATCATAAGAAATAAAGGAAAAGATAAGATAAATGCACTCACATTTACCTTTGCGAAGTGCAATTGGTAGATGAGAATCACTAGTTGTTAGGTTTGATGTTGAACAAGAGACAAGTGTCTAACATGTATTAGGAGGGTTTTGTCATCTAATATAGACTTGGAGAATAAGTGGTGTTGGTGGTTGTGAAGGATTAGCAGGTGTAGAAGCAACACTAGTTGACTGATAAGTGACCATATAAACCAATATATCATCATTGTCCTCCTTACCAGAAGAAGTAAAAAATGTAGGACAAAAAGAGATGTGTTCTAAAAAGGTAATATCATTTGACACAAGATACTTATTAAGATTAAGACAATAGTATTAGTATCCCTTTAGAGATAAGAATAACTTAAGATTTGTTTTAAAAGATTTAGGAACTAATTTAGTCACCTAGGATGAACATCATGAGCACAATAGCATTACCAAATATTTAGGTATAATAAGGAGCAAGGGCTTAATTAAAAAAAGACACTATAAGAAATCTCACTATGAAGGATAGAATAAAGATATGTGATTAATCAGAAAATAGGCTACGGAAACTACATAAGCTTGAAATTGTTAAGAATATGCATTTGAAATAGGAGAGCCTAGTTTTTTAAGGAGATGTCAATTTTTCTTATAGCTATATCATTTTGTGATGGTGTGTTAATGTAAGAAGATCGACGAAGAATACTAATATGAATCATTTAAGTTTGAGAAGATGTAGAAAAATATTCTTTGACATTATAACTTCTCAAAGCATGCACAAAAATATTATACCATTTTTCAATTTCATCATAAAAGGCATTAAAATAAAAAAACAATCCCGAACAATTTTTGACTAAATAAACATCAAATCACATAAGAAAAATTATCAGTAAAAGTGACAAAATACTAAAATTTAGTTTTAGACATAATAAGACATGGATCCCAAATATCTAAATGAGCTAACTTAAAAGGAAAACTAGCTTTTTAAATGACTTGAGGGATAAAGACGAGATGATATTTTGCTAACTAACACAACTCACAATCTAAGCAACATACATTATAAAATGGAAGACATAAAATTTTCAATATAAGCGAGGAACAAATTCCAAATTAATAATGTGCTTTAAAAATAGTTAAGGCCCTTGAACAAGTAATAGAATATGGAGACCTATTGATTGAATTAATTTACTAATAATCTTCTTTGTCATGATAGGAATTTCTAACACCTTGATGAGAGAGAACTTCTCTCTTAATTTTTTCTTGCTTGATGCTTTTCTCGATTGCTCCCTCCTAATCTTCCTAAAGTCTTTTAACCTTGCTTCTACTATTTTCTTCTTGCACACATTGCTTTCCATCCTATCTTAATCTTTAATCTTCTCTATAGTTTGAAGACTTCTTTCACAGCTTCTCCTTCTTCACTTTTGGTCGACGCTGCTTCAGCAAAATTTAAGGGTAATATCAACTTTCTCAAAGTCTAGTACCATTTTTACATAACTGCCTTTTGCTCTTTTATGTAAAATAGGCATCAATTTTCTATTCTCGTATAACGTCTACCCCTGTAGTTTTTGACAAATCTATAAAAGTTAAATTTACCCCACTACCCTCTAAGCCAGCTTCCCTTCCACATCAAGAAACTGTTAATCATATCTACTTTGAAAATCCTTTCCTTTCTAATATTTCTTCTGTTGGTCCTTCTCGAAATTTAATGGATCCTTTTAACATCAAAACTTGGAATTCCTTACTTGTCTCTCCTACTAATAATGAAGCATTTCTGAAGCTTAATCATTAAAGCATCACTAGAAAATGAAGTGATATACCCTATAATTTACCAGCTTAAGGTAGGAGATCAAAGCTAGTCTTCCCCACTTGTTGATTTCTTTTCAAATAAGAGAGCATATTTTCCTCTATTCAATATCTGGGCTAATGTGAAATGGAATACAACAAGACTTAAGCACACACTCCTAGTTGAAGACAGTTGTTACATTTTTAAATTCTCTAAAGATGGTAATCTCTGCCATATTCTAGATCAAAATTTTTATCACATTGCAAGTAAACCATTGTTTCTCCTTAAATGATACCTTGGAATTAAGTTGAACAGGGACGAGATTGTATATATACTTATATGGATAAATTTCCATAACCTTCCTCTTAAATGCTAGACAAGGGAAAGTTTGAGTTACTTGGCCAGTATGCTTAGAAAACCTCTATATATGGATTCACAAACCAACAAGCTAGAATGCATTGCTTATTTTAGAGTTTGTATTAAAGTTTATATGGATCTTCAAATACTAGATTCCCTAATGATTAAGAGGCACATTGATAAAGGTGAACTATAGGATCACACTATTTACCTTAATAGCTCTTGGAAGCCACTAGTCACCAAAATTTGGAAAGCTATAGGGAAAGTATTTGAATCAAGTTTAAATAGGAGTTAATAGCTAAGAATGTTATTGATATGCAAACGAAGGAACTAAGTCCCAAGGAGATAAGTATGGAAGTAGAATCTGGTAATAATAACAAATCAGATGAACTCATTCCCCCTATGGCAAGGGAGGATAAATCTAGTGAGGCCCTAAACTAAGTTTAAGAAGTTTTAGCCCTAATAATACAGTGAAAAACTATAGCCCTATAGAAGCTAAATCTCCCAAACCTATAGTGTAATGTAAGGAAGATTTTGTAGAGTTCCTGGACATCAATGGAACTTCTTTACGTCATTCAGATGAAGGAACTAAAATGGACCAATCAATCCAATTAAAGGCCAAAAGAAGTAGAAAATCCAATAGGACAAGAAACGAGAAGTATCATCCCTCAACTTCCTTCTATGAATATATTGGTTTGGAAAGTGAGAGGCCTCAATAGCTCTCTCAAAAAACAAAGTCTTAGGGATGCCATATTGGAAAAGCAACCATGTTTATTTAGCGCACTGGAAACTAAAATAAAGAAAGCTAATATAAAAGAGCAACTTGGTTTTATTTCAAATCATGCCCTCCATTATAATGGCATAGTGAACATTAGTTTTGACCCTCCTATTATCATTGTTTTATAACTAAATGGTTCTAATCAAGTCATACATTTAGTTTCTACTTCTAATGTTTGTACATCACCCTTCCTTGTCTCATTTATATATAATGCAAACTCCACTTATCACAGAAATGTACTTTGGAATAATCATAAAAGTTTATTGTTATCTATTAATTTGCCTTTGGCATTAGTTAGTGATTTTAATTGTATTATGAATATAAGTGAAGCTGAAGGGCTCAAAATTAGTAGATTTACAAATGATAATGAGCTCACTGTGTCGATTAGTAAATTGAGACTTATAAACCTCAACTTTACTGGAAAATACTATATGTGGTCTAATAAACAAGAAGGTTTCGCCTTCATGAGAAAGAAGCTTGATAGAGTACTTATAAACAAGCTCTGGACAAATCAATTCCCTACTAATTAGGCATACCTTTGACCTCTTTTATCCTTAGAACATTCCACAATTAAGATTAGAGATATGTCAGACAACAGTTCTCTTAAATCTCCATTCAAACTCTATAACCTTAAGACATAGGTGAATGAATTTTAAGAAGTAATGTTGAAAAATTTAAACACAAAATAGCTAGATGTAAAACATATCGACTAGTTTATAAACTTAGGAAGATTAAGGAAGATCTAAAATTGTTGAAGAAAGTAAATCGTCCATGCATTGATATTCAACTAAAGAATGCCAATCTTCAACTCAAGTTTATAAAAGCAAAGACTTATAATTCCCTAAATGATGTAGTCTTCAAGATCTCAGAAGATTAAGTTACGAAGGATTACTCAACTGCTCCATCTATGTATAACTCTTCTCTCAAGCAGAAGGCTAAAGTTCAATGGCTCAAGGAAGGTGGCAAGTGTAATAAGTTATTCTTCAATACACTACCAGCTCACAGAAACAGAAACATAATCTATTCCCTTTTGGATGGTGATGGCATCTTACACAGAGAGCAAGAATCACTTAAAAATTGCCTTTGACTATTCTCAAGCTGTACTTACCACTTTAGTCATAACATATAAAATCATAAAAGTGGTCTTCAATTTTGAACCAAATAAGGCACCTTGTTCTAATGGCTTCGATGCCTACATTTTTTAGAAGACTTAGGAATCTACTAGAGAACTTATTACTAAATGTGTAATGGAATTTTTCAGAAGCCATAAAATGCTGAAAGAATTAAACAAAACGTATGTGTGTTTGATATCTACATGAACAATGAAATTCAATGCAAGAATTTAGACCTATCGCCTACTGCAATTCAGTATATAAGATTATTTCCAAAATCCTTTCAACAAGATTCAGATATGTTCTTCCTTCCGCAATCAATCAATACCAAGGTTCCTTCTTTAATGACAAAAAAAGGGAGCCAATACGCTCTTTGAATAAGAAATGTTTAAAGATTACCACTCAAACACATCTATTAAGAGTTGTTCTTTAAAGGTTGATCTTTATAAAACATTTGGTACAATTGAATGAAAGTTCATACTAGATAGCCTCCGAGATCTTTACTTCATAGATAAAAGCTTACATCTTTACTACCTCTTACAGCGTTATAATTAATGGTGAACCAACTTATCTTATTTTGGAAGTTAAGGGAATCTGGCAGGGGCACCCCCTTTTCCCGTACTTATTCACCATTATAATGGAGGCCCTTTACAGGATCACTGAGGTAGACATCATGAATTAAGGCAACTTTAAATATCATTATAAGTGCAAAGATATAGGGATATTTTTCTTAGATATGTTGATGATCTACTATACTTTTGTGGTCAAGATCATTAGTCTCTTAAGATCATCATCAACTTATTAAATTATCCACGTTATCTAAATGAAGGATATTTTTCAAAAAGCAAGCCAATGGTTTTTGTTGGAGCCACCTAGCTTACCAATCTTTATAAAACAAAAAACATTGTCTAATTGTAGCCAACTATTTAAACCACCAAAAAGAGAGTCTCTACTTAGCAAAAGAAATTTCTATCTTTGTCAAGTCGCATTCAGCTCACTAGGAATGTACTAGCTAACCTCCATACTTACTGGGGTTCCTATATGATGCTACCTAAAGGTGTTATTAAGGAATTTGAGAGAATTATGAAGAAGTTCTTATAGACAAGAGACATTAACAAGCCATATCGAGTAAATTTGAAATAGACTAAAGTATGTTCACTAAAACAGTAAAAGGACTATGGCTAGTCTCATTAAAAAACAAGAACATAATACTCCTAGCTAAATGGATATGGAAGTTGATATCATATAAGGAAAATGCCTAGGTCAGATGGGTTTATGTACATTACCTTAATAACAATAAATTCTAGAATATCAAGGGAAAAGGCGAACTCTTTTGGCCTCTTACTGAAAGGATAGGCATGAGAGAGAAAATATATCTCTACATTAAAATGCAGAATGAAAATGAACTTCAAGCTTAGTTTCGGTATGACAATTGATGTCTAATAAGTCCATTTTGTCAAATGTGTGAGCTATCTTCCTTTAGGAATAGACTTCCACTCAATCTAGAGTCTCAAGCATAATTAACAACAACACTTGGCATTACCAATATAGAGGTATGTCACTGCCTGTAGCTAATTTGCCTAGCTATAAACCTAACTCGTTTAAGCCTGACCTTCTTACCTGGAAATCGCACAATTTAGGAGTTTTTAATAATACTTCATTCCTGAATACCAAAAGAGAACACTTTATTAGAATTGGCTGAGATAAATTTGTTTGACTTAACTCAGTGGTGCCAAGGTTTCAATAATTCATTAGCTTGCAATAGTAGGGAGGCTACCTACCAAGGACAGATTAAATTCAACCATAAGCTCAATAGGTTTCCTTTGTAATATATGACCAGAATCAAATCCACACTTATTTTTTAAGTGTCCTTATACCAGTTCCATTCTATGACAAGGAAGAATGGTGACTTATTGTTACAAGGGTTACATGAGAACAAAATCTACATTATTTAAACTATTTTTGTTGTTGTGTCTACATCATGTGGAGAGAGGAACCTTCATATTCATAATCAAGCTAAACTCCCAATTATCTCTTAATTCACAAGCTCATCATATGGATTAAGGAAATAATTATGGCAAATCAATTTGTTATGCATCTTACTGACCTTGAGAAAACGAGATGGGATATTTGAGAATAATTAATTAGTCTTATGCATGTTTAATCAACTGCAAGTAGATAGTCTATCAAATGCTCTTATTATGTTGCCTATACTAGTGTTTACTTATAGATAGTTTGATGTAAGGCTCCTATAAGCCAAATCCTTTTTTGGAATTCATATGTATATTTACTTTAAAAATATAATAATCTTCTTTGTTATGAAAAATTAAAAAAAATAATTAGGAGCTAAGGGAATCTGGCAGGGGGACCCCCTTTCCCATACTTATTCACCATTGTAATGGAGGTACTTTACAGGATCACTAAGGAAAACATCATGAATTCAAGCAACTTCAATTATTATTATAAGTGTAAACATATAAGGATCTTGTGCTTTGGATGTATTGATGATCTACTACTTTTGTAGTTAGGATCCTTAGTCTCTTAATATCATCATCAACTTATCAAATTAATTCTCCACCTTATCTTGTTTGAAGGATAATTTTTCATAAAGCAAGCTAATGGTTTCTGTTGGAGTCACTAGCTTACCAATCTTCACCAAAAAAAAGATTGTTTAATAGCAGCTAGTTATTTAAACTCACTAAAAAGAGAGTCTTTGCTTAGAAAAAGAAATTTCTATCTTTGGAAATCTATATTCATCTCACTAGGAATGTACTATCTAACCTAAACACATACTGGGGGTTCCCATATGATGCTAGTTAAAGGTGTTATTAAGGAACTGGAGATAATTATGAAGAAGTTCTTATGGACAGGAGACAATATTAATAAGCCTTATGGAGTAAAACTAAATTGGAATAAAGTATGTTCACCAAAATAGAAGGAGGACAGTGGCTAATCTCATTAAAAAACAAGAACATAATGATCCCAGCTAAATGGATATGAAAGTTAATAGCAGATAAGGAAACTGCCTAGGTCAGATGGGTTCATGCACATTACCTCAATAACAACAACTTCTAGAATATCAAGGAAAAATGTGAACTCTCTTAGACTCTACTGAACTGATAAGGATAAGAAAAAAATCTTTACATTAAAAAGTAGAATGGAAATGGAATTTTAAGCTTAGTTTTGGTATGATAATGGATGTCTAATAAGTCCACTTTGTCAAAAGCATGGACTATCCTTCCTTAGGAATAGACTTCCGCTCAATTCCAGAGTCTCAAGTGTAATTAACAACAACACCTGACATTACTAACATAGAGGTCTATCACTGCTTGTAGCTAATCTGCCTAGCTACAAGCCTAGATCCTCTAAGCCTAACCTTCCTACTTAGATATTACACAATTCTGGAGTTTTTGATAATGTTTTATTCCTGAACACCATAAGAGAACAATTTATCATAATTAATGGGGACAAACTTGTTTGGCATAACCCAGTGGTGCCAAGGTTTCAGTAATGTCATAGCTTGCAACATTAGGGAGGCTACTTATCAAGGATAAATTAAATCCCCATCAACTTAATAAATTTCCTTTGTAATATACATCCACAATTAAATCCACACTTATTTTTTAAGTGTTCTTATACCAGTTCCATTTGGTATAGCATACAATAGAGGCTTAGAAAATTCTATGATAAGGAACAGTGACAACTTATTTTTTGCATGGACGAGTAGTATTTACATGAGTACAGAATATACATTGTTTATAACTATTTTTTTGTTAGTGTCGAAATCATCTGGATAAAGGAACCATCGTATTCACAATGAAGCTAAAACTCCCAAATATCTCTTAATTCACAAGCTCATCATATGGATTAGGCAAATAATTATGGAAAATCAATCTGTTATGCATCTTACTGACCTTAAGAAAGATATATGGGATATTTGAGGATAATTACTTATTCTTATACTTGTTTAACTACTAGAAGTATATAGTCTATCAAATGCTCTTATTATGTTACCTACACTGGTGTTTACTTTTGGATAGTTTGATGCAAGGTTCCCATAAGACAAATCCTTTTTTGGAATTTATACATATATTTACTTTCCAAAAATAATAATCTTCCTTATTATGAGATGTTGAAAAAAACAATAATTAAGAAAAAAGATATAATAATTTAATACACAAAAAATTTTGCTAGTAGACATTAAATTTAAAACAAAATCCCATTAGACTCACGATAGAGGACATGAAAAGTAATGGAGTAGAATTAAAATTGCTAAAACTAAGAATAGAATAAGTAGACCAATCAATGATTCATTGAAAGGAAGAGGAAATAAGGTGCGTATTTGTATTCTTGGCATTAAGTAAACTTAGTAATTTCATCTATAAAAATTGTAATTGTCTCCTCAAAGGATGACCTAAGTATAACAGTACTAATAACAACACAAGCTGAGTGGGCCTTTTGAGATTTGTTTCGCTATTTTCAATACTTGTATTTGGTATAGCTCAACTCATGATAATAAAGACAGATAACTCCCCTTACATCCTAACTCCAGTTTTTTGACTTCTCTCCAGTTTTTTGACTTCTTGTACCTCCTCCTCCATTTTTAATCCTATACTATGACCACCTAGTTTTAGATCTATTATTGCAATTCACAAGAGCACTAAGAGCTTAAATAGTTGGAGTAATAAAGCCACTAGTATCTATGTCAAGTATTTGAGTAAAGAACTCTTGTAAGGAGGAAATCCCAGTGTTAAAAAGAATAGGAGATTTAGCAATTTCAAACTAAGAATTAAGATTAACCAAAAAATTTATTATCATCATCTACTCTTGCTAAACTTTAACATCAAACTAGAAATTATCAAGACATTAATCTCTTTATAAGTCTTTTTAAAATTTAAAAAATAAACCTAAAAGGACATAAAATTTACCTCCAACCATCGACATGAAAGAGAAGTGGCGAAGTCTTCTAGTGGCACATGAAACTCATTTGTTGGGTTTCTAATGATTGGAGTATAGGGAAAAGCTAGTTAACTATAGGCGCCAAGTGTTATCTAAAGAATTCTATAGATTCTACTTACTAAAGGGTGGCAAAGGGCAAACTCTAATGTATAAGGCTCCTCACTTTATTAGGGTTGAGGGAGAGTCATCAATTATACATGCATCCTTTTATTTGTATTTTACAAAAAGATTGTTTTTGTAACTATAACTTGTGACCTTCCATTCATAAAGGAGTAACCTTACTAATTGCTCTAATGCTCACCCTCATTTTACTTAATAAAGGCAGAATTAAAATAAAAGAAAAATTAAATAGGCAAAATTTTTTATTATGATTTGATTTTTATACCATGATATTAAGAAAATAAAAGTAATTTTGTAGATGCTTTATTCATAAATATTGTGTGTATATATATAAAATCAAGCATACGGTTAGTTAAAGGTATATTAATTAGGAAGGTATTACTAATTAGGATTCTATAGTTTAACTTACGATCAAGCCTA
>JANZXR010000001.1:5687082-5697572 GCA_027575705.1 Erythroxylum echinodendron
CACAACCTCTTTTCCCACATTGGAGCTAGGCTCCAGACCTTCCAAAATCACGGCATTCTTGTCACCATGCCCCTCCGAATCTTCTCTACTAGTAGGTTGCCCCTCATCCATTTCGTCCACGGTTTGAATGGGGGCGGAAGCAGTACCAGCCTCTGTAGCATCGAATCCTCCAGACTCAGTCCCCTACCACTGGCATTCAGATCCTCTGGCGCCTTATTAAGCTGGAAATGTCCAGCTTCCGAAGTAGACCTCTCGGGCAAGTCCTTCTCCAAACTATCTCCAACTTTCTCCTGAAGCCCCTAAGACAACCCTGTTTTCCCCTGAGAAGTTTCCCCAATCTGCTCCGGTATTTTACCTGAAACATCGCCCATCGCCTGGGAGACATATAAAACCTCATCAGCTACCAAATCAGAATGCCACCCAGATTTGAACATCCTACCTGTGGCAACCCATTTTTTAGACATAGTTGTTGGCTTCCAAGGGTACGAAATGGAGATTACATCCTGAACCAAAGCTCCATCTTCTCCAAGTCACATAATGGCCAACTTATCAGGTAACTCAGCCATTTTTGAAATTTCAATACATATTTTAGCGTACCTGATTCTCTCCATGGTTGCTGTCTGAGAATCCATGCAAATTGGTTTACCTAAAGCACTAGCCAAGTAGCTCAAACCTTCCACAGTCCAGTACTCCATCGGGAGGCCATGAAATTGTACCCAAAGCGGCAGAACGTCTATCGACCCAAGGTCTAGCCCCAGCCTTGGCCTCCATTGCCGCAAAAACAAGGGTTGATCTCCAATGTGCCAAGGACCCTGCTCAAGGATCTCCCCTGTATTTGAAGACTCGTAAAACTTGAATAGAACTGACCCATCTTCCATTAGCATGGTCTTCTCAAGACCTTTGGTTCGCGAGCGAGCCATAGCCCACGCATGGATCACTGGAAAGGCCACTCTCTTGGACCAGAAAAAACCCACCAGTGCCTTCGACCAAGCTCTTGCTCCAGCCTCGAGCAACTCCAATGGAGGAGAAAACACACCCTCTTGCATTACATTTGGGTAATATTTCAGTTGTCCTTTGTGATGTTGCCTCCGCACCTTGGTCCTCCAAGCTCCATTCACCGTCAAAGGTGGAGTGGGTTTCCCAGAATCACCACCCATGCCCTCTTGATCTGCAATGCTTGGCCCACGAGACAGAGGAGGAAAATCCTTCATCGAAGATGGGTCTCCCATTGTCGGGACTCCCACCAGAAAAGAGCGTCCAGAAGTGTTCAGACGCGGTAGTGAAAAGACGACCCAACCCCTTGAAAAGAAGGAAACAAAGGTGGCAGGGAAGGGTAAGAAAGAAGGGCATAAAGGGAAAAGACCTAGGGTGGGCGGGAAGGAAGAGTAGAGAGAAGGCAGAGAATTCAAAAGTAGAGAGCGGATGGATATTTTTTGGAAAAAAAAATTATTTTGCTTTAGCTTTTAATTATGTATATTCATTTTCAAATTTAGTAAAAGAATATATTTGTATGAGTTTATAATTTTTATTTTTGATTTTAGTTTCTTTCGATTTTGTTAATTTATGAAAACAATACGGTTTTTTTTGGCATAAAGTGATTTACCACCAAGTAAATAGTTTATTTAATTATATTATTAATTACTAGTAAGATTTGTAATTGATATAATTTAATAATTTAATTTTTATAATTATTAAAATTTATTTTTTAAATCAATATATTTATCTTGAAATATATAATTTCATAATATATATTAAAAAATAAATATAAATTTATAAATAATTTTTTCTTATGATATTATTTATTTTTATAAATATAGTTCTACTGTTACTAATATTTATTAATAAATATTAAGAGATTAAAATAAAATTATTTACGTAATTAATTTATATTTAGATTTGATCCAATGTTTAATTATTATCAGTAATAAATTACATTGATATTAGCAACTAAATAGAAAATAAAAATTAAAAACAAAAAATGAAATAGAAGTAGAAACAAAATCAAACCGATCCTAAAATAGTACAATGTTTACAATATTATAGCTAATAGCATTATTTGCTTCATTAAAAATGAATTTACAAAGAAAATGGATTTTTTTAATGATTTATAAATCTCTCATTAGGAGAAAGACCAGAAGACTAAAAAAATTTAGTACATCCATATTCCATGCACGTTTTGTCACCTCGTTTGTAGTGAGAATAGGCCAAGATATATGACACTAAACAACAGATGTTTGTCTAAGAAAAGAATAATTGTAAGTTCTTTTCTATTTCTTTCAATCCTTTTTCTTCTTGTTGGATTGTAACTTGAAACAAAATCACTTTAGGAGTGACCTAACACTTTTCACCTCTTTTTTGTGCCATCATACATTGTATGGCTCTCTAGTTTAGAATGATGTGCAAGAATTTAACGACGAAGTCTGAAAGAAGGTGATGGTGGACTGGTGGTGGCTCTTTGATTTTCCTCAGCGTGCGCCGTCCCAACATCCTTTCCGCACGCCCACTAGCATATATGGACCTTTTAGTCTTACAATTGCATTACGTATATTTCTTTTCTAGAAGGAAGAAGTGAAGTGTCACTAAACTATTGTAGTGTAACTGTAAGGCTTAAAGCCTAAAGGCTAAAGCTGAAGGAGTTGCAGATGAATCATAGCAATCGCAAAAGTTGCTAGAATGTCATAGGGCCGTCGCCTTATTAAGAGGCCATTCCGTTGCACACTTGCTCCCCACCACAATAATTAGGGTGCAAAACTCCACTGTTTGTTAAGGATGCTCAGTGCAGATAGCTGGTAGAAATAAGATCCACTAACAGAGATCCGTTGGACAAGAGACCACAGATAATAGAAGAAGGCCCATGTCCAAAGAGATCAAAAATGGCGAACACAAAAGAGAAAAGGAAAGAAAATAAGTAGATGAAGTTGAACAGTTCAGTAAAAGGGTTAACTCCTATTGGAGAGAGAAGCGTATTTCAGAGACAGACAAATTCGCCACTCTTGTTACTTTCCGTTAATTCCCTTGTCTGTGAAAGGCAACTGGTCCTCTATATGCATGTAATGGAAGGAAAAATTTCAAAAGTTACAATTTTTCTTGACCGGGTATGCTTGTTTTCTCCTAAAAACAGCAAAGATTGTTGCTTTTCTGTTTGTAATGAATGATTGACCTAGTTTGTTGATCTTCTGAGCCATTCTTTGCATTTACTGTTTCAATATTTTGGATTTAGTTATGTTATCTCAGATAAATGTGTTTTCTTTTGCCAAAGGAAAGGCGTCTCCATAACTCGGATCTCCTAGCTCTGTATAGCTTAGGTGATTACTTTAAATGGATTCCTCTTGGCCTTTTTGAAAACTTCTGGTATTGGCTTGAGGCCCCAATAAGCAGCAATTTTCTTTTAGGGGTGTTTGGAAACCAATAATTTGAATCCAATCCATTAATTTTATGTAATTGAATTCAATTCATATTTTGGAATGTTAGAAAAAGGTTGACTTGAATTTAACAGTATAATTGAATCTCATTTTCTTTATGAATTCAATTCATATCTTAAGCGATGTGAATTGAATTCTAAATTAAAGAGACTGAACTTTTTTACAAAAGGAGATGCGGCTCGATTTAAGAGAGAATTATCTCACTTGCAAATTTATCTGGCTTTTTAGATGTTCCCTCTAAACACGAGAAGGATTTTAATAATCTTTTTAGTTATTTCATTCTTTATTTTTATTTGAGAGAATCTTTAGTAAAAGCTTTTTATAATGAAGCAACAATTGGTACCATAGAGAAGCGGCCATAAACGGGAGAGTCTTGACTGATTTGAAAGATCGATATTTTCGCTTACTTGACAAAATTTTGTTCTAAAAGTAAAAGAAAGGGAATAATTTCTTCTACTATGTTGGGATATCTTATCTGTTTTTTCCGAAAAATAGATATTTCCAGAAAAAATTTTAAGCTCAATTTTTTTTAAGAGTTAATTCTTTTCAAAATATTAAAATTTTTTTTCAAATATACACATCATAAATATTCAAATTACTACAAAACACACACACTAATTACATACTATTTTTAGTTATATATGAAAAAGTCATATAAATTAGTTAATTGATGGGATGCTGATACGGGTAAGAAGGATGGTAAATGTATTCTCTGACTTTGTTTATTTGGTCGCCGCCATATAGGCGTAGATTAGTGCCTGGCTATTGTACATTAAGCGCAAATGAATATTTATTGTCACTGGAAGTTGCTTTTGAGTTGCATGGCATGTAAAACCATCATATGTTGTTTCTGACTCCAATAAATCAACAAAAAAATCGTCACAAGTTGTGCCTATTCCATAAATGCATATATCCATCAGAAATTTAGAGTAATTAAATAATACTCTTACCACATACTTGTATGAATGAGATGTGTATTCCTGTTTTGAATCAGGAAAGGTGAAGTTGGCCGTATGCATTGCATAAAACTTATCCAAGAAAAGTATATAAGTAACAAGAACCTCGACTAAGGATATGGAAGATTTATTTTGGGCAGCATATCAGAAGAGTTAAAAGTTTATATTGACGCTTTTATAACTTGCAACCATACAGTGGAAGTTATGTGCTTAGCTTTTTTTGGGGTTTCCTGGCAGCTGGTTTTAGTCCACACGAAAACATGCCTCATGAACTAGATTTGTGTAGTTGGGATGGATTCAGAGTGTGAACTTATGCCTCTTTCACTTCTGCTATTTTCTGCAAATCTCGAGCTTGCCTGATGTAATCCTTTCTCCTTCTCTTTTGAACTCCACTCAGACAAATAATAGTCTTCTTCTTTGGCAATCTTAGATGATGGTCCACAGAACATCCCACCCCACTGTGGGAAGTGTATTAAAGTAATTGGGAGGGTGCAGCATACAATCATAACACCCATTAGTGTTATCCCTGTTTCTTTCGAGTACTTGGATCCTCTAAAAAAAATTAGTTGAGTTATAACTGCTCCAACATTTCCACCTCCTCCTGTCATACCTGATACTAGTCCCAATGACCTGGACATGGACAAGGGGATTTGAAGATGGAATCAAGATAAAATACTGAGTAATTGAAATTCATTTTCTTTCTCATAGTTCAAGTTATATGATGCAACATACGTATGTGCTTATGAGCCATACAGTGTGCATGTAATTACTTTTGGTGTTCTAGGTCTATGCAGTTACGCCATCTATATGTGCTAATAAATGTGGAAGCTCTTTACACGGCTACATAGCATCCTTGTTATTAGTTTTAATTGTCTTTTGGTTGACTTGTCATTCACATTGTTCTTTATTGTTAGGATCTAAAAATAGATGGTTAAGTGGATTCCTAAGTATGCTTCCAGTTACATTAGTTTGTATCATAAATAGCAGGTTACTCCATGGCTACTTTGACATTTTCAAAATTTTCACCTTTTGTAAAATAAGAAACAAGAAAAGTAAATTCAGCTGTCTCTCAATTATGTGCATGATTTAACATGAAACTTTGGATTTCCATGACTTTGGGTACTTAATTATTGAACCAATGTTTTTATGTTGAAATGCTATGTATTCTCGTAAAATTTTCAGCAGAGTTGATCTTGCCTGCAAGAAATCCTTTCTCGTTTTAGGGGCAGTGGAAACCTGAGTTTCAGAACACATTACCTCCCTTTTATTTCTGCTTACCTTTAGAGTGTAGACCTTTGATTTATTTTGTTATTTGAATGAGTGGGTGTGAAAGATAGTTTTCAGAATGACACTCTTTTTAACAATTGAGTTTTGTGGTAGTATGTGTTTGTAGATCATATTCTTTTGAACAAAATCAAATGTCAAAGTCAGAAACCTTACCTTCGTGAAACGAAGGGAACAACTCCAAACGTCATTCCACAGGCAGCTTGGCAAAACAAAGAGAAAGCAATCATCACCGCAATTGAAGCACTTAGAGATGTTACTCGCCCAAGAATGATACAGAAAACACCTCCCATTGTCTGCGCTATCCACAAAACCCAAAGCCTGCCCCTCATCCCAAAACTTTTGGATACTAAATCTGATATCATTCCTCCAGCTGGCCTTGAAACCAAATTTGCTAATCCAAAACTTGCTGCAATAATTCCTGCCGTATGGAGTTTCAAATCAAACCTGTCATAAAAATATTCTGCAATGATGTTGTCGACTGTCAGCTCTACCCCAAAGCAATATCCATAAGTCAACGCCAGGATCCATGCTCTGTAATTCGTGATCCCTTGGTATAAGACATGGGAGAATTTATCTTTTGGCTTGTCCCCTGATTTTTGCAACCTCTTGAAGTTACCATCAGGTAAGTCTTCTCCAAACATCAAGACAGCAATCGCTGACAAGGTTTGGAAGAAAGCAGGTATGAAGAAAGCTATTCTCCAAGCTGTAAATTTGACTGCTCCAATGTCACGAATGAGGCTAAAAACAAGTGGCATAATAAGCTGTGTTGCTCCACCCCCAAGGTTGCCCCAACCACCTGCAGTACCATTGGCAGTGCCAACTACTCGGGCTGAAAACATTGAGCTCATCCAGTATTGCGTTGAGACAAAGGTGGCTAGGGAGAAGCCTGTGAAAAAACGTACAAGGAGAAAAGAAGCTGGTGACGAGGCAAGTGAAGTGAAATAAACAGCCGGTGCAGTGATAAGGATTAGTGAAGCAGAGGCGATACGTGGTCCAAAAAGGTCACAAGCAGTGCCCATGGCAATTCGAGCAAAGATTGCACCGGAGACCGATGCAATTCCTGCGTTGCCAATGTCTGTGGCAGTGAGGTTGAGATTGTCACGGATGATGGGAAGAAGGGGCGGAGCAGCAAAAGTTGACACAAAGCAAGCAAAGAAAGATACCCATGACAGATGAAATGCCCGCATGTGGGGCGCTGCTGCTGAAAACAATCTGAACTCGGTTGCCTTGTGCTCTGAGTCCACAGGGAGAACAAATTTGGAAGGCTGAGAGTCCGATACTGCAGCTTCCACCTCCATGCTTGTTTCTTGTATGGAAGTAATGGAAGAAAATATTCTCGAGTTTGGATTAGGTTTTTGGACGCAGTATCTTGCCCTTTTACAGCAGGTAAAGTCTTAAGCAGTTTGTTTTCTCTCCAAATAGAGTATTTTATAGAGGGAAAAGTATGGAGATTGGCAGTTGGCAAGATTATCAATAAGAGAAGCAAAGGAGCTATTTCAAAAAAAGGAGCTATTTCAAAAGCCTGGAGGATACCTAACTTGAGATTTCCATGAACTGAAGGTTCAACATTTGTGATTTATTCAGATTTGTCGTGTTGTAGGACAGGAGGAGGGAATACTAAATGGGGAGATATAATTAATAGAGTTGGGTGAGAGAAAAGAAGGTAGGATATAAATGACCAGACAGAAGAATCAGGGTTTTACGGGATATTTAAAAACAAAGAGAGGAGTATCAAAGAGTTTCCTTTAACATTCGTATTTGTCATTGTCTGCTACTTGGTTCTGTAGGCAAGTGCCAAGGAAGAGCTTGATTCGTATAGGCACAAGACTGAGTTTGTATATGAGTTTGATTACTACTTGAATATCAAGTATGGAGACAGAGTTGAGAGAAAATTGTGGTTAGCTGGCTTTGGAAATCTGTGCAAGATGGGTACAGCAATGATGTAGGGGATTTTCTTTTGTTCAAACTGGGTTAGCAGCAGATAAATGACCCTTTGCATGTAAGAAAGGCAAAGTTTTGAAGCTAAAAGCGTACACTGCCGCCGAGTCTCAATATCCTACTGTCCCTCCAAGTGAGGAAAATGCAAGTGCAAGGAATTCCAAGAGTTGAAAGGGAGTAGTTTGGCGACAATTGCTCTTGGAGCTTGATTTTCATAGCTAGT
Source organism: Erythroxylum echinodendron (assembly GCA_027575705.1). Classification (NCBI taxonomy): domain Eukaryota; kingdom Viridiplantae; phylum Streptophyta; class Magnoliopsida; order Malpighiales; family Erythroxylaceae; genus Erythroxylum; species Erythroxylum echinodendron. The sequence goes on from JANZXR010000001.1 coordinate 5,694,909, forward strand.
TATGTTGACTTGAGAAAGGAAAATTTGTATGATATGAGAAAGAAGTTAAATGTACACGTTGCACCAAGCATTGACTTTGGACAGCAGGCAGAGTAGGTTGAAAGGAATTGGATTCGTGTATATACTGACAGATTCCTTGAACGTTCTTCTTCGAGAGTGTGAGGACAAATGTGTCCTCATCGTGTTCTTGTTCATCCATTGACATTCTGAGACAGCTTCATTTCTGGTTCTAAGCAGCTCGACTTTCCAAATACGCATTTACGCCTTTATGGTGAATTAGTAATGGTTAATAAATAGACTCTGATTGTAATGGTCACCAGAGTCAACATACCCATACCATGAAACTTAATGGGGACTGGGAGCACAAGTGTATGAACTTGTAAAACTGGCTGTCAGGGTAATCCGGTCATTTAAGGACGCCATTGATGTCTGTTCCTAATTTAGTGGAGTGGAGGAATATTCATAAAGATTCATGAATCAAGTGATCCTGATACCGAGGACTCAGTATTTGTATTTTCAATTATACCATCAATCAGTTTTTATTTTCTCTTAATTAATAATTATTAACTTGATTTACCGTCCCTAGGTAGTGGTCCCACGAAATCAATCATTTAATCTTAGTGCTTGTACAAGTCAAACAACAAAATTATTTAATGGACCACAAATTAGCACAAAAGTAAGAACGTGTTTTTAATGAACTTAGTCAGTTTCTACTTTGCCTGCGGCAACATTGTCAACTTGTATGATGTAGCTCTATATTATTGTTAATTATCATTTTATATTCTGCTTGAAGCAAAGATGAAGCAATTTTCTTTTATTTGGTCAAGAATGAGATGATAAGGTATTGTTTCCTTACCCAATTCACTTGCAACAAATTTCTCTAGGACCTAAACAGTTTAGGCAAGATATATGTAAATAGGTCTTTAATAATTTAATCTCTAATATTAAGATTATTTAGATAAAATTTAATAATTAAGCCCTGAGGTTCTATCTTAATAAGATAAAATCTTGTTAAGAATTAATTTAAAAATATTCAAATGTACGGAATTTATTTGGATAAATACATATTTTTACAAAACTTCTACGAATGTATCCTAGGGTTCAACTCTAATTCATACTCTCATCCTGTCTCAAATTTGTAAAATTTATAAAAAGTCGTCTTTTTCTTGGCATAAAAATTTACTTGACTAGCTGCGTACTGCTGTCTTTTTGCAGTGCATGTCAAAATCGTGCATTTGACAATCTGAACTACTCGTGGTTTATGGAGTTGGTCATTTCAGAAATTGCAAGTAAATGTGTATGTATAGAGTTCTCACGCCACCCGCCGACAGAATCTTAGTTATTAGAGACTTGACCCAATAGTAGGAAACTAGGAGAATTTCTTGGATTCTGGTATAAAGTTGCGAATATCGTATTAAATTTCGTATCGGATTAGATTCTATAATAATGTACTAGTACTGATTAATACCAGATATTCTTTGGGATAATTTGTTAAATTTATAAAATAGTTTCAGATTTTTTTAGAAATTACAAAATAGTTCATTGTCATATTATATTGTTGTACTATAAACTTTATAAGTTTACATCAACCTCATTTCTAAAAATCATAATAATAAATAATAACTATAATTAATATGAAATAACAATAATTTTTAGATATTTAACATATAAATAATGACTACAATTAATATAAAAATATAATTATCATCATACAAATATAAAATTAAGAACAATACAAAGTATTTAAAATATTACAATTTCATCATATAATAATTAATAATTATATCAAAATATTCAATAAAAAGAATAATAATTATTCTTAACTCTCAAACTATTACGATTTACGACAAAAGCTCGTAATAAGGAACCAACCAACTATAAATAATACCTATAACAAAAACATTTACAATTACATTACATATATATATCAAATATAAGTAAATTTAAAAAGGAGAAAAAACAAAAATTTGAAACTTCATTCAATCGTCTATAGAAGGATATCTGCTATAACTATACTGACCTCAGTTTTCATTTAGTACAAAATCCTCATCATTGAGAGGAGTCTCATTATCATCATCATTCAAATTTAATGCACCAAATGACATGTCAATGCTTTCCTAACCACGATTATCTTCTAAGTCATTCATATCTATCAAATTTGGTTGCTCAGAAATCCAATCCACCAAAAGATCGATATTATCAATAGAAATTAGATCTGTCGAACTACTTGTGCTATTAATACTTATAGTAAACACTAAATTTTAATTATTAGAAAATTATAAGAAATTATATTGAAAATAGTAATTATAATAACATACATTTTCCGAAGCTTTAAATTGTAACAAATAAATACCAAGTCATTCAATGTCTTGTGCTCCATTTCATTCATTTTCTTAGAATGGAAGAATTCAAATGTGCTCCAGTTTTGTTCATAGTCTGTTGCACTCACACATTGACTTAAAATCTGAATTGCAAAACTTTGTAATTCTGGAACACCACTTTCTAATTGATCCCACCAAGAAACTGTAAGTCGTAAGATATAAAAAGTAGCGTTACAAACAAAATAAATTGATAATTAATTTTCAAAAAATAAGAAAAAGAAACAACTAATACCTGGAGAAAGTTTTGCTCTTTGTTGAATAGCAATCGACAATCTAAAATCCC
>JANZXR010000001.1:5720067-5730533 GCA_027575705.1 Erythroxylum echinodendron
CTATTAGCGATGTTTTCCTCTTTTAGCTACGAAACTTAAACGTAGACAAAATGTATTGGCAACGTTTTAGGAATAACGTAGCTAATTGTTTTTAGCTACGTTTTTTGAAAATGTAGCCAAATGTTTTTTGCTACGTTTTATAAAATAAGATCAGATTTTTAATAAACATTTTAACAAAATGTTATATCATATTAATTATAATTATTTGTAAAATTTTAAATCGATTTTATTGTATATAATAATTATATTTTTTGTGTTAATTTATTATACAAAAATAATTGATAATTTGAAGCATTATATATAAAAATAAATATCATTAAATAATACAAAGAAAAAGAATATTCTTAGTATATAAGATTTTAATTACAACTTTAACAATCCTTATAAACAAAATAATAATTAAAGAGACTAGTTTACAAATTATAAATACTAAGATTACAAAAAAAATTTACAACATAACTAGAATGACTTTAGATTTGTCTATGTTGATGAGAACAACTTCATACGTCAGCCATCATATATGAAACATTAGCCATGAAGATCATGAAAGTAACTTCAAAATCAGTAGAGTGCCTAAAATTATGCATAATTAAGCTAATTTGTTTTCAATTAGGAAAGAAAAGAGGGCAATGAAATGGGAAAGTAATCCAACAAAATATTCATTGAAAACCATTAAGTACTTTCCAAAGTACAACTTTATCATGTAAGCATTCAACAATCCAACCTAAGAGTAAAACAAAAAGCAAGTGTTATAACACATGCATTGGGTACATCCATAGCTTGAGTAAGGTTAAGAATACTTTAAACAATAAGAATAATGCTTGATGAAGAAAGACAAACATGAATGTTTAAATGCTTACCCTTTGGCGACGATGTTGAAAATCATCACCAAAGGCTTATGTTTAGCTATGATTTTAAAAACGTAGCGAGAAAAAATGTGGCTAAATTTCTACATTGTTGTAGTGAGCGGAATTGTTAGCAGAAGTTTTTCTATAGTTGAAAATGAATGTCTTATGAGAGAATCAAAGCATGAAAGAAATAACACCAACTCATATTCTCAAAGTTACCCAATTATTCAAAGATAAACAATATAAACTGCAAATAAATATAATGATTGAGCTTCGACATTGATCTGAACTCTGAGCCCAACTGGGAGGCTCATACTCGGTGAATGAAACAAATCCATCATGACTTTTATCATGAATATCCGTCTTTCTTTTACTTCTATGCAAAATTTCCTTCAAAACCATAACTTGGAAACGAACCTTGACTTCAGATTTCTTCACAGTTTTTATGATGAAACGATAATCTTGTGTAAGGTAAAAGAAGCTTTTACTCTTCCGGGAGATGAAAATTCCCTCAGAGCATCACTTCCACATATAGCTAACATGTCACACCAACCAATCACCATACTCAAACCTCACTCCTAATTAAAAGTAAAGAGTTGTCACATGATAGCGTCCTAAGTTTGAATGAAACATTACCTAAACACCTTCTTTCCACCGGAAGTTGACCGACTGATGTGGAGGAGTAGACTTTGATTCTTCATAAGGAAACCCCTTGCAAACCGACAAATCTCAATCATGTAAAGCTTAATATTTTTTTGCAACAGAATCTTAAGTCAACATGGGAACAATGGAACAAGCTAATTGATATGCTTTTCCATTTAATTACTAAAACACAAGTTTGTAAAGGCATCTTATCAACAATCCAGATTCAAAGATATTGCCAAATCAATTCAATGGTATCGAAGAAGTAAGCTACCATTTTCATGTTAGAAACTTATAACACATCTTTTTTTAAGGGCAAAACAGAGAAGCAATTAGAAAACAACAGAGAAGGACTAACCTGCATCAAATTTGAGTTAACTTGTGATTTTTTTTGTACGCCCATAATATCTCCTCGTTGCATTAACCAAAATCCCAAACCATGATGTCAAATTTCGAGTATATTAAAACCTAAAATTTGGAAGAGAGGGAGATGAGGGAGGGCAACCATGAAGAAGATTGAAATTAAGAGGATCAACATAAAACCCTAACCACTGTCGATTTCTCACTCCTCCACCCCTCTTTATCTATTTCCTCTTTTATTCGTTTTAGTATGAGAGAGCAAAAACAAGGTAAAGAAACTATATAAAACTCAAGAGTTACCTTCTGAAACCCACATTCCTTTGTTTGATTTGTTCGATTATGCTTGAACTCTCCAATCTCACCAAAAACCAAATGGGTACGTAATCAAATTCAAAATCGATGAAAATGAAGCATAAACACAATGGGAGGTTAAAAAAGAGGAGTAGCACGCAATGTCTGCACACAGAGAAACAGAACAACAAGATAATGAAACAAATTTCTGATTTCATTTTCGTTCCCTCTTATAACTAGTTAGATATTTTGTGACGATTTACAAAATAGTCACAAAAGGGCCATTTTTCAAGACGATTTTTGAAAATCATTGCTAAAAGGGTTAATGAAGTCATATTTTGGCATCAAATGAGAACACACTTTGCTACATTTTTAAAAATCGTCATAAAATGTTGACCATTTAGCGATGATTTTTAAAAATCGTTACCAAATTGGTGACGATTATCTGAAATCGTTGCTAAATGGTCAACATTTTACGATGATTTTTAAAAATGTAGAAAAATGTGGACCTTTGGTAACGATTTTTAAAAATCATCACCAAGGGTTTTCATTTGGTGATGAATTTAAAAATTGTCGCTAAAGGTTCACATTTGGTGACGAATTTAAAAATTGTCGCAAAAAATTTACTTTTAGCTACGATTTTCAAAACGTAGCTAAATCTCTTCCTTGTTGTAGTGTTTTGAGGTTAAAGGGGAAAGATATCGGCTTATGAAAGGAGTTCAATATGAATGGGAGTCTATTTGGGAGCTCTGAGTTCAAGATAGTGTTGAAAAAAATTAGGTAGTTAAATGATAAACATATCCTTTGTTAAAGGTATATATGATCTAAGTGAAAAGGAATCTGTACCAACACTTGATTCTAGTAATGGAGAAGTTAGGTATACAACTAAAGGTGGAGAGCTTGTTGTTGGAAGATTATTAAGTCTTCAGATTAGAGAGAACGAGCTGGAGCAGTAAAAGGAGACCATCATCTATAGTAGATGCCACGTTCACAACAAGGTATGTAATGATTTTTGATTAGGGAAGTTACACAAACTTAACTAGTACTACTATTGCAAAAAATTTAGGACAATCAATTGTGAAGCATTTGAAACCATACAAGCTATAGCGACTCAATGAATACATGGAAATCGAAGTGAACAAGTCGAAATTGGTGTTTTATTCTATTGGATGTATAAAGATGAGGCATTTTGTAATTTATTTTCTATTCAAGCTGATCACATTCACATAAGAAGGCCGTTTGATGATCGATAATCACTATAGGTTAAAAAGGTTAACTATTCTAAACTGAAAAATGCATATGAATTATCCAATTCTCTTTGTTTTCTAGTTTGGGCGGCCATAATAACCAGCACTTACCAGTTAAAACAAATAACGATAGCGACCGTTCTCAAAAGGAAAAAGCGGTGAGACTGAATAAGATGATATGATACATTTTAACCACCAAAAAGATGGCAAGATCGCTGAAGACGAATGTAAGGTTGGCTATAATCACGGTAGAACTCTCAAAAGTAAAAATCTCTTATTGTCACAACTTAACGCACCAGTAATAGTAGTTAAAATACAGCCACATATTTTAGATAAAAATATGGATCGAACGTGAAAAATGTAACGGAAACATAACTATAAACAGCCATAAACGAAAAAAGCTTAAATTGCCAACCGAGATAGGATGATTCATAAGAAAATATCTGTAGGAGAATTCCTATATGCATTATCTATATCTATATATATATAGGAACCAAGAAAATCCCGATAGTTAGAAAGGAAAAAACTATCAAGCAAAAAAAAAAAAAAGAAAAAAGACAAGAGTAGCGAACATGAGGCCCCTCTCACCAGTTTTTCTTGTAGCAACAACAATTATCCTCGTCGGGCAAGTCGCCGTCGCCTCCAACCTATGCGCCAACGCCGACTACAAGCCACTTTGCTCCTCTCTTGTGAAGGGAATTGGGAATGCAGCAGCAGCCACAGAGAGTATTATTCAAAATCTTATTACGCAAACAAACCATGCAAAGTCTCAAGCGTCCAGGCTCGGAAAAGATCAGAAACTCGACGTTTGCATTGAGAACTACGACCTTGCGATTGATAGCTTGAACAAGGCCTTGAAGGCTTATAAGGGTCGTGACAAGTATACCGGTGACATAAATCTCTCTGCGGCCATCGCTTCTTATTCGACCTGTGAGGACACTTTTGATGAGTTCAATGTACCCTCCCCTTTGAAAAAGAACGACAACCTTATGGAGCAAACCGCCGCTACCGGCTTGGCAGTTGCTAAACTTGCCTAAGCGATCGTATTCGTCATTGCGTTCCGTACATATATGAATGTTAAGATCAGAATTGCATGGATATAGTATGGTTTCTCTTGTTCTGTGTTCATTTGTGAGAGACGTGTGAAGCCACACCATTATCTCTCTCTTATATTCTAAATTATAATTGAGTTCCTGTTTTCCGTGGAAGATGGTCTCGAACTAAAGCTCAATCTTTCATGGTTGTACCAACTCAACCCTCAATTCCATCTGTGGTTGGGCCAAACAATAGGCCCTTACATCACTACAACAGATAAGGTTATTGGCGATGAAATAAAACGTCGCTAAATATTAAAAAATTATCGCAAATGTTAATTTGCGACAAAAAATAATCACCGTCTAATGGTCTCTGAATCTCAGTAGCAAAACAATATCTGCGACATTTTCTTGAAATCGTTGCAACATGGTTTTGGATACACAATAATTTCGTCGGTAAAGCATATAACCAACGACAACAAAAAACATCATGCATAGGATTTTACGATGTAAATGTTTTGTAAAAAAAAGTTTTTACTTACTAAACTGAAGTCATAGGTAATTATTTTTAGTGACAATTTTTTTGGTAGCAGAATAGTTTTAGCTAATAATCTTTTGTTGTAGGTAAATATTTTTAGAGACGTTTTTCTAAAGTAGGTAACAACATTTTGTGACATTTTTTTGGTAGCTAATACTTTTTAATGACGATTTAGTTTTTGTAGCATAATAGTTTTAGCTACTAATTTCTAGTTGTAGGTAAATGTTTGCTTTATTTGACTGATGCTCATATATGTTGAGTTTTCTAATTGTGAACTCATATGGTGGGATAGGTTGGTTTCAATTTAGAGGGGAAATAGTTAGAGACCTATAAAAACTTAAGGAATGTTTTGTAAAGTAAATATTAAATGTTCTATAAAGTAAAGATTAAAAGGGGAAATGAAGGACACTAAACATAAAATCACTTTTTTTTAAATAATGGTTTTGCAGAAATTAGTAATATTGATAGATCTTGAATATATAGATGATCAATACCCGATGGTTTCACTAATCCTGAGTTTGTTGAGGGAGTTGAAGCTTTTATTCACTATGCACGTTCTGAACCTGCATATATAGAAGGTTTAAGGATCATGTGTCCTTGTAAAAAGTGCAAACATATTTGTTTTCTTCCTATTGATGAATTAATCTCCATTTGTTAAGAAAAAGGTTTGTTCCAAATTATTTGGAGTAGATATGACATGGGGAGCTAATAATTTGTAGCACCTCAAGGGTTAATTAAGTAAACTCGTCAATAAATGTGGATGGGTTTGAAAGGGGGACTAAATTTATAAAAAATAACGTAGGTGCAACTGAAAATCCTTATACCCAAATGGTTTATGATGCAGCTGGTTATACCTCTCAGGCAAATATAGAAAATCTTAAAGAAGAACCAAACCTATATGCAAAAAGTTTTGTTACTTACTAAAATCAACTAATCAAGAATTATGGCTAAATCGTGAAACCATGACTCAATTATCTTTAATTACTCGAATATTGAACATAAAGTTTGAAGGGAATATTTCTGATCGAAGTTTAGATAAAATTCTAGCTAGGTATAATGAATCATTGCCTCCTGATCATACAATGGTTGATAATTTCTACAATATGAAGAAACTTACTAGGGGTTTTAGTTTGCTAGTTGATAAAATTGATTGTTGCAATTTTGGAAGTATGTTGTTTTGGGCAATCTAGGTTCAAACCTAGAAAGGGTTTTATGAAACAAAAATTAGTACCCTAGAAGTGGATGCATTATTTCCTGCTAAGTCCGAGACTTCAAATCTTATATGCCTATAATGTTACTGCATCTCAAATGAGATGACATAATGAACATGAACAGGAAGATGGAATAATGAACCATCCATCGGATGCACTCACATGAAAATGTTTCAATAACACCTATTTTGAGTTTGTAGCTGAAAGTCGAAATGTTAGGTTGGGATTGTCAACAGACGGATTCCAACCTTTTGGTCAATCTAGCCAACAATATTCATCATTTCCAATCATAATTACTCCTTATAATTTTCCTCCATAGATGTGTATGAATGACGCATATATGTTTTTGAAGGTAATTGTGCTAGGGCTTACGAATCCAAAACATAAAATTAATGTATTCTTATAAGCATTGGTATATGAATTGTATGATCTTTGGGAATTTGGTGGAGAGACATATGATGTGTCTATTAAACAAAGTTTTTCTTGATAGTAGCTTTGATGTGGGCTATTAGTGATTTTCTGCCTATGCTATATTGTCAGGATGGAGCACAACAGGGAAATTGGTTTGTCCTTACTATAGTAATAATTTTGATGCATTTTATCTTCCTAACGGAGCCAAAACATCTTGGTTTAACAACAATATGAAAATTTTTCATCTAGATCATCCATTTATATGCAATAAACAAAATTTCATTAAGAATAGAATGGTACAAACACCTTCTCCCCCTTACAAAGTTGGTGAAGAGATATTGTAAGAGATTGATAAATTAAGGTTGCTGAAAGTTACAGAACTTGAAGCTAAAGAAGTTAATAAAAGCATTAGTAAAAACTTTGGTTAGAGAAAATGAAGTAACTTTTAGGATTTTCCATATTGGAAAAGTAATTTGAAACGTCATAATTTATATGTGATGTATATGGAAAAAATATTTTTAACAATTTGTTTAACACCATAATGAACATTGAAGGGAGGATAAAGGACAATACAAAATCACGAGTTGATTTGAAACTTTTTTGAAGAAGAAATGAGCTAGATAAAGATCTTGGCACTGGTAAATATCTAAAAGCATGTTACATTTTGTACAAAAAACAAAAAGAAAATTTGTGTGATTGGTTGAAAAGTCTAAAGTTTTTCGATGGTTATGTTTTAAATTTGGAAAGGTGTGTGGACATGAGGAAGTACAAATTATTTGAGATGAAAAATCATGATGGTCATGTATTTATGCAAAAGGCTAATTCTAATTACATTTTTGAAGTTACTACCGAATAAGGTTTTGGAAGCTATAAACGAATTAAGTTTGTTTTTCAAAAGCATAGCATCATCTTAAATAAAGTTGGCTGAAATGGAAAAACTAGAAAGGAAAATTCCACTTATCTTATGCATATTGGAAGAGATTTTCTCTTTAAGCTTCTTTGACTGTATGGAGCATCTATTCATACATTTAGCACACGAGGCCAAACTTGCTGGTGCGGTTCAATATCGATAGATGTGTCCGTTTGAGAAGTAATTATAGTTAATATTTAAATAAAACTTATAGCATGTATTAATCACATAATTGTAATATCCCTATTTGTAATGTAGGTATTTGCATCACTTGAAAAAAAACATCAAAAACGAGGTTAGAGTTAAAGGTTCAATATGTAATGCTTATTTAGTGGAGGAAGCAAGTAAATTTTGTTCACATAATTTTGAACTGCATGTGCACACAAGAGAAAGAAAAGTTCCTCGTAATGGCGATAGGAGAGTTATGGGTGATGTTGATGGTAACTTATCCATTTTCACATATCTAAGACAAACACATGGACGTTCAATAAGAAGAATATTAATAGTATAAGAAATAAAGGTACCCATGATTATATTTTATTGAATTGTCAAAAGGTTCAACCTTTCGTGTATTAAGTTTAAGTTGATTTGGAAATAAATTACTTAAGTTTTCGAAATTATTGTTGTTCACAACTAAAATACATAATAATGCTTTTAGATTATACGAGGAATAGTTAAGCGAGCTAATGCCCAAAACAACACAGGATGATATCAATAAAGAAGTTGAAAGACACTTTCCTCAATGGTTTGGGACATATGTAAGTTTCCACTTGTAATAATTGAAATGGTTGAATTATCATATCAAAGTGATTAGATGACATTATACTAATTAATATAATAATTTTTTGTGTAGGCCTTAGAAAATCCAATGGAGAACAAGTTCATATGTGATCTTGTAAAAGGACCTTTGCAAATTATTAATGGATACAAATTTCATACAAAATATCATAGTCATAGCGTAGCAAGAGTAAATAGTGGGGTTTGCATGGATGGAGAATTAATTGACTACTATGATAAAATTATTGAGATACTTGAAATTGAGTACCCTGCATTGCCAATAAAATAGATTGTGATATTTAAGTGTGAATGGTTTAATCCAACTCCTAATGTTTGAACAAAAGTGCACAGTTGATATAATCTAGTTGAAATCAATTAGCGAAGAAGATTTAGATAATTTGAACCTTCCGTGTTGGCAATGCAAGCGATCCAAGTGTATTATGTCTCTTTTCGTAGCTTACAATGAGATAAGTTAGATAGGTTGGCCATATGCAAAGTAAACTTAGAGGTGTTTTTTTAATTATATGGAAAAGGAGAAACTAAGAGAATTGAAAATAAAGCGTTTCAGGAAGATGTTTATGAAATAAATGCATATGTAAAATATGACAAGAATGAACCTTTAAACAATCCAAATAATGAATATGTTGAAATTTCATCTGGAGAGAGGCTGAGGAGGGCGAGAGATTTGAAGAGGAGCCTGATTTTGATTATAACTCCTCAAAAAAGGAAGACGATGATGATTTTTGATTTACAATTAAGTGTTGGTAGCAATTAATTTATGTTTGTAATAAATATTATATGAATAAATCTATTATTGCATTAACAATATATTAACAATATATTGTTAGATATTGAATTTATATTGTTCTATTATTGGAAAATTCAATAAGATGTGCATTTCAGGTTAAAAATATGCCACCAAAGAGAAAATAGGATATGATGCGGCCAAGGTTAGGGTACAAAGATTTGGAGAAGCCAGTGCATTTCCAAGTGAATCATCAGATTTTGTAGATGCTACATAATCAGCTATTGTACATCAAGCTGCTACATATCTATATGAGGCATCGCTTTCTGTACTTGATGCTATACCATCTAATAGCCCTACTATGCCATCCACCAACCCTACATCATCCACTACCCTATACCGACAGAGATATTAGGAGTAAACGTTGAGGATGAAGGAGGTGACTTTTAGTTTGGAGCTAAAGGAGTTTATGGAAGAACTTACTTTACACTTGTCAACAATTTGTAATTAAAATTCTAAAAATTATGTAATATATGATAACACCATAGGTTTATGCTAAAGTTATAGATTTTAATTTGAAAATGATCTAAATTAACGTATATATTAGGCTGGTTTTGTTTGGAACGTACTCAAGAAATTTCTCATCAAAGTTCAAGGAGAGGATAGATTTTGAGGTTTATATATGGAAGAATGTGTTGGGCCGCATTTTCGGAGCCCAACATTCGGAGTCATGACAAGTGAGCGAAGGGTTCTTATATTATTCTAACATCCATACTTGAGCATTTGAATAAATTACAATTCATTCTTATGTTGATACCCTCACAGATAAGCAATGATAAGCCCACATATACAAGATTTGTGACAGAAGCGTAACTTCCACAAGAGTAGTGTACCCACACTAGTCAGTCACTAAAATCATCAATCCTCTAAAGAAATGATCTTTACTTAATGACTTCAAGATGTTTATGTCAATTAACCAAGTCAATTTAGTTCTGTTGTAACTGATAGTCTACTAGTCGGTGTGTAGTCGAATAATACTAACATTTTCTATGAAACTTTCAGTTTCGCTCTTCGATTAGTCGGCTAATATGATGATAGTCGACTAGCACTAAGAAACTTTCAGTTCCGCTCTTCGATTAGTCGACTAATATGATGATAGTCGACTAGCACTAATATTTTACATGAAACTCTCAATTCCATTCTTCGAATAGTCGACTAATATGATGATAGTCAACTAGTCCATTTATCCAACTGACAGGCCTGATTGTTAATAGTCGACTAATATGATGATAGTCGACTAGTCCGTTTATGCAACTGACAGGTCTGACTGTTAATAGTCGACTGGTCCAATACGCCAACTGACAGATCTGCTTGATAATAGTCGACTTGCAACATGATAGTCGACTTGTAAGTATGAAATTTACAATGTACAACTTGGAAAGTCATGAGCAT
>JANZXR010000001.1:5730633-5745177 GCA_027575705.1 Erythroxylum echinodendron
ACTGTAAAGTTGCAACAACAAGTTGATACACATCTTCTTACTTCATTCCAAAATGCCATATCAGTATCATGGTTACAGAATACATACAGAATGTTTATGCTGATATGCTTCTAAGATCACCAGAAATGATTCACACTAATTTAATTACAAAAGGTCCGATATTATTGGAGATTTGCTAAAACTTTGCAAGGGCTTAGTTATGATCTACTGATTCTTAACCTGAGGAGTAGAAAATTTATGGGGTGAGCTGAAAAGCTCAGTGGTTAATATGTTTATAGCCAGTAATAATGAACCACACCCAGACATATATGAATGCTCATATCGGAATACTTATCAGCAAAGCATAACACTCAAATTACATTATACTTGACATATCAAAAATGCAATGCACAACATAATGGCTCGAGAATTTTGTGGAACAAAACGACGAAACTGAAGTTTATACCACGAAATGAAACGAGTCTGATTTCTTAGGATCTCATGGCCACAAGCGGGCAGTCGGGAGAAGGATATAGGTCATTGTGCACGAGACTAACAAAACGGATTCCTCTCTTGCCCACATAATAGGTTTTTCAAGGCTCATACATTTCATAATACATATTTATGCTTTCATGCTTCTTCAATGTTCTGTTTTTCATTCACACAACAGTAACAGAATTCTCACAAAGCAACATGATATACATTCACAGAATATTTTTCCCACATTCACAATGAGTAAAACAAACATATTCATCATACATACACATAATTATTTTAGCCCATCATCACAAAAATATAAACATATTACCCACCTATGTAACTTGATATTTTCAAAAGTCAAGCTTGCTCTTCTCCTTGTTCTTGACGTTGATATTATTGAGTTCCTAAGAACAAACATATTTTCATTTAATCAACACACACATATAGAGCTTTTCTTAAACCTAGCTATCTATGAATAAACTTGAGCTTAAGCTATTCTTGATTTTATCTAACTAGAAAACTAAGATCTATACAAATATAAAGAAAACACCATCCTCTTTTTCTTCTTCTTTCTTTCTTCATCTTCATCATATTCATCTTCACCATATTAAAACCTACTTCTTTCTACTTCTTTATTCTATCAAAACTAAAGAGTCATAAGGTTTACCTAACAAGAAAAACTTAGTTGAAACTCTTCCTTCTATCTTTTTCCTTGCTCTTTTCTTCTTCTTTCTCCTTGCTTCAGTTTCTTCTTCTCTCTTTCTAGATTTTTCCACGACTCTCTCCTTCTTTTTTTCTTTAACACACACGACATCTTCTCTCCTTTTGTCATATTAACTTAAAACAAGATTTTTTTCCAATTTTGTCCTTCCTTATTAAAGGAATTTCCTACTAACTCCTTCTTTAATTCATATCTCCTTATAAAATTCATTCCAAAAATTTCTAATTCATAAATTCTAATTTATTTTTCATGCTTGATAATTTAAATAAAATAAAATAAATATAATAAAATATAAAAATCCTAAAAACGGGACCCAACAGAATGTCTCTCGGGCGACAAAGGATTTTTATTATCGAAAGTTTAAGGTATAAAAAATATATTCTTTAATATTTTTTATTTTATCTAATTTTATACATTAATTAGATAAATATTGTTGTCTATAAGTACTTATAGTATGTTTTTCTTTTTTTCATAAAGAATTTTTTGGGATTCAAAATTTGATGTTATAATTTGTAATGTAAAGGAGAGATAAGCTCATACATATTATAGAGACTTTCTTGCTTCGATACACAAGAATGGTGTACGACTACCATATATATCGAAAGAAATATAGAAACGTTGGCAGTAGTATTGGGCATCCCCGAGGCAATATCCATTCAGAGCACAATTCTGCCAATAGACGTAGAGGACACCAGATGGGGAGAGAGTCTGCCCATACACATTAGAGGATCTTTGACCTACCAGGAGCATGCACTTCAACTTCTAAGCATCAAAACTTTAAACTTACATTCTGATTTTTGTACTGTGATGTATGAAATTTGATTTCAATATAATTTGATATATGAAAATTAAAATGAAAATATATATGCATTATGGAGAATAATAATATTATAAATGTCTAATGTCATTAATGGTTGTATTGTTAAGTTAAATTTTTTTGTCTAATAGGGGGTAAATATCGTAAAAATAAAGGAAATTCTTCCAAAATTTTTGTAAATTGTAGTTAACTTATAACAATTTATTCTGATACAGGAAAAGTCTATGAGTAGGAAGCCTGTACCATGCCAACTCTTTTTGCACACCTGCACCAAGAAGCATGATGGTGTGATGTAACATCCCGTTACCTATGGGAAGTTAGAATAGTAAATATGAGTGACAAATGAGAGCTTAGAAATACATTTTTCATGCTTATGCATAATATGGCATACAAATACACGTGATTAGTGAAGGTCTTGCACATGAAAATAATTGTACATGCATTCATGAATAATTCCGGGTATAATTGGATTGAATTGTAAATTTTTGAGAATTTTGAATATTTCTGCATTGAAAATATTATTGGTTAGTAGAATTGTGAGATTTATGAATTTTGGTGTTAGTAGAATTGTGAGAATTGTTAAAAATAATATTAAATATTAAAATTATAAAAAATAATTTGGTTAATAATATCAATGAAATATTTATTAAGTAAGGTCACTTGCTCTCATACAATTCCTTTAAATAATTATTTTTATGTTTTCTTTATTATAAATAAAAATGTATAATTCATTTTAAAAAATAAACAAACTTGAAATCTTAATTTTTATAGTGCTTCTCATATATATTGTTATATTATTTAAGTTATTTTAATAAAATCTTTATTATCAATGTAATCAACATTTTATAAAATTTTTAATTAAATATAACACCAAAAATATAAAATTTACAATTAATATTATTTTCATTGCATAATATAGCAAAATTTCATTAAAATTAACATATATTCTTAACAAAATTCACAATAAAATTATCAATACTACTAAAAATTAATTTAAAATTTTATTATTATGTAAAAAATATATGATAATGTTAACTAAAATCTAATATATGAGATTTTAATAATTATAACTTTAAATAGTAATTCCACATTTAATAATAAAATTATATGGATATTAGTAGAAAAGATTATGAGAACAAGTTAAAGTATGTAAGAGGGTTTAAACATATAAAAAGAATAGTTGAGAGAAATGAATAATATTTGTATTTAAGTAAAAGTATTGAAACTATCTTTTTTATTTCAAAATCTTTATATACTTATTCTCACTTGTTTGTAAATTTTAATATCATTGTATTTTAGTGGTTGAGAATCACCACATCAATGTCAATTACGATGACACGAAAAAACAACATATGATTTATATAGGTAAAACTTTGCACAAAAATTGAATGAGTTTTTCTTTCATAATTGTATTCAATATTAACTTTCCTATAGGTCTATTGAAAATAGCCTCTCTATTAGTTATAAATAAACCTACATACTTCTAGACCTCTTTACCTATTAGGATGTTGTTATTGTTGTTTTTGTTTATGTAAATAATATTTTAATAATGTTTCATGGATTACTTTACCTAAATTTCTAATACTGAGCTTATAGAACTTTTAAATTAAAAAAAACATCAATTTTTTTTAGGGAATACCAAAAATAAAAAAATTTAATAGCTTAATATGATGAATTGATAGTGATAACTCCATTAAAAATTTTTATTTGAATATAATGATAAGAAATGAGTATCTTATAATGGATTAAACTACTGGATTGCATTTGCTTCTCTAATTAGGGCTTGTTTCACTTACTCGAAAATTTCAAACTGAAAGGTCCATACAGTAAGTTTTCATTTTACATAAAACATAAGTAATTGTAGGTTCATAAATGCATTTTAACTATATGCATATAGAATATCATGTAATAGTAACTAAAAAAGTTGAAACTAATTGAATGATGATTTATCATATATATTCTTATATTTTATAATGAAGGAGTTATACATAAAAGTATCAGACTATTTTGAAAGAAACTTATATAAGAAAAAAATACTTAATTAGTGCCTAAATATAACATATCAATTGATTAGAGATTGTTTACATTGATTACCGTACATATTATTATCTATCTTCAAACTTAAAGTGGTAGATAATCAAATAATTTGAATTTTGAAATAAGATCACAAAAACAAAGAGTAGAGTGAGCTTTGAGAAATATATTAGTAATATGATCTTAAGAGTAGATATAAAAAACATCAACCGAATTATGATGAACATAATGAAGCATAAAGATAATCAATCTCAATGTCTTTTCTGTGTTCATAAAAGACATTATTATCGTCAATTTGCGTAGCACTTTGATTATCCTAATGAAGAGAAGTAGTGAATGGTAATGAAATGCATATACTTTGAAGTAACCAATGAAGCCATAGAAGTTCAGAAATAATATCAATAAGAGCTTGATATTTAGCTTTAATATTAAATCGTCAAGAAATAAATGAATCACCAAGTAAGAAGTACTAACTAGTAATAGACCAATGGTCTATAAGATCACCAGCCCAATCAGTATTTGAATAACCTCACAACTAAAAAGAAGATGAACAAAAGTAATGAAGACCGTAAAATAGGATACCTTTAACATAATGAAGAATATGAAGACTAACCATATAATAAGTGGTGTGACGAGCTGTTAAGAACTAACTACAACTTGGAAAACATAATCAATATCAAAACAAGTAAAAGTAAGATAAATAAGGCTATCAACAAACTGATGATACATAATAAAGTCAGGAAGAGTGAAGCCATCACAAGTAGAAAATACGCTTTAGATTTAATATAGGTAATGGAAATTTTATCATCAATAAGAACTACATAAAAGATAAGATTAGTAGCATACATGGCATGAGATAAGTAATACTCTATAAAATTAGAAGTAGCCTCAAAACCCAAGAAATAGATCAAATTCTCAAGATCTTTTATTTCAAATTGATGACTATGAAAGTTATTTGTATCATAAATATCCTGTATGTCATCACCACTAATCATGTAATCAACATATAATAATAACAACAAAATGATAATCCACTCTGCCTTTTAAAGAAATAATGCATTATCATAATGATTGACTGACAAATGGTGAAACTAAATTTAGCAAACCAAGCATAAAGAGCTTGTCTAAGTTTTTATAAAGACTTTTGATGAAGAGAAAATTTATCTAGATGATGATTATAGCCAAAAGGAAGTTGCATATATATCTTTTTAGTGAGATCTCCATTTAAGAAGGTTTTCTTGACATCTATTTGAAATAAAGTCTATTGCTTAATAGTACTAATGGTAATAAGAGTACA
The DNA here is from genome assembly GCA_027575705.1 of Erythroxylum echinodendron. Lineage (NCBI taxonomy): Eukaryota > Viridiplantae > Streptophyta > Magnoliopsida > Malpighiales > Erythroxylaceae > Erythroxylum > Erythroxylum echinodendron. Next base: position 5,735,962 of record JANZXR010000001.1, read on the forward strand.
AACATAAGTGATGTGGGTTATAAGAGTAAAATTCTCCTTATAATTAATCTAATATTCTTAAGTGAAATATTTAACTATAAGTTGAGCTTTGTAACCTTTCCACTGAACCATCAGTTTTAATCTAGATTTTATAGACTTATTTGTAAATATCAACATATTTTTTCATAATTAAATTAAGAAAATTCCATGTATGAGTATAAGTAAGTGCATTGAGTTCTTCTTCCATTGGTTTTTGCCATAAAAGATTAGTAGCCTTATGATAAATGTAAGGCTCATAAAGAGAAACAATAATATAATGATAACAATAACCCCAAAGAGTGACTACTTCTTCATAAGGTGGAGACATTGACCTAGTTATAAGGATTGTAAGGTGATACCTAACATTTTTTTGTTATCTTAATATAGAATGTTAGTTACGAATCGTATAATTAAAGGTAAGAGGAAAAAGAGAAGTCATTGACAATATACCAAAGTTAGATGGTATAATCTGAAAGGGGATATGGTAGAATAACTTAAGGATAGAGTAATATATGGAGAAGAATGAAATTAGAAGTAGATGCTAATTAGATGTGAGAGAGAGTAGCAACTATTTTAAGGAATGCAACTAAAGAGATCTTAGGTGTTTTTAAAGGGCCTAGAGGGAATAAGAAGGAGTCTTGGTGGTCAAATGAAAATGTATAAGAAAAGGTTAAGATCAAGAAAGTTTCCTATAAAGTTCTATTAGATATCACCATAGAAGTCGAGAGTGTAGTTAATAGAGAAAGTTACAAATTAGCAAAGAAAGAGGCAAAGAAGATAATATCAAAAGCCAAAAATAGAGCTTAAGAGAAATTATACTAACGATTAGAAACTAAAGATAGAAGGAATATATTTAAGTTAGTGAGAGCTAAGGAAAGGAAAGTGAGAGACTTAAATCAAGTTCATCCTATAAAAAACGAATTATCATGGTGCTGTTGGTTAAAAATGACATCAAAAGAAGATGACAGAGATACTTCTATAGCTTTTTTAATGAAGGTGTAGAGGACAACATCTCGTTATCTGATCTTAGTATATTCGAGAGGCATCGTAACTTTACTAATTGCCAACATATCACAAAGGTAAAAATTAAAAGAGTTTTAAGGGAGATAAAGATGTAAGGGCAATAAGGCCTGATAAAATACCTAAAAGTATTGAAGAGCTTAGGCAAATAGGGTCTTACTTAACTAGCCAAAATTTTTAAAGTGATCTTCAAGTTTACCAAAATATCAAATGAGTGCAGTCTTAGTATGCTAATTTCTCTATACATGAACAAAGGGAACATCCAAAGTTGTAACAACTATAAAGGCATCAAATTAATTAGTCACTCTATGAAGTTATAGGAGAAGGTGATTGAGAATAGAGTAAAAAAGGATGCAGCTTTTTTAGAAACCAGTTTATTCTCATTCTAAGAAGGTCTATAATAAAAGCTATACATCTCCTTATAAGATTAAGATTATATTACAGGAAAAACTATATAACCTACTCATGGTTTTATTGACCTAGAGAATATTTATGATACAGTACCTAGGAAAACTATGTGGAGGTGTTTAAAAGTTAAGGCAATGCCTATGACCTATAAATAATTTTAGGGATATGTATGAAGGTGTAAAACTGGAATAAGAATAATACGAAGAGATATAAAGCATTTCTCTATCAATATTGGGCTACACTGAGACTCTTGGTTGAGCCCCTTTCTATTTGAAGTAGTGATGGATGAGCTTATCAAGAACATTCAAGGGAATGTGCCTTGAAGTATGATGTTTATTGATGATATTGTTTTAGTGGATAAGATAAAAGAGGGTGTCAATGTTCAGCTAGAATTTTGGAGGGATGTGTTAGAATAAAATGGCTTTAAATTAAGCAGGAATAAAACTAAGTACTTAAAGTGTTACTTTTTGAGCCATAGGGCAGCTTTTGATGTGGAGGCAAAGATTTGTTCAAAAGTTATATCACAAAAATGTGTTTTGAGGACCTAAGATCTATCATCTAAAGAAATAGAGAGATCTATGAAGACATAGTCCATCGTATTAGATCAGGGTAGCTTAAATAGACGAGTGCATCAGGAGTTTTGTGTCATATGAAAATACCACTTGAGCTTAAACTCTATCCTTTAACGATTCGGTAGGTAATGTTCAATGGGACAGATCCTATATTCTCCATCTACTATAAGTGGACAAGCTAAAATCTTTTGGCCTATTAAACATGTACATAGTCATAAGTTAATAGTGGTAAGGTTGATGATGCTCTGTTAGACGTATAACCTTAGTAAAAGAGATAAGGTCAGGAATGTAATTGTAAGAGACAAATTAACAGTCATTAGTACTGATAGAAAATTAAGAGAGACAAGACTTAAGTGGTTCGGATATGTTAAAAGGAGACACCTTAACATTGCCGTAAGAAGCTGTAAGAAAATTATAATTAAGGACTGTAAGGGGAAAAGAGGAAGGCCTAAAAGGAACTGGAAGTAGGTAATTAAGACTAATATGACTCTGTTGGAACTTACCGAAGATATGACCCTCAATAGAAAACTTTGGTGCACTAGGAGACTAGAGGATCTCTCACGTAGAGGTCCTTCTCTTTCTCATTGGTCTTTTAAATCTTTTGCTTCAAGTCTTTTTTCATTTATTTAGCTTAAATATTTAATATGTAGCACTTCCCTCTTAATTATTTAACCTAAAGATTTTCTCATGTAGCCTAAATATTTCTTATAATGACTTGCTTATTTTATTTATATTTCTCTCCTTTCTTATTTGTATATAATGACTTGTTTATTTTATTTATTTATCCCTCTCCTTTCTTGATTGTTTATTTATTTACTTTTTTATCTTCTATTTTTATTATCTACCTTATGCTATATTTATTCTATTATTTATTTTATTACCTATTTTTATATTTATATTTATATTATATTATTATTTTAATATTATCTTTTATTATTCTTTAGTTTTATTTTATTTTATACTTTATAATATTTTTATTATATATATTATTTTTATTTTTCTTATTTTTTCAATGAGTCTATCGAAAATAGCTTTTATATCAGTTAGAGGTAAGGCTGTGCTTTTTTGGACCTCTTCAATCATTGCTTCTCAGTGAAAATCTAACTAAGATTGGTATTATTGTTATTCTTGTTGTTATCATTGTGATATTAGGTTGACTTATACTAGAAAAATGATGAAGTGGAGGTTGAAAAGATGACTGAATAGTACAAGGTTAAGGTTGAGGATCTACAGGAGGAAGATCATCAGGTGTGGAAAGAGGTGGATTAGGGTTTTTTGAGCCATCTAAACCTGTAGGAGAACCATCAAGAAATAATGTCATATTAGGATTAGAAAGGAAGGTAGGGGATGTAATGACTTTAAAGTAGATAAAGAACCAAACATCTTATGTCCCTAAAAAGGTGACATGAAGAGAAATACAAAGACACCAAGAAATATGATCAAAACACCAATAATCCCTATTTTTAATGCTATATCCCATGAAACAACACAACTGAGCTTGAGGTTCCAATTTGGTGTATTCACGTGACTGAAGATGGATGAAATAAGCAAATTCAAAAAATTGAAGATTGTGATAATTTGGATACTGACTATAAAGATGTTCATAAGAGAAACTATTATTGATAACAGGAAAAGAGATATAATTAATTGTAAACTACTACAAGAGCTGTCTCACCTTAAAAAGATTTAGAACAAGCAGATGACGCAAGCAGAGATCAAACATTGTCTAAAATATGCCTATATTTATGTTCTACATGACCAGGACAAGAAGATGACACAAGGAGAGATTGAACATTATCTAAAATATGCCTATGTTTATGTTTTACATGAACACCATGTTAAGAGGAACTAGGATAACAATGTTATACAATAGTGCCATAGGTAGCAAAAAATTAATAAAGGGTAGTGTCTTGATATTCTGTAGCATTATCTATACAAAAAATTTTGATATTGTAAGAGAATTAATTTTTAATCATATTAGTAAGTTGAATATAAATTTAAGACAACTTAGAATGATTTTTCATAAGAAAAGTTTGTGTATAATAATCATCAATAAATATCAAAAAAATATTGAGAATTACCTATAGTAATATTAGCCACATGACCCTAAAAATCAAAGTGAATAAGATCAAATGGGGTATAGAAAAAAAGTCAATAATATTAAATGGAAAACACTATCAAATTGATCATTTTTAATGGATCCTAAAAATTTATTGGAAATCAAAGGTCCTAATTTAGAAGAGGAAAAATATCAAGACTCAAGTGCTAAATATTGAAATAGGTTACAACAATAATAACTTTAAGTGGCAACCAGAAAGAAACAAGTTTAAATAGCTTACCAACCTTACACTTTATCCCAAGAACTTACTCGTCTATAAATCATGTATAGTATAACCATTACTCAAAAAATTATATTAACACTAAGTTTACATAACTGACTAATAGAAATCAGATTAAGAGATAATTTGGGCATATAAAAGTCATTAGATAAGAATAAGTGAGATTAAAAGATATTACCTACATGTTAGATGTGCAAAATAAAATTATCATCAGTATGAACAATTGGTGTGTGAGAGGGAATGGAGATAGAACTAAATAACTTAGAGTCAAAGGTTACATGATTATAACATGCAAAATTAAAGAACACGAAAATAGATTTACCTGGAGTGACAGATAAGATATGAGAAATTGGAGTACTAAATTTAGCTTATATTTGTTAAATAATTTCTTGGATTTCTTTCAAGGAAAATGAGAAGTATCATCAAAATTAGAACTTCATGGTAGTAGTAATAATAAAGCACTCAAGGATTTAATTATGTTTCCATGACCAAAATTCTAGTACTTAGCTTTAAATTTAAGACAAGCAAAAATATAGTGCCAAAATATTTTACAATATTTGCAAAATGTCTTATAAAAAGTAACGGTAGCTAAAGTAATAGAAGGGAGAGATTTGCTATTTCAACCACTTCTAAGTTCACATAGCTACGTTGTAAGTACCATATTTGTAAATTGAATAGATCACTTAACTTGGAGAATACTAAGTCAAGTTTCCTCATAAATCAAGTTTCCTCATAAAGTATTTCTCAAATAACTGTGTCAAATTTAGGTAACAAAGTGTAGTGAAGAAGATCAACATTAACTGACTCGAACTTAGTACGTAAAGTCATAAATAAATTCCATTCATGTTCGTAATCACAAAGGACAACATAAATTTTTGTAAAAGTTGTATTAAGCCAAACTAGATAACAAGTTAACAATTGATCCTATAAAGTTAGCAACTTATAAGCATAACTATGAATGATCTAATTAGAATGTTGATGCATTTGAGCCTTTCTTCAAGCTAACAAAAAAAAAATTGCTGCATATGGTTAAACCCTAGAAGAATAACATAAAAGAGGTTTACAATTCTTGTAATTTCAAAGTTATATATTAGGGAAAGAACTAAAATGGCCTAGTTTTCTCCTCCTTCTCTCTACAACCGAGCCCTTCTATAGTTGTCTTAGGGCCTAGTTGGTTAGATGTTAATTAATGGAATAGAACGAAACAGAAGGTAACGGTTTATAATAGAATGGAATCTAATATAGTAAAAAGTTGTTTGGGAAGGATGGAAGGGATCATAATGTAATGTGGTGAAACATTGTTCGGAAGATGGATGGAATGGAATGTAATGTATAATAAATAACTATTTTGCCCCTGATATTAAAATGGTTGTTACTAACGCTATGATTTTAAAACAAAAATCATGTCCAATTAAAAAGTCACGTACAACCGTTTTTTATATATTTTCTATTTTATTTTAAAATAATAAAAATTTTAATAAAAATTTCAATATTTTATTATTACTTATATACAATTTATTATTAATTATATAAAAATATTATTATTAATTATTTAATATATTTTATTTTATTATATGTGATTTATATTTAAAAATTATTTATTTATATAGAAGTATATACAAATAATTAAACAATAATTTTGTATATATTTTCTATTTTCATTGATAAAAATTTTATTTTATTTTATTATTTTATTATTAATTATATAAAATTTTTATTAATAATATAAAAATATTATTATTAGGGTAAGGAGAAATAATATAAAAATATTACTAATTATGTCAGAAGAAATAATTGGTATTAAGAAAAATTATTCAGGGTAAATTAGGTAGCATGTATTTATTAGTTTACGTTCCATCCTAAACCCCCCAAATCGGAGGTTTCATATTTTTACTGTTTAGGATGGAATGGAACATAACCTGAAACCCTCTGCTTCCATCTTATTCCATTCTATTCCATTATGAAACCCTCAACTAAACGATAGAAGTGTGTTACATTACGTTCCGTTCTATTCAAAACCCTTCAACCAAACAGCCCTTAGGTTTTCCCCTTGATCTTTCTTACCTCATCATTATTGCATACACATTGTTCTTTACTGATCCTCACTTCCCTTTATGTCTTTGTCCCGATCTTTCTATTTCAATCAACTCTTTAATCGGTCTAAACTAGGTTCATTTCTGTTTAAAGCAACTTGTCCTTCTTTTATTTTTCCCGCTTTGTCTCATAATCTAATAGTTTACCATTAAAGGTAAAATGTCATCTGAAGCTTTGATTGTCCTTCTTACTCCAAAAGCAAGCTCTTTGTCACAACTAGGGCATGAAGACTTCCCTGCTATTCCATTTAAGTTTCCTAAACCTAGTAACTTCACCCCCTACTCAGAAATCAGAGAAGCCTTCTTACAAAAAAGTTGTAAGAAACCCAAAAGCCTTTGGCAAGTTACACTTATACCACAGAACAAGAAGGGACCTGTCTGTCCTCCCCACAGAACAAGAAGGGACCTGTCTGTCCTCCACCAAAGATATTGATGAAGGGAGAGAGCAAATGGAGAGTTTCCTTGGTAGGTTAGTTCTTAGACAAAAGATTGGCTTTTCCAAGTGTCCAACATTGGACTAACCTAAATTAGAAGAGATGGGAATTGGAAAACAAAATGATCATTAAAGGTGAAATCTTCATTTTTAGCTTCTCCTTAGAAGAAATGACACAGAGGATCATGGATTTAGGTCCTTATCATATACAAGGTAAACCTATTTTCTTAAGGAAATGGGAAATAGGATTTAGTTTGTATAAATTAGAAATGAAACGCATTCTAAACTAGGTTAGTTTCCACTGCATGCCTTTAGAATACTAGTCCTCAGAGGGTCTAAGTTATCTTGCTAGTTACCTGGGCACACCACTTGCTCTGGATGATAATACATCTAATCTCAAGAGGGTAGGATTTGTAAAAGTCTACACTGATGATGATGTAAAAATGGAATTTCCTGATACCTTAACAATATTGAAACTCATGGCAATAGGGAGTTGGTTGAAGATATGGTGAGATTGTCATATCTATGGAGGCCCCAATCAAAAGATACCATTAAAGTCTAGATTCCTTAAAAAATTGAAGAAAAAAACCCAAATATATTGGTGGAGGAATATATTCAGTAAGAATAAAACAACTCTAGTGTTATTATAATAATTAATACTAGTAATTCTAAGCAGATCTCAATAAAAAAGCAATCTTTCGAGAAGAACTTGACACAAAATTCCCTTGCTAAGCAGTTTATAACTAAGGATATTACTCTACTAGAAGAGGAAACTGTAAAGAATGAGGTCACCCAACTAGTTCCAATAAAATGTAGTAATGAGATATCTATAGAGAATCTAATAGATGAAATTGAAAAAGAAGAGCATGATTCTAAGGTAAAGTACCAATTTTAGGAATGGATGGCATTAGGGACTAGTAATTGTAAATGAAGGAGGAGAAAAATCAAATCCAAAAACTCTTGATGGTGTGTATTATGTGGAATGCTCAAAGGCTTAATTTTTCAAATAAACAGCTAGCTCTAAGGGACTTCTTGATAGCTACAAAACCTTATGTTGTTGGTCTCATTGAGACCAAAATAAAGGAAGAGAATTTCCTGAAAGGCCTATAATTATTCCATGTAGCTTGGAACACTTTAAGTAACCATTTTAAGCACCTAAATGGTAGAGTCATTGTCTCTTTTGATTATACTCATTTGAACTTATTCACTTAGTTTTACTATGATCAACTTACTCACCATGAATTCTTGCTCAACACTAGTAATAGTCCTTTAGCAATTTTTGTGATCTATGCTACTAATTGGGAATACCAGAGAGCTAGCTTATGGACAGATTTAAAGAAGATAGAGGCTAGTATGACTATGCCTTGGATGATTGTTGGAGACTTCAAATGCATGCTCTAACACTTTGAATCAAATGATGGTAATTATACTTTACACTTTGATGTAAAATAACTAATTAACCTCACTTCTTCTTTGGGTTTGGTGGATCTTAGATATCATAGAGCCTTGTTTACTTAAAGTAACCATCAAAATGGGAGAGATTCCTACAGAGGAAACTTGATAGCTGCTTAATAAACAACCTATGGCTAGCAAATTTAGGGGAGAGCTTTGCCACTTTTGATTCATCAATTGTATAAGATCACACTCCTATCACTATTGAAATCTATAGTAAGTCAGTTAAGAAGATATCCCCTTTGAGACTCTTCAATTCATTCCTGAAGCATCTCCAACATAACTCAATCATTTTTGGAGTCGTGGAGAAATCATGTTATAGTTCTAAAGCTTTTAAATGTATGCAAATGTTGAAAGTAATGTGTCTCCCTACTAAAACATAATATTGATCCAATGCAAGAAGACAAAATTTTGGCTCTAGAAAATCTTACGGAAGCTTAAAGGGCTTTATTTAACTCACTAAAGGATATAGCTATAAGGGAAAGAGAAAATGTAGAACTAAAGAAGTACTTTGAAACTCTAAAAAATTATAAGTCTCAATTAAAGAAGAAATCCATAATACAATGGCTTCATGAAGGGGATAGAATCATCAAATACTTTTATAGTGTTATTTGGGGGAGGAGAAACAAGAACAAAATAGTCTCACTCCTTGATCCTTCTGGAAATCTAGTTCAAGAACATAACAAACTTAAGGAGCTTGTTAGAAATCACTCTTTGGGAATCAATGGTACCTGTTATAGTACCTCAAAATTTTATGATGGTCTACTGAGAACTATACAGGGATCTATTGTAACACCCCATTACCCTAGGGTACGCATCGGGACGCCCGTAGGTCATTCCGACACATATCCTAAGATAACGGAACGCTACGTACAATCACT
>JANZXR010000001.1:5745277-5768985 GCA_027575705.1 Erythroxylum echinodendron
CAAACATTCCATGTGCAAAAATTCACTAATTCACTATGCATGTGCATATATGAATGCATGCATATGTCACTATTCATATATACACTCCTATTGGTGAGGGGATGTTACATCTATAGTGCAAACTCATCATGCAACATTACTAAAAAATGTCAACTATAAAGAAATTAAGATAGTTTTATTATTCTTTCATCCATACAAGGCTCCAATGTCAGATGGCTTCAATTCAATAATCTTTCAAAATAAACGAGACCTAATTAGACCTAGAATTATATAAGCAGTGTAAGAATTCTTCAAGAGTGATAGTTTATTGACTAAATTCAATAAAACCAATCTTTTCTTAATTCTAAAAGTCTCTATTCCAATGAGCCTCAATGATTATAGACCTATTGCTTGTTGTAATTTTATATAAGAAATTATGTAAAAAAATACTAGCAAACAAGTTAAAGCATTCCTTCCTGAGTGATAAATATAAGCCAAGGAGCTTATGTACCTGGAAGAAACATAAGGGATAATAAAATGCTAGCCTAAGAACTCATCAGAGATTACGATTCTAGGTTGAACATTAATAATTATGCTCTCCAAATAGATTTCACCAAGGCTTTTGACACAGTAGGATGGACATTCTACATTTATGCTCTAAAGCCTTTGGTTACCTTCACATGTGCATCAAATGGGTTCATGCCTGCATCATCACTGTATCCTTTGTAGCGATATTTAATGGGGAGTCATCTGAACTCTTTAAAGCTTCAAGAGGTTTGAGACAAGAAGATCCATTTTTCCCCTACCTATTTATAGTCACTATGGAGATATTATACAGAATCATTAGTACGTACATTGCTAAAATTCTAGAATTTAGATATCATCACAGGTGTGGAAATCTTAAAATCTCACTACTTCTTTTGCTGATGATCTACTAATGTTATGTGTTAATGACCTTTTATCAATTAGAGTATTGCTACATTCTTTACAAATGTTTAGAAAATTTTAGGATTGACTTTTAATTCAAACAAGAGTTTTGCCTATCTTTTTAAACATAATCGAGTGGACTCTATAGATTTGATCTCCATTATAGGGTTGAAGATTTTACAAGTGCCCCAGACCTATCTTGGTGTTCCCATTTCAACTAACAACTTGAAGGAAATAGAATGCAGGTCCCTGATATCTTTTATTCAGAAGAGAATCTCAATATGGAGCGAAAAATTCCTTTCATATGGAGGCATATTGTATCTAACTATCTCAAATCATCAGTTACTTTCATATATATCAGTTACCCACCTTACACTTCCAAAGAGCATCCTCAAGAAAATTGATAGAATCATTAGAGACTTCATATGGAATGGAAAAAATAATTCCCATGAAAAAACCCCTAAGGTGAAATAAAGTACAATTTGCCTACCTAAGGAATATGGAGGCCTTGGAATCACATTTGCAATAGGGTGCCTAAAGCCCTAGTGGCTAAGAGACTTTGGAGAATCTGGGTGGAGAAAGAAAGTCTTTGGGTGAGCTGGATCTGTATGGTGCATTCAAACAATATAGCATATGTTGTAAACCAACTTGATCCTATACATTTCAGTCAATGAATAAAAAACTCGACTAGTTTGACTGGTTCAACCAAAAAATCGTTAAACTGTTTAATTTTTTGGTTTGTTTTTCAACTTTGTAGTTTAATTTACTTTAATAACTCTTGTTGTTAAAAACTAATCATTTATTAATTAATCGGTCAATTTTGTAAATTATTAAATTCTTATAAACTAAAATCAATCCATTAGTTTTTATTTTTAATCTCTTTTTTAAATTAAACTTTAAATACTTCGATATATAAGGATAGTCTCTTTCAATTATATTTTAAATTCTTTAGTTTTATTAAATATTTAACTAGTTTTATAATAGTCTAATACCGGTTAAACCTTTTAAGCCTTAGACTTCATGTTTTACCAGTTTAACTTTCAATCTAGTTTTGACAACATTGACTTCAACAGATCTTGAATACCAGATAGCTTATGCAAACTCATGTCAAGCATTTTATTGGAAATAGAAATAATACAAAATTCTAGCATGACAAATTGGCATCCATTAGGACCATTATATCTCACTCTATACTTCCACAACCTAGGAGGTTTTGTTCCTGTCAATACTAAGGTTGAAATGCTAATCCAAGATGGTAACTGGAGCTGATCTTTTCATTCATCAAGGGGTTCTTGTATCATCATAGAAAATCTCCCAAGTTACTAACTTGATCAACTCCAACTTGATTTTATACAATGGGAGCTACACAAGTAACTATTCTCAACTGGTTTGTGTAAAAGGCTATTTTTTAAGATCCATAGATAAATTCCAAAATCACAAATTCATATGGGACTCAAAGATTGCACTAACTCATTCCTTTATACTGTGGTTAGTAACACTACAGAGGCTAAGAACAAGAGACAAATTGAAATTTCAGGTACTTGATTTGAAATGTGCACTATGTGAAGACACATTGGAGACCCTAGACCACCTGTTATTGAATTTTCTAACTTTCAACCTGAAACCAAACATGGATAAACACACTTAGATGGGTAACCAGGGTGAAATGCAACTTGAAAGGAGACTACAAGCTATTCAAAGTTGGTTTTACTATGTTGGTTCACTATATATGGAGAATGACGAATCTCACATTGTTTGGGGGTGATAATGATATCTTGAATACAACTTGTTAGAGTATAGGATGAAACTAAGATTGATTACTCTGACAAGCTCTTATAAAGACTCCATCACAACAAGGCTAAATTGATTACTCTGACAAGCTCTTATAAAGACTCCATCACAACAAGGCTAAAAATGAGACTGAATGTAGTCTCCAAAGGCTCAGGGTGGTTGATTTTTAATATTTTGTAATGACTATTATTCCATTAAGAAATTCATTAATTACTTTCCAAAAAAATTATTTTATTTTCAATTATTTTTATATGTTAATTAATTAAAAATAATTAGTAATATTAAAATATCAAAAAATAAATTTTATTAATTTTTAAAAATTTTAAAATATAATAATTTATGTGATTAACTATTAACTACGTTTCAAATTTTATTTAATAACGAATGATGTAAATATAAGTTAATAAAATGTTATTTTAAATATTATAAAATAATTTAACTAATATATTTATTTCTTAGAATGAATGAATAAAATTATAATAAAAATTCGAACACTATGTCCTAAGATTAGTAAAGGATCATGCACGCGTGTGTTAGAAGCTGGTGCCAAACAATGGATGCCAACACACAGGGGGAACTTTTTGTTTTGCTGTAAGGAAATTCTTTCTAGTACATCGTACAGAAACTATGCAGTCTTCTAGTCAAAGACAACGAAAATTGTCAACCTGGTGTTGTTGGTTTCTTACGCACTGGAAGTGACACATCTCTCCGTCTCTCAAGTTTACAGGCAAACCATTGAATATAATTTTACTGTTCAAATTGTATCCATTCCTGAAATACCTGACACAGGACGAACCCTTTGGGTTAGCTTTATTGTGCTGAAATAAAGAGTAGGATTTTGTATCAAAACTTGACGATATATAGGTGGAGCTGACACATGGAACATCTAGGGAAGCGAGACAGGGCAAGCACAAGTGTAATGCCTACATGTCCTCGTAACTAAAGTCAAGAATAACAGAAATCACTAGATTTAACACAGAAGCTTAAGTTTCAATCTTTGCATTGGTACGTTGTCATACCCTCTTTGTCTCTCTTTTTTATATATGCATTTTCTTCTCGAAATATTATTTTTCATCACTACCAGTATTTATAACTCCACATGTAGACAGTTGAGACTTTAAGAAAAACCTAACCCAATACTAGTAACGTCTCTTTTGAAGTTCACGGTTGTCAGAACATAAAAATCAAGGTCGAGAGAATTAGAAGCTATGATGGAGTAGACAGAATTAGAGTTACAGATCAGTGGGTTGGCGTCATTTTTGAGGTTCAAGAGCTTGTGAAATGGTTAGACATTGAGTTGGAGTTTCTTAGAGTGATAACTATACGCTGGAATTACACAAAAATTTAGATCACAGAAGATGACATCAGTGTACACAAGAAGCACAGAGAATTGGCCAAAAGAGACAGACACAAGAATTTCTCAAATATGAGTTCTAGTTGGTGTAGTACTATCTCACCATTGATCACCTTTCTTGTATGGGTTCTCGCTTTTTCTTCAATTTGTTCTGTGTATTCGTTGGATTCCGGCAACAGCCAGGCAACCAACCGACCTTTTAAGCCAGAAGAAGGGTTACAGAAGCTGAAAATTATTAGAGAACGTCTCAAGAAGATTAACAAGCCTGCAGTCAAGACAATTCAGGCATTTAACTGTTCCCAACACCCCGTTCCCCACTCATAGTGCTGTACATTTTCCCTGTTATGATCTCTGTTTTCTGTTTTTTGTTTTCTCTGTGTTGTACAAATTTTTAACATAATGATTGCTTGTCTTTTGCCAGAGTCCTGATGGTGATCTCATAGACTGTGTTCTTTCCCATCATCAACCAGCTTTTGACAATCCTAGAGTGAGAGGACAGAAACCGTTGGTACTTGAATTCTATCATGTTATTGCAATGGAATTTCTGTGGGAGAGATTTTAAGGTCCATGTTTTCTGGGGAAAAAAACGATCAATTTTTAACCATTGTTTGTCCTTTGCATGAATATACAGGAACCACCAGAAAGACCAAAAGGACACAACCCGAAAGGCATGGAAAAAGAGAATTTCCAGTTGTGGAGTATGTCTGGTGAGTCATGTCCAGAAGAGACAGTACCAATCAGAAGAACAACTGAGCAGGATATCTTAAGATCTGGTTCTTATAGAAGATATGGAAGGAAATTAAGAAGGCATGTTAGAAGAGACACCAGCAGAAATGGCCACGAGGTACGTGCTGAACAAATGAAATTATAGAGGAATGGATATGACTCAATTTTCTTTCCTTCTTCTTCTTCTTCTTCTTCTTCTTCTTCTTCTGACAAATGTCCTCTTTCTTAAGTAGCTTTTCTAAGACAAGCAATTGGATTAAGCTTATATAAAGAGAGATTAAAAGACTGAGAATACAAAAAGAAAAGCTGCGTTTTTTAATTTTTTAAGGCAATATTTTAACATATATGGGTTCTTTTCATAGTTAAAAAAAAAAGCTCTTTTTTTAAATTTTTTTACTTTAATCTTTTTCTCCAACTTGATCCTTATCATTGAGTTCCAAAAGAACCATTTATCATCTTATAGTTTATCTTAGTTTTTTCTTTTAAATTGTAATAAGGGGAAGTGAATCGAAAAAGATAGATCCCTGTTTGCATTGTATTGTACCATGGGGAAGGAATGCAAGGCCTAGTAGCAAGTTCCGATGGAATATTTATTGTCTCTCTTTTTCCAAACTGTTGGGTCACAGCATGCGGTTGGATTCGTGTTTGGAGATAAATACTATGGTGCAAAAGCTAGCATCAACGTGTGGGCTCCTCGAGTTGCTAATCTTAATGAGTTCAGCTTGTCACAGATATGGGTCATTTCTGGTCAATTTGGAGGCGATCTTAACACCATCGAAGCTGGTTGGCAGGTACATAATCAACTGCTACTTGTAAATGAATTAAAAAGCTTAATTTCACTTGCGTGCATTATTGTTATGAGTGTTGAGGTTGGCATAAACTATGCCTAATCGATCGATAGTAGTAGGGGAAAGTATTAATTCAATTGCAATAGCTGCTACTTGAAAAGAATTTGGGTTACTAATAGACTCGATTTCTACTGGGCAAGTTGCATATGACAGGTAGTTATCATAGAGAAGAGTCATAACTTAGTCTGATTTGGACAAGGGATGTCCTGGAAACTAGGAATTTTAATCTTCAACACATTAAAATATACAGCTTTCGAATTCCAAGACGCAGGTGAGTTGGTAAGGACTCTCCTAATTTAAGTGAAGTCGTGGGTTCAAATCCCCCTTATATATGCAGTCGTTTAAAACTTGTAACCAGAACTTTGCTTCCCGCAAAAGACCTACTTGGTTCTAATGGGGATTAATCTGAGTGTGGATGACTTAAAAGTGCCTTCTAATAATTGTGACCCGCATAAGATACCTTGTGGGCAATCGAAAAAATATACAGCTTTCGCATTTAAAGCATTGGAACAGTTCCAACAGCTTATAATTGATTTAATTTAATGCATTCTTCTCTATGAACAGGTTAGCCCAGAAATGTACGGTGACTTCCATCCAAGGTTCTTTACATACTGGACAGTAAGTCGATTACATAACTTGGCCTATTTCTTACTGGATATCCATCCTAAATGTCCTTCCTTCAACAATTGTAAACTAAACCATGACAATTTAATAACACCTATTATTGACTGCAGAGTGACTCGTATCAAGCAACTGGATGCTACAATTTACTATGCTCGGGATTTGTACAAACAAGTAATAGAATTGCTATAGGGGCTGCTAGCTCTCCAACTTCTTCTTATAATGGAGGCCAATTCGATATCAGCCTATTGATTTGGAAGGTAAATAAGAAAAGCAAGCAAATTCGCACAAGTATTTTTCTTTCATTTCTCAAGAGTTTTATGAGTTTAGTGGCTATCCAATTGACTATTATTTATTATCACTTAGATTAGAATATGCTTGCACTACAATCTAGCATCCAGTGCAATGATTTATTGAGCCCACCAGGAAAAATAGAAGAACTTTGCTATAGTTCATTTTGCATTATATGATCTGATTACTACAGCAAATTTCCATCTGAAACACTCCATTTCTAAACTTCAAATCCAATGGTCATTTTTTAAAGTTACAGCATAATTATCTCCTTGCACCGCACTCTTCCATGTCGCCTTTGGAAAGCTACGTAGCTCCAAACATGGGCCAAATGAGCGGGTATTAGGAGCTTCAAATAGTGCCTGAAATTCCCGTATATTTTTCTACTTTACAAGATTCTCTTCTTTTCGAAGTAAAGGTACTTCCTGAGTCCTGTTGTCAGGAAAATTTAACAAAGAAATGTATTGAAGTTCTTTTTCCCCGGAAATCTTAAGAACTAAAATTCCATATTGACTCTTTTTTTTTTTTTTTTTGTGCTTTGTATACTAACTTGCATACACGTGATTGTAATCATTATATCCTACTTTTACTCACTAAAGAAACGATACAACAAAATTACCCCCCCTTCATGCAGGATCCAAAGCATGGAAATTGGTGGCTACAATTCGGATCAGGGGTTTTAGTGGGGTACTGGCCATCGTATTTGTTCACTCGTTTAAGGGACTCTGCAACTATGGTGCAATTTGGGGGAGAAATTGTGAACACAAGGCCCTCAGGGTCGCACACTCCAACACAAATGGGCAGTGGTCATTTTGGTAGAGAAGGGTTTGGAAGAGCTTCATATTTCAGGAACTTGCAAGTTGTTGGTTGGGACAATATTTTAATTCCATTATCAAATCTAAGAGTATTGGCTGATCGTCCAAATTGCTATGATATAAAAAGAGGAACGAATAGAATCTGGGGCAATTATTTTTACTATGGAGGTCCTGGAAGAAACGTTAGATGTCCCTAAGGGAATTATTTGGTATAGGATCCATCCGTTTTTGTTCTTTTTTTCTTTTACTTTTGTGTGTGATATGGGTTTCTACTCGAGATCGTCGAGTTTGGAGTTTATTCTCTGTGTCTTTTTTTTTTTTCCCCACTTTTTCTTGCCTTCTTTTGGCTTCTTCCTTCCCGAACAGGTCATTTATTGATTATGCCTCGTTTGGTCAATTGTGTAAATGTGGAAAAAATATTGTTGGCGAATATATTACATCTTGTGAGTTTCTTTCTTCAACTCTTTTCTATGCTTGTATAAGATTGCCATGAATCGCAGAGGTTGGCAGCTTTGTACTTGTTTGCAACATTAATGAACATATTGTACACATCAATATATCCAAGGGACCACGAGAACGAACAGTAATATTCATACTCTTAACAGCGTAGTTATCACTTAATATATGTCATGGCTATTGAAATCGGCAAGATCATTTCTTCTACATGGATGCAAATGCGTCAGGCTAAAGTAATACACTAAAATATAATAGAAGGAAATCTATATATATGTGTGTGTAGATATTGTATATAGAATGTGGACTTATATACAATCTTTCTTGTAAAATCAAAAATAACTTCAACATACAATAGGATGTAATAAAATATAGAGGAGATGTCTAAGAGAAATTAAGACAAAATAGATCAGCAAGAAAAATAGAGTGTTGTGAAACTTTCAAATGCTTGAGATCCCAAAAAAAAAAAAAGAGTTAACAATGCAAAACCCTTTAAGCATAGAGATTTATAGATTATTCAGGAATGAAGCTTCCACTTGGATAGAGTTTCATAAGATTACATAAGGTTGTAATAAAGTTTCAAAGAAATTTGAAAATTAATAAATGCTGATTTTTATTTCTTAAAATATATAATTGTATGGTTAAACCAATTTAATATTTACTATAAATTTATCAAATGATTGCCTTCATATTTTTGAATTGTTTTTATAAATTGATTGATATAGTAGAATTTTAAATATTTTTTAATAATGGAATATGCACAACTCTTCGTTTAATTGGTCAAAATGTTATTATATGTAAAAGGTTAAAAATGCATTTTTAATGCAAATATTTTAATTAAAATATAAAAAACTGTAATATTTTGAAGTGTTTAAATTAATTTTATAAACTATTTAATTTAAACCTTAAATAGATGAAAATATAGATGAACTAACATTTTTATTTGTTATCTGTTATTTTATTAACGTGACACAAATATATTTTTTAAATATTTATATGAATTATTATGTCACAAAACATATTTAAAAAATTACACATTTTAATTAAAATTTAAATTGATTATCTTTAATTTTCATTATATATCATAAGCTAAAATTAAAAAATACGATTCTAATTTAATTTAAATAGTCTAACCTAATACTAATTAATTTAATTTTTATTTTAAAAAACCTAATTATTTCGGCCACTCCACCAGCTGCATGTGTAATCTATTTTTGTCGGTCATTCGTGCACCATCAAAATCGTCCCTTCCATTGGAACCAAAGCTATGATCTACTAGGAAAGCTCCCCCGTTCGGGCCCGATGCCTCATCGTTTCACCATTGCTTTAGCTAAAACCTAAGGTGCTCTCATGCATCTCTGTCTGGGGTTCATCGACATTGTGGTGGCGGCTTCAGCCTGCGTTGCAACTTAGTACTTGAAGAAACATAATGCCAACTTCTCTGCCAGCTCTCAATGATGCTAGTGTCTTTTTTCATTATTATCAAAAGGCCAAAACCACATGATTTGGTAGCAAGGGATTCACTTAATTTTAACACGATGTAGTTGATTAACAATCTTAATACGTCTTTTTAATATATCATTTCTACTATTAAAAACATATGAATCCGTAATACGACCAACCTTCACTTGCAAATTCCAAATATCATCATTCTCTATTTACTAGAACTTTTTAAATAGTTACACAAGTATAATCACAAGCTCATCATTTCAAGAGCTACTAAACTTGGTAGCCACTTAAATTCCCTTTAAAATGACACGCAAAGCCAAACTCCGTACAGCACCGGTCTTAAAGCAGTCTGGATCTCCTTTGATGTGATTGTCAGCCTTTTGTTATTATGGGAAACTAAACATGATCAAATAACGGGTGTAGTGAAAAAATAAAATTTTATAATTTTGTATTAGATCCCGATAATTGAATAACTTAAATAATAATATACGAATCATAAAATAAGAAAATGTACATAATTCATTTTTTTGTTGAAATCCTTTGAAAGCTTTTCGACGTGTTAATTACGAGCCGTTTACTTATCCAGCTGCTAATAATATCTACAAAATAACTTCTCAACTCTTGAGAGGAATTAAGCGGGAGTGTTTGAAGTAAATCACACGTTAATATAGAAATTACTTATAATAGACAAAATGCACAAGAAGAGGGGTTGAATTGTGTATTCTTTTCGCGAATACAAAATCTTTAATATTTCTTCATAAGAACTTTTCTAACTTGTTAAAAGAATATCACTAACATTATACGAAAATTATTACGTAGATAAATCGCAAATAACTTCTATATACTTGTTTAAAACTGTAGGATGTGTGTCTCAGAAATCCAGACAAGAACACAATGTCTTAGGTGTTCATGCAAGGCCATGCAATGACGTAAGTAAGAAATCAAGAAGAGTTAGTTAAGTCAGTTAGATGACAGTTAGTAGGACAGAAATGTTATAAATGTACAGAAGACACAGAAGTTGTATTCATTCGATTAATAGAAGTAAATCTAAAAAAAGCACTGAGTCTTTGAAATACTCTGTTCACCCCTGTTCTTGCTATATTTTCTCTCTCTAGCACAATCTTTTAGTTTTCCGTATAATAGATAGATAACAACGACAAAGTGGTATCAGAGCCAAATTCTTAAGGGATCTGTGAGGGTGTAAGCAAGGATCTTGGCTTGAAAAAAAATTAACTCTTTCCTGTTGAAGCTGTGACTTCGAGAGAGGAGTACTCAGAGATGGCTGAGAGCTCAACTCAGAATTTGCAGCCTGCAATTTTTAATAGAGAAGGATATCAAATCTGGGCAATCAAGATGGAAGCATACTCGAAAGGACAGGATCTATGGGAGCCTATTGATGAATACTATGCAGTCGAGGTTCTAGTTGTAGATGCAACAATTGTTCAGTTGAGATGGATAAGGGAGAGAGTGACCAAGAAGGCTCGAGCTAAATCTTGCTTATACCAGTCAGTAGCTCCTTCAATTTTCAATCGGATCATGGGTCTTGGTTCTGCGAAGGAGATCTGGGATTTCTTGAAGAGTGAATATGAGGGTGACGAGAAAGCGAAAAACATGAAGGTATTGAATCTGTTGAGAGAATTCGACAGAATGCAGATGAAGGAAGATGAATCAGTCAAGACCTATTACGAGAGACTGATTCAACTTGCAGCTCAAGTCAGGCTCTTAGGAGCCGAATTTAAAGATCAAAGATTAGTTCAGAAGTTGCTGGTGTCAGTGCCTGAGAAATATGAAGCCACTATCGTCTCTCTTGAAAACTCCAAAGATGTTGGACAAATTAAGCTTGCGGAAGTTGTGAGCGCATTGCAGGCTCAAGAGCAAAGGCATTTGATGAGAAAGACTGAGGTTGCTGAAGGAGCGTATAGGGCCTTTGCCAAAGCTGAAGGTTAAGAAAGTCCAAGAAGAAGAAGAGAACTAAAGGAGGATCAAGGTCTCAAAATACACAGTCGCACCAGAAAAATCTAGGCAAAAATGTAGGAGGAGATAAGGCAAATAAATACAATCCTTGTCCTCACTATGGAAAAGACCGGATGTGGAATGTAGAAGACCATCAGAAGGGGCACATGGAGGCAATATGCAAGGAGCAAGCTACTCAAGCTGCAACAAATATGGAAGTCACTAAAGAAGAAGAAGAACAGCTTTTCGTAGTAACATGCGATCATACTGAAGCATTTTCGTCCGAGTGGCTGATTAAAAGTGGATGTACAAGTCATATGTCTCCAAATTCAAGATTATTCAAGTATATGTATCAAAATGTGAAGGAAAACGTGAAGCTTGGAAATGGAGACTGCATCCGAGTAGAAGGGAAGGGAGAAGTGGAGATTTCTACCAAAAAAGGTGTCAAAATTATTTCTGACGTTCTTTTTGTGCCCAAGATTCAACATAATCTCTTAAGCGTGGCGCAGTTAATCGAAAAAGGTATGTCTGTTCACTTTGAATCAGAAGTTTGCAAAGTGTTTGACAAAACTGGTTAGGAAATTCTGAGCACCCGTATGAAGAACAAGAGCTTCTCCATGAGACCAGAAGAAATACAACAGGAGGCACTTGTGAGTGATACCTTCGAGTCAGATCTATGGCATCGGAGACTCAGACATTATCACCTGAAGGGATTGGAAGTGATGAAAAAGAAGGAGATGGTCGATGATCTACCAACACCTCCATACAGTCACTCAGAATGCAAGGTTTGCATGATGGGTAAGCAAACTCAAGCTCCTTTCTTAAAGTCAAATTGGAGGGCTGAAGAGAAGCTTTGGTTACTACATATGAATGTGTGTGGGCCTATGCCAGTAGCATTCTTGAATGGGAGTAGATACTTCTTGTTGATTGTAGATGACTACTGAAGGTTCTCTTGGATATTTTTTCTTAAGAGCAAAGGAGATGTAGCAAAGGTGTTTCGGGAGTATAAAGTATTGATTGAAAATCAGACTGGGCTGAGCATTAAATCTGTAAGAACAGACAATGGCTCAGAGTTTACTTCTAACAAGTTTCAGTTGATCTGTAAAAACGCAGGTATCAAGCATCAGCTTACCACGCCATACACTCCTCAGCAAAATGGGGTGGTGGAGAGAAGAAACAGAACCGTGATGGAGATGGCGAGATGCATGCTTGAGGAGAAGAAGCTTCCGAAGGAATTTTGGGCAGAAGCTACGTCGACTGCCTGCTTCCTACTAAACAGACTACATACTCGAGCTCTAGAGGACAAGACACCGCATGAGATGTGGCATGGAGTCAAGCCAAAATTGAAGAACTTGAAGGTCTTCGGATCTCTCTGCTATGCCCTTATACCTCAAGCCAGAAGGAATAAGCTTGATAGCAAAACAGAATCTGCAATCTTTGTGGGGTATTCTGAAGTGAGTAAAGGTTACAGATTGTTTTATCCAGATCAGAAGAAAGTGAAGGTAAGTAGAGATGTGCATTTCTTTGAGGATGAGCACTGGAACTGGTCTGAAGAAAAGGAGAAAAATAGGGAAGTAAGGCAGACATCCACACTATCTTCAGACATCCCTTCGATGACAATCAATACAGAAAATCACGATGATCAGGATGAGTTAGCACCAAGAGAGGAAGAAGATCCTAATATTCAGCAAGAGCAAAATGGATGGAATTCTGAGGAGGAGCAAACTCCAGAAATGCCAGATGATGATTATGATCATGTTCCAGTAAGAGAGACAAGGAGCCTAGTAGAAATTTATGAAAGGAGTAATGAAGCAATGCTGGAACCAACGAAGACTCAGGAAGCACTTCAGAATCCGAAATGGCTTGAAGCCATGAAGGAAGAAATCTCCATGATAAACAAAAATGGAACCTGGAAGTTAGTAGACAAACCACCAGACAAGAGGGCCATTGGACTGAAGTGGATATTCAAAACCAAATTGAATCCTAATGGTTCAGTTAACGAGCTAAAGGCATAGTTAGTAGTGAAGGCGTAGGCACAAGTGGAAGGTGTGGACTTTGGAGAGACCTTTGCACCAGTAGCTAGGATTGAAACCATTAGACTTCTTCTGGCACTTGCAGCAAAGAAGGGTTGGAGAATACATCAGATGGACGTAAAATCTGCGTTCCTAAATGGAGTATTGCAAGAAGAAATTTATGTACAACAGCCGGAAGGTTTTGTGATAAAAGGAAAAGAGGAGAGTGTTTACAGACTCAATAAAGCGCTCTATGGTTTGAAGCAAGCCCCTAGATGTTGGTATTCACGTATCGACTCATTTCTACTGAATATCAACTTCAAAAGAAGCTACAGTGAGCCAACACTCTACGTAAGGCTACAACAAGAGAACATAACAGTAGTTTCAATATATGTGGATGATCTGTTATTAACTGGAAGTTCAGAAGAACAAGTTGAGTTTCTAAAACACCAGTTCAGAAGCACCTTTGAAATGATAGATCTGGGAGTGATGAAATATTTTTTAGGAATGGAGATAAATCAGAGTGAAGGAAGCATAGCAGTAGGTCAGAGGAAGTACGTTTATGATGTACTGAAGAGATTCAAATTAGATCAATGTAAGCATGTTTCAACTCCAATTTGTTCGAAAGAAAAGTTAGTAAAAAAGGAGGAAAGAGATGAGGTCGATATCCGAAGTTATAGAAGTATGGTAGGCTGCCTGATGTACATAGCTGCTACTAGACCGGATGTACTGTATTCTGTAAGTATGCTCTCCAGGTATTTGAGTAATCCTGGAAGACAAAACATAGTTGCAGTGAAGAGGGTGTTAAGATATCTCAAAGGGACAACTGAATATGGTCTCTTATATAAGAAAACAAGGTCGTGTGAGCTTAAATGTTATGCGGACAGTGATTGGGGTGGAGCAACAAAAGACATGAAGAGTACTATATATGATCTTTATTGTATGATTTGTTATTAATAAAATGAAGTAAGGTCATATATTAAATTTTTATTTATACTTTTTAATAGAACTAATGAGATACAAATAAGATAGCAAAAAAATTATAACTTTATTTATAGAGAAAAACAAGCAAAGTAATTATTGATATAGAATAAAATAAAATAAGAAATTTATCATCATATTTATTAATATTAGTATATAATAAATAAAATTTAATGAAAGACTTAATTTATTATCATATTAAAGTAATAGGTATATAATTATTAATCAATATAATATTTTAATAAAATAAATAAAATTACATATTAAATATTAATATTTATTATATAAGTAATACGCAAATGTGATAAGTTTATTTGACAAATACAATTTGTGACGTGATTGTCCTCCTATGACGTGATTATCCACTAGTAATGCAATGGGTCAATTTTGTTTAAACTATTTTAGCTCGTTGACTTTCGGTTCATTTGACCTAATTTTCCATTATTGGTTGGCCCCAAAAAAGTTTTTTCTAACTCAGGTTCCGAATATCCAAGTATGATCAAACTAGGCTTGACCTATACTTTTTCTGCGGGGCGTGATTCTCTGTCCCCTTCTCATGTTCCTACTCTGTCTCATTGAATCTCAGTTATTTATTTATGTGGGACCCACATAAACGGATAGTTAAGATTCAATGAGACAGGGAAAGTGGAATAGAGGATTTGAAGGCTTTTTCTACACGCTCACGCCGACTATTAACATAGAGTGCCACATAATCCATAAATTGTCATGTCTGCCAGAGTTAACATCATATCTTTTCATAAAGCATGAGGGCCTCTTGCAAAATTTTAAAAGCAAGGTAAATTTTAGTAGAGTTAACGAAACTATAAGAGAGGTTGGTGTAAATAAATAAAGCAAAACTTTCTTAATGCTTGTTTTATTATGTTATTAGTTTAAGGAATAAATTAAAAAATAAAATTAATTTTTGACTCACTATCTGTTCTCTACTTTATTCATTTATATCACTAACAATCATTCTTACACATACACTAACATCCTTAATTTTTTCCATATTCAAAAGAAAACTCTTTCATATTAAATTTAAAACACCTTTATAATGGTCCATTAATTATACCTCAATTATACCTTAATTATACCTCAATTCCTCATCAATTTCATCTCAATTTTCAACTCAAAATCATCATTAGCTCATAAACTATTATTTTTCATGCATTCTAAATAGAACAGAAACTACAATTTATGCATCATTTTCTAGTAGTCATTTAATACCAATATCACAATCGATCCATCCCTAATTCAGTCATTAATAAGTTCTATTAACATATATCACAAGAGATCAATCTTTTCACTTACTTGATCAACTCAATTACCTCCTCAATTATCAAGCTAACCTAGCCTTCCAAGCATGCAAGCATAATTCTAAGAACAAGATGGAAGTAAAATGATTTCGACAGTAACAAAAAGGCAATAGCAGAATCTATCTATAATTTGACCAAGGTTTTAAGGTGGTAATGGACAAAATTGAAGAAAAATTTCAGAGCTATGAGGGTGTGCGCGCGTGTTTCATTGGTGAGAGGGAAAGAGAAGAAATAAGGCAGCAGAAACAATTTTTACATTAGCTTAATTTATTAGGTGCTGGTTGTCACTATTTTACAATGACATTTGTCACCTATGCATGCAATCTATTTGTCCAATATATAAGCTACCAAATGTCATCAAAATCCTAGGCCATTTGTCACTCAATTCTCTAAACCATTTGTCATTAAATTCTATTGCCATGTGTCACTTATTTTATAGGCCTAGTCATCCTAAATTTTCATGTGTCAACTTGTCTTGCCACTTGACATTTTTCCTAGACTAAATGTACATTTTTAATTCATCAATTTTCCAATTATAACAATTAACTTCAAATTACTAATTATAGTCTATCAAACGAAAATTTAAGACATAAACAATACACAATCATATCATAACCATGTTAAACCTTTCATACCTTTGGAATATGTCAATTGAGTGCACATACAATCTTTGCATTTTTTTCCAAATCAACATTCATGTATGTATATATGCTTATGTTATGTATGTGAATGGAATGCACCTCATTAATTATAAAATGATATGATTTTAATATTCTAACACTCAGCAAGTTCTGAAAATCGACTATTACAATTTATTCCTAGGTTTAGAGGCATATAAGGTCATTGAAATAAATAACAAAGGATGCCTTCTATAGAAATCATTCTATTCTAAAAAATGAAACAACAAAAAGGAACCTTTGAATTAAGGTTAATTGCACAACTAACATAGTAATTGTTGACCAACTTAAAAAAATCATTGTCCTTTATAAAAAAGAATAGAATGATCAAATTCCTTAAAGCTCCCAGAAAAAAAGAATGAAATGGAAGAGATGATATTTATTAGTAATAGTGATAACCCAGGTATTTCAACTACACAAATATACAATATAAATGAACAATGATTACAAGCATACACATATTAGTAATAGTGATAACCTAGGTATTTCAACTACACAAATATACAACATAAATGAACAATGATTACAAGCATACACATTTACTTTATCATTATTCTCTTCAAATCCTATATAAAATCATTAACACAAAAATTAACTAAACTTTTCCATTTTGTGTCACTTCATAAATTGCAATATATAAATGGGTTAATGGTTCCAATAGTTAAACAAAAACATAATTGCACCAGAATAAGACATAGAATAATAAGTAACCCATGAATCTTTGTTATAGTTGAAATCTTCAACAATTCTCATCACTACCTCTATATTTAATAAATTATTATGTATATCATATCTGATTATGCAACAATTTGATTAAATAAATGCATAATAATTAATAAACAAATATATCTTTATCACTAGATTTTTTTTCAAAAAAATTAGTTAGAAGAATTGTCTCCTCTATATTAACATTCTCTATGCCTATCATATTATAAAAAAGGAAAATATATGATCATAAGCTTGATTAACATTAAAGTTATAGAAGTGAGAAAAATAGCATGCAATAGAGCATAGAGTTTACCTTAAACATTTTCAATACCTAAGCAACTTATGGCACACATCAAAACTTCTAAAGATTTAGCATGAATCATATTGTGATGAGGATTACTATCTGACCACTAGTACTAAAAGCACACAAAAACCAAATATGGGTATTAGGTAAACTAACAAGTCTCTTATGATTGCTCGTATAATCAAATATTGAACTTTATTTCAATTCTGCCACGTTAACATATCAAAATGCTTATTCGTTGTGGCCACAATATTAACTTCCAAATAATTTTCCAACTCCATCCTACTATATGAAATCCTAGTGTTGATGGATTGTAAAACCTATCTATTTGTTTTACGCTCAAAAATTGCAAGTGAACGGGTCGTGACTTGTATTTAGAAAGAGCAAATATCGATCCCACAGGGATTGATGCCCAGACACCTCTTAATTTAGAAAAGACTTTGTTTAAGAAATAAAATTGTTTAATGCAATTAATCTAAAAAATTAAATTAAAATTAAAAGACTAATGTAAACAATGGATAATACCGCAATTGTAGAAAGTCTGAATTCAAGGATCTAAATGCTAGGGATTACTTTTTCTTTATTCTGTCTCCCTTATATTTTATTGATTGAATTGTGTCTCACCCTAGATTTTCAAATGTACTAATTACCCTCTCTCAAGGTGTAACTATTTTTTCGTAATTGAATTGATGGGAATCGATTGAATGATCTCTCAACCCATCCAATGACTCTACCGATTCAACTAGTTATTACACTATCCTATGGATGATCAATTGACTAATAGAGAGATCTCTTCTAATTATTCAATTGACATAATAATTGCTAATCTATAGGTCGCCAACTCTCGTTGTACAATCCTACATGATTTTCATCTCACTCACTCTCTCGATTTGTTGCAAGATGACAATTAAGAACAACAATTATCAAAGACACTTCATTCAATTCAATAAAACATAAGTTTTGACAAAATAATGAAAAAGCAATCCCTAATATGAAATTAACCTAACATAGTCTCCATAACACTATCAACATTCAAATAATCCATCTTTACAAAGAAAGGAAGATATTAAAATGATAGAAAGTGAATAAGAAAACTCCTTCTCTTCTTTACCAAAATTTGGAATTATGGTGTTGATGTGCTATTTTGCTCAATCTTGATGATGATTCTTGTTTTCAATCCTTCTTTTATGCTCCAAACATGTGTTCTTCACCCAAAGATGGTCTTTCTACATGTAGGTGTCGTCCCCTCTCAAGGTGGAGGCTTCCTTCTCTAGGTTTAATAAAGCCTCGCATATTATTTCTGGTTTCAATTCCCACGTATGTGGGAATCTGCATGATTCCCACGGGTGTGGGAATTATAGACAGAAACATTCTGTTGTGATTTCCCATGAATGTGGGAATTGGTCTTAGATGTAATCCTCTTGTCTTCTCTTCTATACTCTCTTGTTCATCCTCTAACTTGCTTCCTCTCCTTTCCTACACAAAAATAAGCAATTGTTACCCTCAATTAGCATCCAACACATAAGAACATAATGAAGATCAAACTTAATGAAAACATGCAAACTAAATCCTAAACTAGAGCGATAAGCAACCATTATTCAATAAAACATATACTAATTACCCATAAAAAGCATATCTTAATGCACACCTATCACCTAGCCATTTTTTCCTTTAAGAATTCCTTATAACTAATCCAAATCACTAAATTTCTTGATGAGGATGTACCAACAAAAGTTGAGATTAATGCTAAATTACTATCATCCAAATGTTTACCCATTCTTGATTAATAATGTAAAACCCCGAAACTTTCCTTTTATTGAATATAAAATTTTATGTTAAGTGAATAGTATTTTTGGATGAATAGTGAATTTTGGTGGGACCTAATCTCGAAATAATGAAAAATATCTATAATAAGTATTAGAGTTTAATGATACTGAAATGGATAAAAAATAATTCCTATATGATGGATTTCGGGATTTTCGAAAGTTTAGGACTTAAATGCCCTTTTTAGAAAGTAATGGGTATTATTGATTTTAACCCATTCAAAAAATTTTAAAGCATCTAATCAATAAGTATTGACCCTAATTAGAGTATTTCATGGTCAATTAGAAGGTGAGACTGTTGCAGAATATTTTCGGAATTTATTTGGTTAATTGTTGAATCAAATTCAATAAAGGGCAATTTGGTCTTTTTACATGTGACTAATGGTAATTTGGTCATTTTACATGCTGCTAGTGGAAGAATGAGTCATTATAAGAGAACCAATAGGAAGTTGAAGTGTGGAATCCATTAAATGAGCATTAAAAAGAATAAAGCAAGACTTTTGTCTTCATTTGAACATAAACGTGAGAGATCAAACGAAAGGGAGAAAAGAAGAAAGAAGAAGGGACATTCAACCAAGAAGGGAGAAGAAGAGTGCACCTACCATTTTTCATAGTTTTGGAGCATAAATTGAAGAGATCTTAATCAAGTGGAAGTACTGATCAAATATTAAGAGATTGGAAGATAAATTGGTAAGTTTACTTAACCTAAATTTCTAATTTTGGGGCTTTTTTGTGGGATAGATTTATGTATGATAAATGATGATTTTCGCTTGTCATGGAGTAGGTAATAAGTTTAGAAGCATTTAAGGGATGAATATGATAAGAGAAAGAATTATGTTTAGTGAATGTTTGTATTTGATTCTCGGATCACTTGAACCAGACATTTTTTTACTATAACTTTGCCTAAAGACCTCCAAATTATTGATTCTAATTGGAGATGAAACCTAAGACATAGTACTAAAAATTCATGGAAGAGAACCTGACCTAGTTCTGGTTGAATCATATTGTAATTTGAGATTGAAAATGGTGATCTGATGTTGCCCCTATGTTGGAGTAGCTTATGATGTTTAGTGCATGTTTCTTTAATTAGAACTTCAAATGGTCTGATTTTTGATGATATGAAAAATAGAGACATAGGGGAACAAATGTCTAAAAGAACTCAAAGCCTAATTTGACCGTTTACTATATGAAAAGTAAGGAACAAATGGAGTTACAGCTTTTGGACATAGGCCATAACCGTGACTCTTCATGCATGATCATGATATGGTGAATTAAATTGAGTGAGATAGTGCTTTTGAAGAAATTGATAAATTAGAATGGGTGAAAATATGATTATAAGTGACTTTTGACATTAGAATTAGAAACGGAGAATAATAGTTTAGCTTTCGTTGGTAAACAGAAATAATATTAGTGTATATGTTACGTGATTAAATACTAATCTCGAATTCGGTTAAACCGAATTTATAATGTTAATGTCTTATTTCTGAATTTGGAAATAAATGCGTAAGTGAAATGCACTTATGTAATTAAAGGAAAGGCACAGAACAATAAGTGTGCTTGGCGATAAATTACTTAACGTTGAGTGCATTTTAAATGTATTTTATGAAAATGATTTCTATTTTATCGTGAAATGCATATGGATTATAAGTTTTATGTGAATGATGCATTATAAATCAATATTTCTAATACAATTTTATGTTTTTAGTAATATATGAATTGAAGTTTGAAAGTTAAATCTTATATAATTTAAGTATATGTTGAGAAGATGTTAATGGTTGATAAAAAGGAAATGGTTTTTTTAAACATATTAATATACCGATGTATAACAGTTAAACTAGTACAGGTAAGTGATATTGGTTGATAAAAAGAAAATGGTTTTTAGTCTATGGTATATCTATAGGTTTTATACATATTAATATACCGATGTATAACAGTTAACCTAGTATAGGTTAACTTAGTATAGGTAAGCGATGTGAAACTAGCTTTGTAATTAGTGGTTGACCAGTTGTAGGTAAGCAATACAGGACCAGTTCCGTAACTACTGATGTATAATAGTTATCCTAATGTGGGCAAGCGATGTAGAAGCAGCTTCGTCACTAGTGATTAACTAGTCACGGAAGTGATGCAGAACCAACTCCGTGACTTTATTCGTAAGGGTACTCTATGGTGAAGAAGTTAGTGATACGCTATGTTGTGTAAGAAATTCATGACATTTTTTATGCCACCACTATTTATTTGAAAAGTGATTTGAGAAACTTGATTTTGGGAAAAATATATGGTTTATATTAAATATTGAATTATGCAAATTGAGATGAATTTGTTTTAGGGAGGTTTAAATAGTTAAATATGATTTGAATAGAAATTCTAACACTCACTGAGCTCGTTTAACTCATACTCTCTTTTTTGTTTTTAAATGAAACTTCTCAGGTGCACGCTCAGGGGCTTCAGTAATAGGGACTCTAGCTCACGACTAGTCAACTTCGTCACGTGCTGTTGTGTAGGCATTTTTCCCTTGTAAATATTTTTGAGAACATTTGCTTCTTTATGAATATGTTTTGGACTATATTTTGTGTAAAAAAAAAGTATGTATATGAATGTTTTAAAGTTAAATGCATGAATATATCTGAGTTTATTTTTAATATTATTGATGTAGTTGTTGAAATTTCTTGTGAATGGCCTTAAAGTCCAAAATTTGTAATGGAGATTTTGAGATAATTATAGAAGTGTTTTGCACTTGTACAGGGCTTTTGAAACTTTTGGGAAGGTAAAAATACAATCGGTATGTTGTCAAAATTTGTAAATGCTTTTTGAAAAAAACCCCACAGCTTATATCTTTTTTAATATTAAGGCTTTTTGGTAAAAAGGATAATAGGCTTAGCTCCACGAGAACTTTCTAGCTAGATCAAATATTGACTGGAGGGCTACCATAGGGTGTGGGACAGGCTGCCTAGTCATTTCAGGATAGGGGCTTGTCACATCAACTATTTGACCATATCAAACAACTAAAAATTTTCAATCTACTAAAAAATGGTTGATAAGTTATTTACCAGACAAGCCTGAAACCTCTTATTTAAAGAGACATTTAGAGTCATGTAATTAAAAAAAATTATATCAAGAGGTCAAACATTTTTTAACCCTAACTTAATGAGAGGGAATAATGAAATGACTACCACAGTTAATGACAACAACAAATCAAAGTTTTTACTAGCTAACACTACAAGAAAACTGTTATTTTGCGACGGACAATATCAATAGAAAACACAAATATTTTGTTTGTCTCACATATTACTGACGGAATATATCGACAGATGAAAACATCGTAGAATTTAGCTACAGAATGTTTACGAATTTTCCGTCCGTAAATATATTGAACAATTCCGGATGGAATTTAACATCCGTCAGTATATCAATTACCGACGGAATATAACCTTTACCGTCGGTAAGTTATTTAGAAAGTTACCGACAGACGTTTATTTCCGTAGGTAAATTTATTGCTTAAATTTTTAAAAAAATATATTGTCATTATATTTAAATTATAGTTGATGTATAATTTTAATAATTAAATATTTATAATATATATTTAATTTGGTTAGATAGAAATTTTGATTAATGATTAAAAATTAAAATATCTTAACTGATAATAAAAACGTTACATTGTAAATAATAAGTATCTATAATACAAACTAAATGACCAAAAATACATTACTGATAAGGAGATGGTGGATCGTCTTGTTGGTGCGGTGACGTGCTGCCCTTACCCTTCAATTCATCTATCTCTTGACGGAGCTGAGCATACAGTAGAATTGACTATTGTTGCGCTGCCATCAAATGTTGCAACTAATGCAACTGTTCCAACGTCTGTTGTAACTAAGTCGACAATGTCTGCACTGTACTCTCAAATGCTTCAACTTTATTATTGTTGGACTGCCTAGCAGATGCTACTGTACTAGACGTGAAGGATTGCGAATAACAAGTATTCGCAAATGATCCTAGGTCGAATATCCTCCCATGACGATCCCTACCACCTACTGCTTCAAGGTAAGTGTCAGCCTCATCAACATTTTCTAACTGCTTCAAGGTAAGTGTCAGCCTCATCAACATATGGCACTAGTATAACATTATCATTGTCAACAAGAAACACATATATTCATTCCAAAATTCACATATAAAATTTAATAGAAATACAAAGTGAATTAGAAGTTATAAAAATGTTAGCACGGAATTTAATTAAAATACAACAAAGCAAAGAGATGAGAATATAACTGTTAATTGTAGACAATTAGAAGTCTCTGTGCATGCTCTTGGTGGGTAATAGATCCTCCTGTATGTACGGCAAGACTCTCTCCCTCGGGTCCTCGATGTCTGTTGGTCGAATTACGCTGTGAAATCGACATCGCCTCAGGTAATGTCCAATATTGCAGCTAACGACTCCATATTTCTTCAAAAATGTAAGGCGGTCGTGCAGCCGCCCTGCATGTCGCATCAACAAAGTCACGATAACGTGTATGTGCTTTCGACTCCCATACCTTATATATGATCTCGTCCAATTGAGAATTCCAAAAAAAATTCTTTCTGTAATAAAAGGAAAAATATTTGATAAATACTTTTGATGTAATAATAGTTATCAAATTAATGCATAAAAATTTATATTAAAAAAGGAAATAATAATTTCTATCGTAC
>JANZXR010000001.1:5779740-5801932 GCA_027575705.1 Erythroxylum echinodendron
TCATTTGCTAACTTAATTTTCTTCCCAATTCAATTCCAATTTCTCTCCAAATTTCCAATGGCTCAATTCAAAAATTCTTAATTTCATAAGTCTAAGTTTCAAGTGCCATTGGACAGTCAATTTCACTACCGGTAGACCCCAATTCTATCACTTGACAGTTTTTCGGGTCCGGAAATAACTCCGAAAAATTCCCGAAAAATTCCTATAATTCTCTAAAAATCGGAAAACCCCAATGACCCTCTCCAATTCAATTTTTACATACACAAAGCCTATTTGTTTCAAAAATCTCATTTATTCACAATTATACCGGAAAATTGTTATGAATGTATGTACAGATATTTTTCATATGCAGAAATCACTGTTCATAAATGCATGAGCATGAGATATGTTTTTCTAATTTCTCTGATTAATCTCATATGTACTCGTTTCTATGATTCAACCCGTTATATGAAAACGGGATGTTACACTATAGGTGTGAAGTTTGCTCTTTCAAGTAATTGACGACAGAAGGTAATGCCAAGAACATAGGACCCGATCCTAAGTCAACTAAACGGTCCTTAAAAGGCCCTACTGTGAAAAATACTAATTCTTGATTTCATGATTCACTGGGCCTTATCAAAGGATGTGGCTCAGTTGTTCTCCTCTGCCATTAAGAATAAAAGAACAACAGACTCAGTTGACGTGGTTGTATCATTTTTAAGAATAAAACGCAAGACATATAGAACTCCTAATGCTTCGGTAGTTTGGGACTTTTCTACTGGCTTGTTAGTTTAATCTAAAATCATATCTTAATGCTTTTGGATGTTAACAGAACAAGGCAAGACAATGCTATTGTTGTCTTAATCGCAATAAAAGGGAAAAGAAATCATGAAAGAGAAGCGGTAGAGTGTATCTAAGGATGGCACATGTATGCCGATAAAAGAAGCACATGCATCATCGATCTTAGTCACATGAGATTTAGTCCGACAAAGCCATGCTAGTGCATATGGGATTATGTTCTTCTACACAACACAGACATATGTTTATTTCCTTTTGCAGTTTGATTTTACTACAATTCAAGACACAAATCCAACAACAACATGTCACATTAATTTATGCATCTAAGATCCAAAACAAATTTAAAAAGGAAGAATCGAAAGGTAATAAAGGGACTAGGCAAATTAAACAATCGTTACAGGAAAATAAAAACAAAGTTTTCAAATACTGAGATGGGAGAAGATACGGCCACCAAGATTACACGTAATCATGTAATTGCTCCAAGAAAATCTTGTAAAGGACAATATTCAATTGTTCGTTATTGGGGTTTGCATATTTAAAAATGATGAATTTTACAAACTTAAGATTATCTTATTTCTAGCATGAATCTGAAGTTTATAAGATCTTAACAAGAAAATTTATATCAATGATAATAAAGAAAAGCTATAAGAACTTTGATTTTTTTTTTTTGTGATCAATTCAAAATAATTAACCATTTGTGGAAATGTTTTTTTTATAAAAATAAGTTTGATAACGAATAGTAAAAATCTTGACAGTCTAAAATTGGTGTTGGATAATAAGTTGATACATTAATTCTGGTAGTTAGTATTCCGATGCTTAAGAATATACCATAAATATTTATTATTTAGTCATAACCACTGTTATGAATATTGGTATCGGCCGATACGTATCATACTAGACTAAAATCGGTACGAAACTATAAATTATAATACCGAATTTAAATACTGATCGGTACCAGCCAACACTATATATTCTTTATAAGTCTATTATTAATTAACTTTGTCGGTACTCTTACTGATGTATATAAATTTTAATAATTGGATTAATAATGTAATAGAAAATAAGCGATTAAAAATTTTCAAAAACCTTAATTATTATGTTAATTTGAGGCTAAGTCCTAAAATTATTAGTATAAAGATAATACAAGCCCTTATTATACAAACGTAAACACATCACACCGATTGCACCGTTAGTTTTTCAACCTCTACGGATACCACTTTTATATTTTTGTGCAAAATGGAGATGGTAAATTGGACTCAGTACATCATGACAATTGGATTAAGATTGGAATTATGAATGGTGCTCAAAACTTGCATGTACTACTTGATTAGATTAATCTAGGAAGTGCAACAGTGTGTTTATAGATACGTGGAAATTAGTGAAGCCACTTCCCACAGGAGCTAGCTTACTTAATCCCTAGCTAATTACCCTACCAATGGCGATTATGAGGAGTCTTATTACTAGAAGCCTCATGCATCTTTACGCCATGTTATGAAAGGTGTAACAGAATATCTAGAAGGAAAGTGAAGTAATATATGATGTTAAGGAATGAAGTCTTCAATTGGATAAATGAAATAATGATGATCAGGACACTTTCATAGACTTGAATTGGAATAGTAGTAGTAGTTAAGCATTTAGTTTTAAACTCCATATGAATTCATCTCTCGTCATTTTAGGTTTTTAATCTCTAATTAATGGAATAAATAGAGTTTTTCTTAATTTGATATTTTAATTATTTATTTTTAATACATGATAATTTAATAACTGAAAGTGAACATTTACATTGACGTGAAATGATCCCAATTTATGTGTTGCTGTACATATCCACCAAAATAATACCATAATTAATAATGAATTATATTTACAATAAATCAAAATATTGTACATTTAACTAATATTTTCATTTATAACAAATATTACAAAATTAGATAAATTTTCATATTTTAAAGTATAAATTACACTTCTAAATCTGTCCCTGCATAAATGAATGTACCGTTAAAGATGCACTGCAACATTTCCAATATGAAAAGGTGTTTAAAATCCTACTTTAATAGGAATGGCTAATTTGAGAACTTTATGCAGTATATATTACATAGTAATCAGAAAAAAGTTACAAATATTCTTGGTATGGACAAATCTATAGGCCACTACTACCGGACTAAAGCCATAATTGGCGGGTCTTTCCAGTGGTAATGAGAGACACTAGCTTTAATGGTCACTTAATAAGGAGATCTGCTTGATATTACTAGAAGAAACAATGCTCATCAAAAAGATACTTATTTTGTGATTATAATTAAATTTTGTTGTTATTTCGAGTCTTTTAATGGCGAAATATTGTAATAAAGAAAAGTTAAACATGTAAATTGCCGAAACAAATTTTAGCTCTCTTAAAGTAGCAGGAAAGGACAATGAGAAATAATACCGTAACTTCTACTTTTACTCAATTCAGTTTCATCAACAAATTAATATTACTAGATACATTGAACTTTGTTTTATATATGTATAGAAAAACCTTACTTTTTAATGAGTACTGTTTGCCAAGGATTGAAATGAAAGTACTTACTTCATGTGTACTTGAGGCATTGAACAGAGACAATTAAAAGTTCTAAATTTGTTTGATTTCTACGAGATAGTTTAAACTTCATGATAAATTCGGGTTTAATTATATCCCTATTTATAATTTATAAGGAAGGTTTATTATATATTTATAAATTATTTTAACATTCTTTAAGATTCAAGAAATAAATATTTTATTTTTACATAAATTGAATTGGAATATGTTCTGAAAATCTACCTGATTAGTGCAGGTTCACAGTTAAATAAGACTGAAGGAATAGTAATGAACACACATATTTTACATGGAAAACCCTTAATAAGGCTAAAAATTATGGGCAAGGATAGAAAAATTTTACTATTGAGAAAATTGGAAAATTACAAGGAGAAAACTACACTCACAAAAATACACAGAATATTTTTGTCTCTCTCTCTTTTGTTTCTCTCTCACCTCACGTCTCTGTTATGCTCTGCTCATATATCTCTATTTGTTCATCTCCCTCCGATTTATAGGCAGGAGAAGTGGGTAGGTACCGAAAATGGTGCCTACCATATTTGACTTCAACTTTGGTAGGCATCAAATTCGGTGCCTACCAGTTACAGTTATTGACAATTCTCCCACTTGAAGATTTGATTGATAATCAATCATATCTTCACACCATTCTTTCTACCTTGTCACTTCATATTGCTTATGTCTCTGTCAGACCACACAAAGATCGACACCATATAAACATGTCAGCGTTGATTGCTTTTGTCATAAAATCTGCGAGGTCATCCATGGTATAAATTTTCTGAATATCCACCGTTTCCACTTTCTCCCGAACGAAATGGTATTGAACTCGAATGTGCTTTGTCTTTGAATGAAATGTTGGATTCCTTCAAGATGGAAAACACTTTAGTTATCACAAAATAGAGTAATATTCTCTTGTTTATACCCAAGTTCTTCCAACAACATCTTCAACCACACTGCTTCTTTACTGGCTTGTGTAGCTGTTACATATTCTGCTTCTATTGTTGACGTAGCCACAACTAGCTGCAATTTTGAAATTCAGCTCACAACTCCTCTAGCTAGTGTAAACACATATCCTTTTGTGGATTTGCTTTTATCAAGATCACCTGCATAATTAACATCAATATATCCTCTGACAATAAAATCGGATCCTCCATAATATAATGCAACATCTGAGGTTCCCTTAATATATCTGAGAATCTTCTTAACTGCATTCCAATGCTCTTGACCAGGATTCGCTATGTATCGACTAACTACTCCCACTGCATGTGCAATGTCTGGTCTTGTACAAATCATAGCAAACATTAAGCTTCCCACCACTGATGCATACGGTACTCGAGACATCTCTATCCTTTCTTCTTCATTGCTAGGACTCATACTTGAGGGTAACTTGAAATTAACAGGAAGAGGTATAAATTGGCTTACAATCTTGCATGTTAAATCGCCACAAGATCTTATCTAAATAATTCTTCTGAGAAAGTCAAATCTTCATATTTTTTCTGTCTCAGTAAATTTGCATCCCTAGAATCTTGTTTACTGGTCCTAAGTCCTTCATTTCAAATTTTCTAGCCAACTGTGTCTTCAATTCTTTGATCCGTTCATTGTTAGGGCCTGCTATCAACATGTCGTTTTTATACATGTCGTTTATATACAACAACAAAACTATAAAATCATCTTTCTCAAACCTCTTAAAATATGTACAAGGGTTTGCATTTAGTGTGCTATATCCAAGGCTCATAATGAATGAATCAAATCTCTTATACCAACACCTCAGCGCCTGCTTTAAACCATATAGAGATTTGTTCAACCTGCAAACTAAGTTCTTTTTCCATTCTTCTTCAAAACCTTATGGCTGGAGCATAAAAATTTTCTCTTCAAGATCTCCATGAAAAATGCAGTTTTCATATCTAACTGCTCAAGATGCAAGTCAAATGTAGCGCACATCAGTAGAACTACTCGAACTATAGTAAGTCGAAATATAGGAGAAAATTTTTTGTTAAAATCAGCATCTTCTTTCTGAGTATATCCTTTACTACCAATTTAGCACAATATCGCTCCACTTGATCATCCCCACTCCGCTTGACCTTGTAAACCCATTTATTATCAATGGGCTTTCTTCCTTGTGGTAGTGATATCAGCTCCTATGTCTTATTATTATGAAGTGTTTCAATTTCTTCCTGCATTGCTGTCATCCACTAAGATGCATCTGAACTATTCATTGCTTCTTGAAGAGTTAATGGCTCTTCGACCTCAGTTAAAAGGCAGTATGCAATATTTCCCTCTATAATATAATCTGAGTGTCAGCTCGATGCTCTTCTTGTGCGAGTTGTTTTCTAAGTATCTGAAGCATCATATTCGACTAGTTCTTACTCCTCGTGCTCTAGTGTAGCTTCAGAAGAAACATTTTAATCAAATTCCATTTCGACCTGTACTGTTGTAGTCTCTGAATTCTCTTGTACTGTGCCAACATTTTCTACTTGCTCTTGATCATTATCTTCCATGAAGATAACATCCCTACTGATAGCAATCTTGTGGGTAGTGGGATTCCACAGACAATACCCCTTAATCGCATATCCCAAGAAAATACATCTTTTGGAATTTGGATTCAACTTCGTAGTTTCTTGGGCATTGAACATCACATAGGTAGGACTTCCAAATATATGGAGATTGGAATAATCCATTAGTTTACCAGTCCACATCTCCATCAGTGTCTTCGACTCAATTGTAGTTGATGGAGCTCGATTCACCACATAACAGTCAGTATTGACTGCTTTTGCCTATAATTTCTTATCTAAGCTTGCAGTTCTTAACATTGCTCTTGTTCTTTTCAATAAAGTTCTATTCATTCGCTCTACTACTCAATTTTGTTGAGGAGTGTATGCCACCTTGAACTGCCTTTTAATACCTTCTTGCTTGCAAAATTCATCGAATTCTTTACTAGTATATTTTCCTCTATCATCTGACCGTAAACACTTGATCTTTTTACCAGATTTGAGTTCCACCCGCGCTTTGTAAAATTTGAAAGTTGGAAACACATCTGCCTTCCTTTTGATGAGAAACACCCAGCATCTCCTCGAATAATCATCAATAAATGATACAAAGAAATTTGCTCCTCCTAGGGACGTAACTGGTGCTTGCCATACATCAGAATGAATTATTCTAGAATTTCTTTGCTTTTGAACTCTGATGTGTTGAACTTCAATTGATGCTGCTTACTCACAATGCAATGCTCACAGAAGGGTAGTGATGCCTTTGTGAAACCTGGAAGTAGATTTTTCTCAGCAAGTATCTTCATTCCTTGTTTTAACATATATCTAAGCTTTTTATGCCACGTCATTGCTAATTTGTCATCTAGACTAGTTACAACAATGGATGCCTCTCCTTCTTACAAAGTTACTCCCTTCAATATGTACAGATTTACAGCAATCTTCTCTGCTTTCATAGATACTAGCGCTCCTTTAATCACTTTCATGATCTTGTTTTGAATCTCAAATCTAAAACTGAGATCATCCAGTTGTCCTACAGACAACAAATTCTTCTTCAGGCCCTTCACATGTCCTACTTTTTCAATAGTCTAAGTTGTCCTGTCATACATCTCTAGCTTGATCGTGCCGATACTAACGATCTTCAGAGCTTGATCATTACAACTATACACAAATCCCCAGAGACAGATTCATACTGATGGAACCAGTCTCTTCGAGAGGTCATATGAAAAGTAGCTGCTGAATCGAGAAGCCATACATCAACAAATATTCTCTCACCTACAATAGTTGTTGCCGCTTCACAGACCATTGCACCTCCATCATCTGAAGTAGTTGCATTTTCCTTGAGGACTAAAATCTTTCTTATTCAGATTCCAACAATCCTTCTTCAGGTGCCCTTTTGTGCCACAATTGTAACACTTGAAATTCTTCTTACTTCTAGATTTTGATCTACCATGACTATGACTTCCACTTGGGCCACGTTCTATTGATCTTCCTCTCGTCATCACCAAAGCCTCCACTTGTTGCGAATTTGCTAGCCTGTCTTTCTTACTTTTGCACCGACTCTCTTCTTCCAGAATAGCAATTACAATATTATCGAAGACTAGTGTGTCTGTATTGTTTGTTAAATTGATGACAAGTTGATCATATGAATCTAGTAGACTTTAGAGTAGAAGTTCCACAAGTTCACTTATCTCTATTGTGTGGCCTAATGACGTGAGTTGGGAAAATAGAGTATTTAAAGTATTTAAGTAGTCCATCACTGAAGTGGATTTCTCCATGCGTAAAGTGTATAGTTTCCTTTTTAAAAATTTTTTGTTGTGGAGTAATTTGGTCTCGTACAATTTTGTGAGATGATCTCAAATTTCTTTTACCGTCTTCTTCTCCTCTATACTTGACAACACTCCATTTGCTAGTGCCAGATGAAGATTTGTAATAGCATTCCCATCCATCTCATCCCATTTTTCATCTGTGACTGCAGCTGGCCGTTCACTAATGGCCGCCAGACAATTATCTTTTCTCAAGATAGCCTTCATCTTCAATTTTCACAATGAGAAATTACTCCCATTTAACTCTTCAATCTCAAATTTTATTGTCATTGCTTCTGTCACGAACAAAATTTAGCTCCGACTATTTCACATGAATAGTACTTATATGTATGAACAGTACCATATATGTGAATAGTATCTTATGCGTATGTATGAATAGTATCATACACGTGAATAGTACTTTATACTTGAATTATAGTAACTGCACAGTTTAATATAGAAATAAATGCGTAAACAGTTGTCACCTTTGAGGTTACTGTTCACCAACTTTCACTGTGCTTACCCAAACTCCGAACGAATTATGTCAAAAAATTCGTCGTAATTTTCTTACCTTTCTCTGATACCACTTGCTGTGAAAATCAACCTGATTATAATAAGTTCACAGCTAAATAAGACTGAAAGAATAGTAATGAACATACAGATTTTATCTGAAAAACTCCTAAATTAGGGGGAAAATTACAGGCAAAGATAGAAGAATTTTACTACTGAAAAAATTAGAGAATTACAAGAAGAGAACTACATTCACAAAAATACACAAAATATTTTTATCTCTTTCTTTCTCACCTCACGTCTCTCTATAATGCTCTACCCAGATATCTCTCTTTGTTCATCTCTTGTCTATTTATAGGCAGGAGAAGTAGGTAGGTATCGAAAGCAGTGCCTATTATATTTGACTTCAACTTTGGTAGGTACCGGCCGCAGTTATTGACAGAATATATATATCAGTGAAACTGTGACAGATAACCTCCTATATTATTTGAATTTAGTTATGGAAGTTCTCGCAATTTAATAGTTAAATATTTTTATACATATTTTTCTAGTAATCAAACTTTATTTTTGTGTGGTATTGCTAAATAATATTAATTAGTGATACAAAAAATATAATTACTTAATTATTAAAAAATGCTAATATCTGTTATTCGCAAAGATAACAGATATAAATTAATTTCCATTTTTAGAGTGAACAATTTAAACAGAGAATCCAAGCCAAAATCCCACAACAAACCGTAAAATAAAAAGTATTCTTTATCTGGAATTATAAGCAAAGGAAAATTAAATTACTCAAGATGTAATACCAGTCGCACAAACATCGGCATGTACTCCCTGTTCTCTATATATATATATATATACACATCTTGAAATAGCCACGACTATATCATTTCGTGGGACAACCATCACACAACTAGAAAGCAGGAAGAAGAACACCACCAACCAAGGACATCCCACCGTCATCGGAGTTAGAGAAATGGTAGGTTTTGGGAAGTCGGACGTCGGTGTCAAAGACCAGTCCACCGCCACTAAAAACACCCTCTCACCGGATTATCTTATCAATCTCGACCAGTAAGTTCCTCGTCTTTATGTTCTGATAAACATCCCATTGTAAGTTAACTCCTCATACCTTGTTCATGATAGTCTCTTCTAGGGTCTAACATATTCGGTGACCACTCATCACTGTCAACTTAGGAGAAAGCACCCTTCATGACACGTTGGGTTTATCTTATGTCGTTTTCTGTTAATATCCTTGCCGTTTATATAGGAGTTTCGGTTTTACTGGATAATAAAGCATTCTAACATCTCTTTTTATTAAACAGTGGCGATCCTACGCTGTTCGAGCCATACTGGAGGAAGCTAGGGGACAAGTGTACGGTGGTGATAACGGGGAATGAATCAATGAGCTACTTCGCGGACCCGTCGAGCTTTTGCTGGTTCTTGGAACCGAGACTGTCAGATGCCATCAAAAGCTTGCATCGCGTGGTTGGGAACGCAGCTGTGGAAGATCGTTATATAGTGGTGGGCACAGGATCGTCTCAGCTCTATCAAGCGGCTCTCTACGCCCTAACTTCACCTGGTGGGCCGGAGCCAGTCAATGTTGTTTGTGCTGCACCTTACTACTCGGTGAGACACTAACCCTCTATCTATTTAATTAACAAGTGTTTAAGTTCACCCAATTATATGTGCTTACACATTGCAAAATGTACGAGAAGGATGGTAAGCTTAAGCTATCTCCCTGATGAATTATGCACGAAAATTTCTTTTGGTTCTTGGAATTAAGAATAATTAAGACATTTACTTTATCTATTATAAAAGTTGAAAGAAAACAATGAACCTTTCAGATATAAATGGAAAAGGTCTTAAGGTATCTTAGGTTTGACTTTTCTGTGGACTCGATGGATAAAGAACTCAAGTCGTTGCATGAGAATAATGGATTACACAGCCATACTTGATAGATCAGCTTTTGCAAACTAATAAAACAGCATGTTTCTTGGCTGTGGTGTAGCTGTAGAAATTCATGTGAAGAGCATTATTTGGCATGTACTAATCAAGAAATTAATTGCTCCATTTGATTGGTCCTTTTCTCTTCTTCTGATCTTGTGGTTAGTCATACGATACTTAAAATTGTTGGAAATAAGGAGGGTGTTTATTAGAGGACAAAGAGACAAACATGTTTCTTAACAACAGACATTAACATTTAGGCAAACTTAATGTGGAAACGCGGTGTGGATCCTACTCAAACATGGCAACGTGACCATGTCTAAATCCATGTTTAGACATGGATTTAGACATGGCTAAACATGGATTTAGACATGGCTGATGAGGAAACCATGGAACTTGCCCAACTCGTGTTTGATGCACTCGAATCCCGCATTGATCGGCGGGTTACAGGAACTAAGATGATTGATATATTTAAGAGCAGACAGTCAAAATGCCATCTTTCTGTTTGCATATATGAGGTTTTATAATATTTATTGAGAAAGGTCGCTTTTCTCATAGCAAGCAGACATCTTGCATGTTACCCACATTTTTTCTGTACAAATTGGAGTTGATATTATTATTTTTTAATTTGAATTGTATTATGTTATGTTGGCTGCTTTGCTTGCAGACTTACAAAGAGGCAACGGAGTACTTGTCTTCAGGACTGTACAAATGGGAGGGTGATGCATACACCTTTGACAAGGAAGGAGCTTACATTGAGCTTATAACCTCACCGAATAATCCTGACGGTACTATCAGAGAAGCAGTGGTGAACCGAGGTGATGGTAAACTTATCCACGACCTCGCCTACTACTGGCCTCAATACACGCCCATCACTAGTCAAACCGACTACGATATCACGCTGTTTACCTTTTCCAAATGCACCGGCCATGCTGGTTCAAGGATAGGGTGAGATGGACTCTCTCTTTTAAGTCACTATTTCTTATTTCTTAAATTATAACATTTCCTTGAATACTTACGTACATACATGCTTCTTATGTTACAGCTGGGCACTTGTCAAGGATAAAGAGGTGGCCCAGAAGATGATCAAATTCATGGAGATCAATTCAATTGGTGTATCAAAAGAATCCCAGCTTCGAGCTGCAAAGATTCTAGGAGTCATAAGCGAAGACTGCCAAAACTTCAGTGCTGTTGGTTCAGAGAACTTCTTCGAATATGCTCAAAGGCTAATGTCTGACAGATGGGAAAAGTTGCGAGATGTTGTGAAGAATAATCCAACTTTGAGCCTCCCCAAGTACCCTCAGGAGTTTTGCAATTTCACTGGGAAGTACACAGAACCACATCCTGGTAATGCACTCACACAGTATACGACTTTTCACTTGATCTTAGACAGAAGGCAGGGTGTGCCCTACTTTCACCAAAAAAGAGTTCGCTAATTGATGTTTTTTCCCCCCCTTTTTGGCCAATCTCAGGCTTTGCATGGTTAAAGTACAAGGAGAGTACTGTAGACTTACAGGACCTATTAAGATCGCATAAGATAATAACCAGAGGAGGAGAGCGCTTTGGAGTTGATGCCAACCACGTCAGGATTAGCATGCTTAGTCCAGAAGACGTTTTCAACCTTTTCTTGGCAAGGCTACCTTCTCTGGAATAAATCGCTAGTACTAAGAAACAATCAATAATTATAGGAATGGTAGGGACAACTTCACAGCCTTAAAAGGACAATGTGGTTATGTTACTAGTAATTAAGAGGACTGGAAATGAAACCCGGAGGGTGATGATGATTAGTCGTATACATCCGTCCAGCCATATCCATCTGATGCTCGATTAATGCCTTAAGTGAGTACAAAATT
Organism: Erythroxylum echinodendron; assembly: GCA_027575705.1. NCBI lineage: Eukaryota > Viridiplantae > Streptophyta > Magnoliopsida > Malpighiales > Erythroxylaceae > Erythroxylum > Erythroxylum echinodendron. The sequence continues at coordinate 5,791,679 of JANZXR010000001.1, forward strand.
CATTGTAAACCACAGGGAAGTAAATGTTCAATTTATAATCAAATATCTTTGTTGGAGTTGTAGCTGCGACAAATCAGGTATTACGAAATGTTACGCCGTCTTCTACTCTACATAATTATATCGGGCTTCCAACTTTCACGGAGTCTGTTGTCCTGTGACTCTTCGAGAGTCCAATGTGGAGTGAGAGATACATCTATTCATCAGGAGAAAAAAGTCAGCATCTAATTTATTCTATTCTATTGAAAAATAATTAAAAATATAACATTACTGGAAATTCTAAATCGAGTATTTGAACGTGTATAAAAAACCAACTCCTTATTAGCAGTAATCATACTAGCTTTCCCGAGCATGCGTGGATATTCAGTTATTCTCCCCTGATATTAAAACTTCAATTTATAACCACTCTCAGTTAAGAACAAAATAGACCGCAGAAAATATCTGAACAAACCGTTGTTTACTTCATTATATTCAAATATCTCCGTTTTGTATGTGAATTGTCACATTGGAGACACCATGCTTTATATACTCGGGAAAGAGTAGATCATCTTTCACGCGTAGTCCAAGTCTTTCATTAGGTTCATAATATGAATATAAGCTTCAAGTATTTCCGCCAATCTTTAATCCAATACAAACATTGTTTTCTGTTCTGCCTAATTAACAATTCAAGATTGCAGTTTTACTTCCTTGGAACATTGAGTCAAAAAAGATTTCCCGACCCTGGCAATCCCATAATTGCAAATCATGAGCGACTTTAAATAACCCTCGCAATAAAGGAAGTATAGGTTCTAGGTTCCATAAATTAGGCTACCATTCATAATAGTACAACTTGACACTGAAGGGATGTACAAGGGAAGAATGAATCTAAAGGTAATTCTCTCTAGAACAATGAACATAATGGCAAAACTTGTCATTGCTCCTTTGTTCATCGACTTGATTTCCTTGCCCAGAGATTCAATCTGATTACATAAAAATGGCAGATTGCCAACCTCTCGGTAAGCATCGCAAACTTCCTTCCTATGGCGCCGAATTAAAGGAGCCACTTGTAAGGGCCTTAGTTCATACTTAACATAAGGATTGACAGAGATACTGATAGACTACTATTTGATGCGTTAATATGGTTTGTGCAGTATTTTAAGATAGATATTATGCTAAATTGTGTTTTTATATTATCTTTGACTGTTAAGAGTTTTTTGTAAAAATAGAGCAAAAAGATAGCAATTTGGAGGAATGGTCAATGTTTCAATGTATGGACAAGTAGCTGAGAAAAAAAAATAGAACAAAATGACAACACAAGAAGAAAAAGGTAGCAGCTCCTCACTTTGGAAAATACAACACAGCTTCCACAAAAGAGAAAACGCAGAATAGCCCAGTGTTTTTGAAAGAAGGAGCAAAGGGTTTTAGCGTGGGGAGAGACGCAACTCAGAAAATCAAGCCTCCATTCACGCCTCATTCACAAAAAAACAACATAGCAGCAGCAGCGTCCACGCATCAACCTCCAAGCCTCCATTCATGCACAACACAACAAAGCCTCCTCTAAAAAATCTACGCAACATCCACAGATCCACTCACTTTAGACTCTCACGCCAGCCTTTCATTCACCAATCCATTCACAGCAAACTCATACGTCAAATCACGCCTCCATTAACTTCATGCACGCAACCTCCACCCAGCTCAAGCTCCAGACGAAAAAACGCTGCCTCCACTCACTTTAGACTCTCACGCTAGCCACCAGCAGAAAAACGAAATCACCAAGCTCCAAACACAACCTCCACCAACACAGACTCCAGACAAGCACGCGACTTCCATTATCCAAAAAAGAATGCAGCCTCTCTACATTGACGCCTCCATTCACACAGACTGCAACCTTCATTTTATTTACGTAAGTAGTCTCCACCAGCGACTGATACACTCTCCACTCCATATACTACACACAAAAACAACGCATGAGACACCTCCATTCATCAATCACCAACGCAGCTGCCTCCAGTCCATAACAAATAATCTTGCAGACTGCAGTTCACTCACAGTAGACGCAGCCTACCCCCTTATACGCAGAAGGTAGACATATCTCCACTCCATCCAAACGAAAATCACGCAACTTCCTCCAGCAAAAGATCAACACAATAGCTCCATTCCAGTCACAACATTTTTGTTTTGTTATTTAGTTTCTTTGTGAGATTGTTCAGGGTTTTTGCTTGTGAATTGCTTGGCATGATAATTTGTGGCTAAAACTTTAATTTTTCTTAGGGATTTGATGTTTTTGTGATGCTTTAACATTGAACATTGCTGAAATTCATGACTGAAAATTTATATACTTATTGATTTTCTTTGAGTTTAATTGTTCTTACTTTAGATTATTGAAAATTTACTTGGTATAAATTCACCTTTGAAAAAAGGGGGTTTTACTAAAAGATTGAAGGAATTTCAGCTAGGATTTTTTTTGTGAGTTGGGAGACCAGCAAGAAAACAAGGAGGTGAAAATAGAAGGTTTGAGTTTGAAACTTGAGAAACTCTAAGAAAAACTTAAGTAAGGGATTACTAAATGATGTCTAGAGTGGATAGATTAGTTCACCTTTGGGAGAAGGGGATTAATTACTTTTAAAATTCACTTATGGGGGTGGGGTGTACAAATTTTAAATTTTTTGCAATCTTACACTTGAATTGTGATGAAGGTTAAACCACGCCATTTTTTCATAGTAGTTGGACTGAGAATTTAGTTGTGTGCTTGAATTTGAATTAGGCAGCTTGAGTGGAAGGTGAATCATATGGATTGTTTGAAGTTGTTAGTTGCATAAACTCTATCAATAATTTGACACTTGAGTGATTAGGTAATGTATAAAATTTTGATGGATTTTCACATAATTACATGTGAGGTTTTGAGCCTACTTGAATGCATTTTATATTTATTTCATTGTTTTTTATTGTTGTACGTGATGCTCCTCTAGGAAGACTACCTCTAGAACTTGCATTGAACCAGTTTGAAACTACGAGATGCATGCTTTATGGAAATGATTACGCATTCTTTGTTTTAAACCCATTAGCTTAATTGATCCACCTTATACATTATCCTTTGCAACCCCTTTTGAACCTTCACCCTTTTTGATTGCAAAATAAACACCTTAAAAAAACCCCCAAAACTTCGCTAGCCTTGCCCAATCACAAGTATAATAAAGTGCTAAGTGATCATTTGGTCTATAGTGTAGGACTTTTAAGCTTACTTGTTATTCTGAGATGTTTATAGAGGTACTTCTACTCATGATTTATTAATTTATATTGCTTTTATTTTATTTCGTTTTTATTGTTTTCCCTTGTTTAAAAAAAAAAGAAAAAAATGAAAAACAAAAGAAAAACAACCAAACATAGTAGCATTAGTGAAGAGTAGTAGTAGTCCCATGTATATTCATTTGCTTATCTCAGACTATGTATTTAGCTGTCCCTTTTACTTAGTGCTTTGTTAATGGTTGTGAGTTAACCCATGACCTTTTTATCCTACCTTAACCCGAACTCTATTAAAACCCTAAATAAAAATCCTTTTGATCCATGTTGGCATGTATTTTATGTGATAGAGAATTGGTGAATATGCAAGCCTATGGTTGTGTAGTCTTTTAGAGAGAGTCTTGAGTGAAACACTGATCCTAAACATTTGAGTGATTCGAGTGAAAATGTGAGGAAAATCCATCTAAATTTTATATGTGCCTTCGATTAATGGTGTCTGCCTTTGACCTTGTTTATGTGCATTGATGAAAAAATTATGATATGTATAGTAACTCAAAGCTTGAGTTTGTTGAAGTTTGAATGAATGCACACACTCGATCTTCTTTGCAAACGAATTGATGAAATTTTTTTTTTGTGTTTAAAATTGCTTAGGGACAAGCAATAGTTCAAGGATATCCAATGAAAACATAACAAGATGCATGAGAGCCAAATTATCACGAGGTGAAGCATGGTTATGAGCATAACATAGTGAACCAAAAATGCGAAGATGATCATAGTTCAGTATCTTACCAGTGAGGATTTCATACGGGGTTTTACTAGACAATAATGTTGTTGGAGTAAGATTGATCAAATAAGCTACTATAATTGGAGTAAGATTGATCAAATAAGCTACTATAAGGACACATTCTCCCTAAAAAAGAAGAGAAAGATTGGCTTGAAAACGTAAGGCGAGAACTACATCGAGGACATGTCTATGTTTACGCTTTACAACTCCATTTTGTTGAGAGTGAGTGAGCACATAAAGTTTGTAACTTGATGCCATTAGTAAAACAAAATCTTTAAGAGCATAAGAAGTGAATTCACCACCATTATCGCTATGAATTTTTTGATCATCCATAGAAAACTAAGTTTTAACCATTCGATAAAATAAGAGCAAGTATTTATATGTCTCATACTTATAATGCATAAGATACACCCAAGTACAACGAGAAAAATCATTAAAAATAGTAAGAAAATAATGTGAACCATTTAAAGAAGGTGTTGCCTATGGTCCCCAAATGTCACAATGTATAAGAGAAAAACATCGTGTATTTTTATTAATGTTAGAAGGAAAAGGCATGCGTAATTGTTTGGATCTATGACAAATATCATAAACAAATTGAGACGAATCAACGATATCAGTACTAGAAATATGCTTAATCTTAGGTAATGATGCATGTCCTAGGCATTGATTCTAAAGATTGGTGATCGAAGCATGAGAGTAAGAAAAGGCAACATTGTACTTATGAAAGGTGCACTTGTAAAATACAAAAATCAACAACAAAAATAACTGCACAATCGAGGTTTTTAGCAAGTTTTCCTACGGACAACAAATTACATTTAAAATCTGGTACATATAGAACATTGGAAAGTTGAATATCGAATGATAAATTAATTTGACCAACATGAGTAATAGGTAGGATATTACCATTTGGTATGTTAACAGTGGTATGATGTGAAACATGATTTGCATTATCCAACAAGGCTTTTGATCTAACCATATGATCAGATACACCGCTATCTATTATCTATATATTAGAATCGGAATATTGCTTACCATCATAATTGGCCGAGTTCAATGAATTGCAATCTAGAATTTGCATCAATTGAGTGTATTGACTCTTAGAAAGGCCTGAGATAGGTGAGGAATCATTGATATTGGTCGAAATAGCAGCAGTATGGGAGAAGGAAGGATAGGGCTTTGAAGTGGAAGAATGATCATGGCTTAAGCTAGTAGATAGATTTCGATTTCCTGAGGTGAACCTACTGTTGTTTTGATCATTTTTATGTTTTTACTTCCAAATGGGAGGATACCCAATTAATTGAAAGCATTCGGCTTTTGTATGCCCTATATTATTGCAATGATCACACCATTTTTGGGTTTGATCAAGGCCCCTTACACTATTAGGATCAACCTTGGCGGCAAGATATATTGCTTCCACTGTTAGGACTCATGCTCCGATTATTCCATATTGTTTCTCTTCATAGATTACCATCACATAGACCCTGCTAAGTGATGGAAGAATTTTAGAATTTAAAATCTGCAAGCATAACGTTTTAAACTCATCATTGAGTCCGAAAAGAAAATGACAAACTTTTTCTTGCTCCCTTGCAATAGCAAACTCCTTTCCTGCACCACAACTACATCTTAGGACTTTTTCGAACATCTGAAGTTTGTCTTACAAGGCTTTGAATTGGGTATGGTATGACATAACAGATTTGTCATCCTGCTGGATCAAATATATGTTCTTTTTGAGTTAGTGGACCCTTGCCCATTCCCTTATGAGAAACGTTCTTCAAGATCTAGCCATAGTTCTTGTGCAGTCTCTACATAAGCCACACTATCATGAAGGTCACGTGAGATGGCATTGAAAATCCATAATGTGGAATTACAGTTCATCCAAGAAGAATATTGAGGGGATGTTGGATCAGTTTTGCTAAGTGTGCCATCTACGAATGGTGTTTTGTTTTTGGCATGGAGGGTGTTTTGCATAGCCCTCCTCCATGTAGGATAGTTATCCCTATTTAGAACAAAGGTCACAAAAATAGTTCTAGGGTTGTTAGATGGATGTAGAAAAATAAGGAGAATCCTCATCAACAAAGACATCTCTTCTTGTTGACATTGTTAAATGTGTGCTACCGCTATTGCTATTCCCTTCCGCCATAGTTAAGCTCTGATATCATATTAGAATTTTTGATATGGGTAGAGTGTAGAGTCCACTAACAAGAATTAGACTGGGTCAACCATTGTCAGAATGACTAGAACTAGTCATTTGGATAGTTGACTCTTACCACTTATAAATCCTTTTAACATTTTCATGTTTAGTCTATATGGGATACTCTGACATAGTTTATACTCGCCAGCCCTTGTTATGTATCTCACCAGTAGAAGATAGTACAACAAAGTTGAATTTTTGCTACGTATTAAGTCATCTTTTGACTACGATTTCTAAAAACATCGCCAAAGTCTTTACATTTTAGGGCGTTTTTACAAATGCATGGCTAATTACAAGTCTTTGGCGATGCTTTCTTGGAATCATGGCAAAAGGCTCATTGATGGTTTGTTGTTTTCGTCGCCAAAAGGCTACCCTTTGGTGATGACTTTTTAAATCATTGCGAAAAGCAGGACTTTGGCGATGATTTTTTTAAATCGAGGTCAAAAGCTTAAATAACAAAATAATTTTTTATTTATAATTATAAATTGACTAACTTTGACTTAATCATTTTGTGACTGAACATCATATTCAGAAAAATCAAATTTAATATCTTGATAATAATTGTAACTATAAAAATAAATTTAATTAACAAAAATGTCAAATCATTTCAATAATGTAAAAAATTATAAACTCAAAATTAATTAATATTACATTGATTTATACTTGTTATTTTTCTCTTTTAAATTACATTATTTTATATTTTTATATAGTGTTAAAAAATTTTCAAATAGTTTTAACATGAAGTTTGTAATATAATCATATATGATTCTTACAGAAAAATAATAAATATTGATATATGGTAAGTAATATAATACAATGATATATGGTAAGTGATACAAGATTCTAATTAAAAGTTTAACAATTTTTACAGACAAACAATAAATAAAGTTTCACATCTATTTCTTCGAAAAGAAAAAGAAATAATTATTTTTCTGGATTTCAAGTCTCGATAGATAAGGTAAAGGAGTTCCCTATGCCTAGATTCCCAAGAAGGCTCCTTGCACATTTGAAGGTATCAATTGAAACAGTGAGAGATCTTCCCCTAGGAGTTAGTTTATTGATACTCTCTTCCAACAACTTATTGACTTTAACTAAACTAATAGAAGATACAGTGATTTCCCAAATGTAGTATGGATCGTTGAATTAGATAACCCGCACGTACTATGCATTTCACCTAAGGAATAAATAGTATAGAAATTAAAAAGTTAAATCAAACAGTATATGGAACCTAAATTCGAACACATGTATACCCGATTGAATGACTCCATCCTCACAATGAACGTAGGAAAATTTGTTTTTCCTACTTTCATTATGACAATGATGAAGTCATTTTTTTCTGATTTTCTTTCACAGAAATGTTTATAAGGTGTTATATTATGTTTCTGTTAAAGGAAATTGCAATTAAGTGTTATTTGTTATTTTATTTCAAATTAATATTCAGTCTGTTCGCATGTTAGTTTCTGGGAATTTTTAGAAAACTGAATACAAGTGTTGATTTTCAAATTTTTGTAATAATTCTAGAAATTTTTTTTTCTAATTTTCATTTACATAAATGTTTATAAATAGGAATGTCAAAATTGACCCAGCCCACTTTTGGCCACGGTTGACCGGGCCACGGGTGGGCCATGAGTTGGGTTGATTGACCCGTGGCCCAGCCGTTACCTCCAAAATGCGTCGTTTTGGAAAATTTTTATTTTAAAAATAAATGACGGGCCAGACCATTGCCCAAGCCACTGGCCACCATGGCCCGGCAACCCAGGCCAGGCCCAAGCCATTGACATTCTGGTTTATAAGGTGTTATATTATGTTTTTGTCAAAGGAAATTGCAATTGAATGTCATTTGCTATTTGATTATGAATTTAGTTTCATCCTAATGCATGTATGAAGTTTTGGGAAAATATGGAAATCTAATGAACATGCATGCTTGTAAATTCCATATTAATTTTTATAAAAATTATTTTTTGAATTTTTTGCATGGACATGCAAGGTAAGATGTTTCCATGTGTATAAGATGCATAACACTTGTTGTTAAAGTGATTATCTTATGCATACATGATTTAGAGTATGACTAGTGTTAGAAGTAATATGACAAGTATCATAGACATGTGATGTGCTAACTGATTCCACTAAGTTAATAAATAATTCCTATGAATTAGTTTCTGGAAGTTTTTATTAGGCACATTTAGAATGTGTATAACACTCTAGAATTTTTCTAGAATTAATTGAATTTGATTCAATTGATAAATCAAGTCAAAGTCAACATTGGTCAACTTGTTGAAAGCTGATGGAGTTGACTTGTTTAATGACTTATATGTATGTGTTTCAGTTATAAGACCTTAAAAAAAATTATGAGGTAAGAAATATATTATTTTGATGCTATTAGCATGCTAAGTGCAAGTGCTTGAAATAAGGGTTCCGAAAATTTCTGGACATCGAATCGGTCTCTGTAGTGTCTAGTAGGTTAACTCATTTATCTTAATGATTTTGGCCTTCAAGATTTTTTTTGACTTGTGCTGAAATTCTCTTGATAAATTTAAGATGACTTAGGGATGTTTTAGATGACTAATTGATGTTCGGGAATTTTAGAAACCTTAGGGATTAATTTAGAATTAATCCAAGTAGAGCGTTGCATTTCTAGTGTGACTAGAAAAAGACATGTGTACTAGAATTAAAGTGTTTATTTTAGACATCAAAATAATTAAAATTTTAGGGTTCCTGATCAAATCACATTCATAATTCAAATTAGTCGAGACTAAACTTTTGATGCATAGTCAAGTTATAACCTAAATTTAACCTCTTTTGTGTGTTATATGAATTAGGTGCATTTTAAGGATTGATTAAAATGACATGATAAGGTGGTTATGGACACAGACACTATATATATATATATAGGGGTAAGTCCTAATATTTTGGTTGAGGTATTTGTTATAGACATATATATATAACAAATACCTCAACCAAAATATTAGGACTTACCCCTTCCATTGATATGGCAAGAACCAGAGTTCTTTTAGAGTTAAGTTTAAGTTGTTGGGCAAACCCAAGTCAGCTCTACATAAATATGTTCAAATTATGGAAATTAGATTTTCAGATTAATGGATTGGTCCTAACTAGAAGCGTTGATTTGATGGGCAAACCCAAGGTCAGTGTGGATAGAGGCAAAGTTGGGTTATATATATGGGATGTATACGAATCAAGAGTTGATAACCTAATGAAAGTGCCAAATCAGCAATTGATGGCACAAGTCTATAGTTATATAATTGAATGAAATTGGTATGAATGATACCTACCGATTGACCTAAGTTGGCTTGTTAGACAAACTCAAAGTCATTCTTAGTGATATTGGATATCGACCCATTAGGAAAATTATAAGTTTTCTCGAATTCGTAGTGAGGGCTATAGATTTGGATAAAAACAGTGGGACCCATAATGCATGTGATTAAAGTCTTTATCGATGTGCATTAGTGTACATTCTAACACTTTCTCTCGTTCTTTTAGGTTATTGAATTGCCACGATGTCTTCATCCAGTGTGAACCTACACTATCTATTAGACTTTAACAAATAATTCTTATATTGGCTATAAAATTTGAGAATTGTTCTCAAATATGAGAAATTAGGAAATGTCCAAGATGAACCAGTCCCGATCCCCCTGCTACTGATGCATCTGATGAGAATCAGAAAGCTTACAAGAAGCTACTGTATGATAGTGTGCTGGCTAGCTCTATAATGTTGGTCTCTAGGATACTCATACCATAGTCTAACATCTAAGGGAACTATTTGACTAGCAAGCTTGGTCTAAAAGGTTCGAGACCTCGAGGTTGCTTTTTCACTCTAAGATTGCTAAAGGATCATCTCTAATGGATACATTGAGAGGTTAGTCAGTTTGGGTTTCATAATGGATCATGAATTAAGTATAGACTTAATTATGACTAGTTTGATCGATAGTTATTCACAGTTTGTGCTTAACTATTGGATGAACCAAATATGTAAGGCCCCAAATTGTAGCCTAGTTGGAATGTTTCATTGAACATGTATTCCATATGACTTAATTATGTTTTGAAA
>JANZXR010000001.1:5810066-5821050 GCA_027575705.1 Erythroxylum echinodendron
TTTTGTTCACATGTATTTTGAGATTGTTTTTGGACTTGTATATGATGTCTATAACTCATGAATTTTTATTTTGATGGCTTTTGGAAATTTTGACATGCGATGTATGTTTGTTGAGATTCTGGTAATATATGTATAAAGAGTTTTGTATGTTTCATAATGCTTTATGTTCAGTGTGTTCTGTGTGTACGTGGCACTCGCAATATCCTCCCAAGGGGTATTAGGGTGTCACAAAATATCCACCTCGATACCTGAGTTGATTAATCTACTCAAAACAGTTGAGCAAACTGTAAAGAAAGATAGTAAGACTATGATGCTGGTGGACTCTATTTCTAGTTCTCACAAAAGGAACCAAAAGAAGAAGAAGAAGTATAAAAAGCCAGTGGGAGGTGTAGCCAAGAAGAAGGCAAAGGAGATTACATCAAAGGGGATATGTTTTCATTGCAATAAGGAAGGACATTGGAAGAGGAACTGAAAAGCCTATCTGGAGTCGTTGAAGCAGAAGAAGGCATTAGATGTTCCACCTTCTACTTCAGGTATGTTATTTGCCATTGAGGTTAATACTATTTCTGATAATAACATTTGGGTATTAGATACCGAATGTGGGTCACATATATGTATTGATATGCAAGGTTTTAGTGATAGTAGGCCACTCAAAAAGGGAGAGATGGACCTACATGTGAGAAATGGAGCAAGAGTTGTTGCATTAGTTGTAGGAACATATGTTTTGTATCTTCCCAATCGGCTAGAGTTAATTTTGGATAATTGCTATTATGTACCCATTATGACAAAGAACATTACATCTATTTTATGTCTTAATAAAACAAGATTTCATTTAACTTTTTCAAGCAATAGTTGTTCAATTAAATTGAATGAAATGTTGTATGGTACTACTATATTGTGCAATGGTAATTACATATTAGATATGTGCAATCCAATTTTAAATATCAATGACAATAAAAGACAAAAACAGGATAACTTAAAATCATCTTACTTATGGCATTGTTAACTTAGCCATATAAGTGAGAGACGCATGGCTAAGATATACAAGAGTGGTACCTTAGGGTCATTTGATTATAAATCAGATGACACATGTGAAACTTGCTTATTACGAAAGATGACTAAATTACCTTTTAAAAGAAATAGTGAATGTGCAAATGGGTTATTAGACCTAATACATTCTGATGTATATGGTCCCATGTCCTTTCATGCCAGAGGTATTTTTATGTACTTCATTACCTTTATCAATGATTATTCACGATATAGGTATATGTATTTAATGAGATATAAGTCTGAAACATTTGAAATGTTCAATCAATTTAGACATGAAGTAGAGAAATAGCTCGGTAAAAATTTCAAGACATTTTGATCAAATCGAGGTGGTGAATACTTGAATGGTGAGTTTCTAACTTATCTCAGGGATAACGGAATTGTATCCCAATGGACTTCATCTTACACACTATAACATAATGGTATGGATGAAAGAAGAAACTAAACCTTGTTAGACATGGTAAGGTCAATGATGGGCTTAGCAGATCTACCAAATCCTTTTGAGGTCATGTGCTCGAGACTGTTGTTTATTTGAAAAATAGAGTCCCTTCAAAAGCAGTTGATGTTACTCCGTATGAGATATGGACTAACAAAATACCTTATTTTCTCATATGAAAGTTTGGGGTTTTCTGACTTACGTGAACTGGATTTAATCAGATAAACTTAAAGAGAAATCTAATAAATGTCTATTTGTAGGATATCCTAAGGAAACAATTGGATATCAGTTTTACAATACTTTAGAGAAAAAGGTATTTGTCTATAAAAGAAGACAGTGGGAGAAAAGTTGAACTTGATGAAGTTCATGACACTCAAATAGATGCAGATCAATTGCCTAAAGCCTAGATTGTTATTCATAGAGATGAGACAACAGTTGAGCCTTCTGACACACAAAATGTTCATAGGTCAAGTAGGATACGCAATGTTCCAGAGAGATATGAATTTCTCGTAAGTGAACAAAATGATGTATTACTCATAGAGGACGATCAGCCTATAACCTATGAACAGGCTCTGAAGAGTTCAGAATCTAAAAAATGGCTTTAAGCCATAAAGTCTGAAATGGATTCTATGTTTGAAAACTAAGTATGGACTTTGGTTGACCCATCCGAAGGGCTAAAACCCATAGGAAGCAAGTGGATTTTTAAGAAGAAAATCGATATGGATGGTAATGTGATTACCTATAAAGCGAGGCTAGTCACTAAACATTATTGTCAAAGATAAGGAGTTGACTATGACGAGACATTTAGCCCTGTAGCCCTGCTTAAATCCATTAGAATATTCCTAGTCATTACTGCTAATTATGGTTATGAGATATGGAAAATGGATATGAAGACGACTTTCCTAAATGGAAACCTAGTTGAGGATGTGTATATAGTTACAACCTGAGGGATTTATATCCAAAGATGGCAAAAGGGTATGCAAGTTTCAAAAATCCATTTATGGATTGAAGCAAGCATCTAGGAGTTGAAACATCCAATTTAATGAGATAATCAAAGAATTTGGTTTCTCACAAAATCCTAATAAACCTTATGTGTACAAGAAGGTTAGTGGGAGTACTATCATATTCCCTATGTTATATATGGATGATATATTACTAATAGGAAATGATGTCTCAAGTTTATAATCAGTCAAAATTTGGTTGTCCCAGAATTATTCCATGAAAGACCTTAGAGAAGCAACTTATATAGTGAGATTAAAGATCTATAGAGATAGATCAAGGAAGTTCCTAGGTTTGTCACAGTCTATATACATAGATAAAGTGATAAAGAGGTTTAGCATGGAGCAGTCCAAGAGAGGGTTTCTTCCAATAACTCATAGGATAAAACTCTCGAAATCTATGTATCTTAAGACGCAAGATGAAAGGACTCACATAAGTATGATCCTGTATGTGTCGATAGTAGGCTCAATCATGCTATGTTATGAACAAGATGCAATATATCGTATGCTTTAAGTATTACGAGCAGATATCAATCAGATCCTGGTGAATGTCACTAGGTAGCTGTTAAGAATATCCTAAAGTACTTAAGAATGACTAAGGATATATTCTTGATATATGGAGATGGAGATCTCATAGTGAGCGGACATACAAATGCCAGTTTTCAGTCTGACCAGGATGACTCCAAATCTCATTCAGGTTACATTTTCACACTGAATGGTAGAGTAGTCAGTTGGAAAAGTTCCAAATAAGAGATGACTACAGATTCAACGACTGAGTTAGAGTACATTGCAACTGCAAAAGTGGAAAAAGAAGTTGTTTGCATCAAGAAGTTCATTATGAAACTTGGAGTGGTTCCAAGCATTGTAGACCTGACACTATTTACTTTGACAACAATAGTGCTACTACTCAAGCCAAGGAACCAAGGTCTCATCAAAACGGTCCAAGCATGTATTCAAGAGATATCACCTGATCAGGGAGATAATTGATAGAGGTGATGTGAAGATAGAGAGAGTGCCCACAGATCAGAACATCATTGATCCTTTGACTAAGCCATTTCCTTAAATGAAATTTGACTCTAGTGTACTTGCCTATAGTATTAGATACAAAGGCGATTGGCTTTAGTGCAAATGGGAGATTATTAGAGTAATGCTCTAAAGGTAATCACCTTTATCACTTTTGTACAAACTTTATTTTGATTAATAAAGCGAAATGTTATTTTTCATTAATTTGATGTTTGTTTATTTATAAATTGATGTCAATCTTAAATCGAATTAGTGAAATCCATGATACAAAACATAGTATGAAGGAAATCATGATTAGATCATGATAATGAGATTTCTATCATGTGTAATTATGTTAGTATCTAAATTATACCTAGTCATAGGATTAATAAAACATGAAATTATTAATCCGAATAGACTAGCACATGTTATACTCCTTGATTTGATTAAGCAGTGGATCTCATAAACTATAAGCATGAGTTGTTTAGAGTTAATATGTGGATGCTTACTAAAAGTAGTAAGTACATCAGATGACCTACTATGAGATTATCATATGGATGATCTATTAAATGTCAATGATTAATCTCATCATAGCAATGGTTCAAATATCCTGAGACTTGAGGTACTCAAGGATATCTTGGATATTGATCATGTACTTTGATATCATTCTTTGTTACCTCAAGATGAGGTAAAAGATGAGGTTGCTTATAGGGTACTAATTGGGTACAACTATTGGTATTCAAAGGTAATTGGATAGCCAATAAAGGATTCAACATTCCTGATAGAAGAAGATGATACCCATGACCTCTTATTGGGGTTATTACGCGAGAGTCTGTAGCCAGAGCAGTTATGTGTCATGAAGAGAGTCTTCAATAACACATAGAGTAATGAGATCTTAGGATAAGAACTAACATCATTTGGACTAGATGTGATGTAGTCAGTCTAGTGGGAGTTGACACATAGCCCATACTCTGAACCAAATGAGGTATAGAATGGTGAAGAGACGAATTGCACAGTAATTATTTATAAATAGGTTCATAAATCAGATAATTAACTGTTGAAGAGTTTATGTGTTAATCCACTCATATTTCAGTAAATTGGCATCATGAAACCCCTCATAATTTGCTTGAATTAAGATTTAATTCAAGTGACATGAAACTAACCATGATTTGCTCGAATTAAAAGTTAATTCAAGTACCTAAAATAATCGGGAGCCTAAAAGTCACACGCATAAAAGATCGGATGAAAAACAAAGTGTGCATGACTGTCATTGAAGTAAGCCACAATCGTGGCTTATCATGGCCTCTAGCATGACATATAATGCATAAGTGAGTTCTTCATTTATGTACACATGAACTAACATGTTGAAACACACTCAAGTGAGAGGATAAGGGGTCCAGAAGTGTTCTGGAGATATAGAGAAGTGATCTTGCATTTTGATCATACAATTTATGCAATTGTTGCATGAATCTAATTGCATGCAATATAATCTTGAACTATCTCTCCATTTGAGCATCTACTTGAACTCATCTTGTATGGTACTCCGGCCATCCTTACACACTACTTTTTCTTTATCTTTTGTGTTCTTGAGTGATCAAAGAAGGTGTTTGATGTTTGTTACAACCTAAACAAGGAGAAGATTAAAGAAAAGAAGAGCATTATCAAAGGTACATGTGCTGAAATTTAATGTTCTTATAATCTGTATATGCATGCATCTAAGATTCTGGATTTTTGTGGATGTCGTGGGGTTGGAATTTAGATTTTGACATTTCCGATGCCTTGTTATGCATGTGATGCATGGATTCATTACTCTCTGACAAAGTATAAGGCAACATAATTTTTTGATTAAGAAAAAAAAATATTGCTTTATGTTTTGACTAAGGTAACACATTAGTTTCAAACTATAAGTACAATGTTTAGTAGATATTGCAACATTTTAAAGTCTTTATAAGGCAACAAAGTGATTTTTTTAAGCAACAATTTGTAACAATAAAAGAAATAATTTATTCTTTCGTTACCAATATTATTTAACGTAAAATCAAACCCTTATCATTATGTAAACAACATCAATATATACATTAAAAGAAATATATAAATATTAATGTACGTCTTAGTTACGTACGTACTACCTCCATTCTATATGAAATGTAAGTAAATTAATCTAAATACAAACAAGAACAATATGTATGGGCACTCCAAAATCCTTCATCAAGTACCTCCTTGTCCACTCTTAATCATCACTATCCTACCAAAAAAAAGAAACAAGAAGTAGATTAGAATCAAGAAGATGTATGCAATAAAACTCAACAAAAAAGAAAACAAGATGATGTATAACAACAGTGAGCTAGGATCAAGTAATTTCAAATCTTTTAACTATAATTCAGTACTCAGTCAAGTACCGTGAGGTGGTATGTAAGATAACACTTGTAGTCTGGTTATTGGCACAACTTAAATATTTCAGTAAACAAAGCAAGCACCAACCTCTAAGTCTTGATGCCAAACTGCCATTGGACATATACAAATACACCAACAAGCAGCATTCATGGTTCCAAAGCAGTATTCCTTGGAATTGCTTCCACAAGTAAATAGATCACCCACAACACTGCATCGCAACAGCTTAATATTAACATTTGACCAACTTAGATACTAAAATATAGAAAAAGACGCCTTTGTTATATAACAAGAAAACACCTTAATGTTCTTGCAGGGAACTTGGGCAGTGGTCCACTATGATGGTGTAAGACAGTTCTTTGAAACACCAGACCAGAGCAATGTTCAAAACAAAAATTCATCAGTAAGATATTAAATAACCACATTAAAGTCAGAAAAAATAAAGATCTTTAGTTGTTGCAGTTTGTTTCAATTTTCAAGGCACTGAAATGAAAACCTCCAATCCTAAAGTAGGTCTGAAGGAGAACCATACCCACAAGAAAGTAAGCTTTGGGATTTTGGCCAACAACACAGAAAAAGGCCCCCTACTCTTATTAAAATGACACAAAAAGGCCCCGACAAACAATTTAAAAGGAAGACAATCATAAGCTAAAAATGAGAGATAAACAAAATATTGCAAATTTGAACCTTTATTAATATTAATGAAGAAAGCAAACCCAAATTTAGATTATCTAAAGGTTACAAGCTTCATAATAGCAACTCATAGAAATCATGTCCATGGTTTGAAAAGAACTAAGAATCACACCTAGTTTCTTGATATCACTCCTAATCATCCTTAGATAGGAAAGCCTCACACTTTTAACTATGAAATTCATACCAAAAGTGCTCTCTTCTTTTATTTAACTATTATAACATTCATCCCAACTTAGGCTAAAAATAAGAACTAAGCAAAAAGCAATATATATGAACATTTCTTTGTCAATATCAATAAAGAAACACTCAAAATTAAATCATAAACTAGAACCTTAAACATGTTATCTCCTTAACACTTAGTCTCTTGAAGTCTAGGAAACCACTTAAATGTTCAGATCCATGTATAGGTTTCTTAATCTTTCTTTTTATAAAGGAAAGTTTCACGTAACACAAGGTTTCCAGCATTTTATCATGAAAACTTACCATAACCAATGTTTGAATGTTGAATCTCTACATCTTTTACGTTTTGCAGCCCCTATACTCGGGCTGCTCTCTGGTGAAGAAATTGTAATATTCTCAACTTTCAATCCCTTCAGAGCTGTCAAATTTTAGATGGCATTGAGGGCTATTTATGATGTTGATGTCTAGAATAATGATGTTGTTGCTGGCCTAGAATATTAAAGCCTGTAGTAAAGCCTGTAACAAAAAGAGGGAAAGTTACACATTCATGTACAATCTTACAATAGAACGACCACAACCGAACACAACACTAAGTGATCAAATATTACGGTTAGTTTCATATTTAGGATGTGTTTGTATTCTTTCTATAGAAACAGCATAGAAAGTTTAGTTAACTATAAAACAGATAGCTTAAGAACTTTGTAAGTGAACACCATCTGACGTATGAACATAACAATATAAATTTTTGTTTTCTTTTCATCAATATCATACTGTAATGGACAAAAACCTGTTACATCACAAACAAGAATATAAATTCCTATACTAAAGAAGAATGTTAAAAAAACCTACAATTCACTAAGCCTTGCAATTGAAGCTAGCAGGTTTCCAACCAATTAACTAGAAGATAACATTTTGGGAACAACATTACAAAAATAGAAAATTATAAAATAAGTTTTTTCATTTTTAATATTATGAAAATATCATGAATTTCTAAATAAAACCCAATTATTTAAACAAAAAAGAAAAGAGGAATCATGGCATACAATGTCTGCAAGTTGATTAATTTCCCAAGTTCATGAGGAACAACTTTAGAGAATTGATTTGTAGAAAATGACATACAAACAAAGGTACTTCGTATTGACTATAAATTTAAACCCCAATTTGCAGAATATGAAATTGTGTTGATTGAACTAGAAGGTACTTGCATAGCTTTCACCAGTGATGTAGAAATCTTTGTTCTTGTATTGTAGATATCTGTCAAACCAGTTCTGCAAGGATACCAAATTATCTTGGGCTAAAATGAAAGCAAATTTAGGGTATTTATCAGGTTTAACACGCCATGATTTCTTAATTAAAATTGATTAAAAAAGAGTGTCAGGTTAGGATGTGTCAAAACCTATGATATAGTCAGACTTGTAGAATGGCGTATGTTCTTAATTAGAGAAACCAACCCCTACAGGTGAAATGAGAAGTGAAAGGGTTAACTAGTTGCGAACTTTTGATTCTCTTAAATGATTAAACTCGAACTAGAAATGTTAATATCACCTTTTTTCATGTCGTCAATGAGTTGATTGTGCCTTATAATCTCGTCGACGCAGCTCACATCGGGTGCTCCAGAGGTGGGTTCGGAGGAACTCGAAGATTTGGAAAGGTAAGATTAGCTTTAGGGAATAAATCTAAGGGGAGAGGGTGTTGAGTTTGGCTCCTTTTTTTGTCCCATATTAGTTGGGAAAAACAATTGGGGTAAGGCTCTTGACTACATAAGGAGGATGCTACCTCCATAGTTAGTGCACTAATCCAAAGTCAAAGATTTGTATGACAAATTTGACTCTAGTTAAATTCATCTTTTGAGGTGAGAGTTGGAGGATTTGTTTTGGGTATTTCTTTGTGAGTGTATTGGTGTATTGGGATATTGAGTGAGAGGAAAAATTGTGTGATTGTAAGAATTTTTCACATAGTGGATTTTCTTCTTGGTGCTCGTGGTTTTTATTCGGTTTGGGAGTTTCCACGTAAATTTCTTGTGTTGTTATTATTTCTCTATTTTCTATTATTTTTTGACTATAAAATATCCTTGGGTGTGGATTTGGGAGGTCTAAATTTCCAACAATTGGTATTAGATCCAAGGTGTGTTTTTCTTGAAAATTTTGAGTATGCTCTATGGTCGCAGTTTTGACTAATCTTCCACATCAGAAAAGAGTTTCTTGAGAAAGGTTCATTTGGTGCGGTGAAGCTTTGATGTGGTAGTGTAGAAGTACATGTCTAGGAAAGTTTTGGCTAAGTAAAGACTTAGTATTTAAGTGTGTCTGTTGTAACCCACATCTCTTTCCTAGGAACTTACCTAGTGTACTGTTCATTTGTACGGTAAAATTGATCAAGGTAGAAGAGCACAGAAAAATGTTAGGAAATAGGGTTTCGAATCCTATCAGGTTTGAGGTGGAGAAATTCAAAAGGAGAATCAATTTTGGCTTGTGGCAAGTGTAAGTCAGGGACGTTTTGATTCAGTCGGGGTTACACAAGGCAGTGAAATTTAGAAAAGTCCCTGATATCAGCACTACTATTAGTGATACTAGCAAAACAGCTAGTACGGACAAATCTAGTATGAGCGATGAAGATTGGGAGGACCTGGATTTGAGAGCGACAAGTAGGATATGACTGTGATTGGCCAAGAATGTCCTTGTGAATGTGCATGGAATATCTACGGCAAAGGAGCTCTAGGAAAAACTCAAGGAGTTGTATCAATCAAAGGTTGTTTCAAATCGAGTGTACCTAAAGAAGCAGTTTCATACACTACGGATGAGGGAAGGTACTACAATTTTAGATCATTTAAGTGTTCTCAATAGGATAGTCTCTGAACTAGAGGCAATTGGAGTTTATATAGATGATAAAGATCAAGCTTTGAGACTTATTTGGTCTCTTCCACCTTTCTATGAACACATGAAACCTATTTTGATTCATGGGAAGGAAAAGATAGTTCTTTCTGAAGTTACCGGAAAACTCTTTTCAGAAGAGAGAAGACTGGGTGGTGGAAGAAATGTTCCTCCTGAAGCCTCAGCTCTAGTGGTAGCTGGATATAGGAAGAAGAACTCTATGAAGAAAAATATAGTATGCTGGACATGTGGACAATTTGGGCACGTGAAGAAAAATTGTCCGAGAGGTGGAGCGGGTTCGGCAAGAGGCTCTGGGTCAGTTAATGGAGAGATTGACAATGTCGCTAACACTGTCTCCATAAATGTTGATTTTGATTTTTCTCTCTTAGAGGGAGCATGTAAATCCTCATGGCATGTCGCTAATCCCAAAGTTGCCATGATAGAGGATGTGTCACTATTAGCGGGTCCACAAGTTTGCATACGGGCATTGGTTTGGCATTGATGCAAGGTGTGTGGTGGAATTTATGTCCATGGCTGATGAACTTCTAGGAAAGCCAAATATGGGAGTTTCACTATAATTTTTTTAGCAAGGTTATTTCTGACATGTGTCGAAGTGAAAGGCTTGGAATTAGTTTATTCTGAGTGGGTAGGCTTTTATAGTGGAGCATGATGCTATGAAGCATGATAATTCTCTACATTGAGAGTTATGTTAGTTTGAGGAGAAACCAGGAACGGAGAGCTTTCCCCCCCTTTCCACCCCACTCTTTGGTCTTAAGAATGTTGGTTTAAGAATAAGAATGAGTGATTGCCCTTCTCCAACCCTTACTGCCCAACCTGAGAACGGACAGCTAATGCGTTCCACTTATTGAACAGGGTTCTATGGTCGGTTCGCGACCCCTGGATGCCGAGGGCGTCCAAAACAGGCCACCCCTGAGAGAAATAAATGAATTCCAAAGATCTTGGGTAAATCCAAAGATGGTTTTCCTGTACGTTCATCACAAAATATTTCTAGATCCCAATATACCTAATGCCAGATAGCTGCCAAGAAGCACAAGCTGGAAAATACAATATGCGCTCCAGCCACACCTTCATAACTCCAAACTAAGTGAGTTATGGATGAGTTGAATTAATTGTCAACTCATCCATAACTGTTTAGTCAAAGCAAGAATTTTTTTGATTGAACTTTCGAGTTTTGTTCGTTTTCTGTGGTATATGTCTCGTTTCAAGACTCATCGACTATAATTTTTCCATTATATTGACTTCCCTTTTATTGCGATATCGATATAGTAATAGTTCTGCTACGAAAAAGGGTTGGGATAAGAAACGCTCAATTTTTCGTGCTCTTGCTACAGTTAAGCGATCCTCCTCGG
>JANZXR010000001.1:5826908-5841952 GCA_027575705.1 Erythroxylum echinodendron
CTGTACAATATATCAGTGGACTATTTTGCAAATTTTAAAAATTTCAGGGACTATTTCATAAATATAAAAAATTGTCCGAAACGGTACCCAGTATTGACGGTACCGGTACAGTATCGTTCTAGAACTTAATCCGGTACGGTATTCTCAACATTAATTAAGAGTATTTTATTGGCAGAAATGCAAATAGGGCGAGAGAAGAGCTTATGTTGCAACTCTGATGAAAAATTTTGGCCATTTCATAGGTGTCAAAATCGTCAATTTATACTATTTATCCTCATGTACGTAACATCCGTGACAACTTCCTCATTCGGTTACTCTCGGGTAAGACACTTAGACTTTCTCACCATATGCCTCAAAGCTAAATATTACAACCACCTCCCGTCATATATAATAGAGTGAGAGAGAGAGGTGTGAAAAATGTTACGAGTAATCTCTCCGTATTCTCTTCCCTCTTGTATTTGTCTTCTTTATTGGATAGTTCTCTTTTTCTTAACGTGTTTTCCCCCGTGTTGTATCATAGACTAACTTTTAATGTAATCATATATAAAAGTTTCTTCCATTTCTAGTCTTTATATTCTCTTGGCAAGTTAAACAGTACATACCTAAAACCAGTACGATGCCACCATTTTTTGGGCGACACGGTAGAAAAATTCCAAACACTGATTTAAATTCAACCAAAGCCAAGATTCACAAATTTTAACAAAGTTATAATCGCTGCCTCTTCTGGACCTCACAATTTCTCTATTGTATAAGCACCTAAAGACTATCACAGCACAAAAATGGAAATACCCGTATTGCGAAAAAACAAAATCGATACCCATAACCAATTACATAAACATTTATTGGATGATGGGTTAGATCTGAAGAGCAGCTGCTATTGAACCGGCCAGACTAAGAACTTCGAATGGTGGTTTATTCAACACCTCCTTCACTGTCAACGGACATGAATCTGTGATCCAGAAGTAGGTCAGCCCAGTTCCCGGATTGCCTGCACCAAATCGGAGGGACATTCTTAAACGCATACAGAGACCAAAACGTCTGAGAAACATCAAAAGTTTTTGGAGAGAATTTGATTTTGCAATAACGGAAAAGGGTTCATTAAACAAGCTGGAATATCTGCTCTAGAAAAAAGGGATAATTAAGTGAACTACTACCTCCATTATCAAAGTTAAACCGCTGCCATGACCTATTTGGGAATATTCCATGCGTGACATAAGCGCTCACTCTTGCTGCTCCATGTTTCGCTAATACTTTCTACAAGACAAGAAGTTAAAAAGTTGTTCACATCTCAAGTACATAACGTCTCAAAAGAGAGATTTTGTTCAGATTTCCTTGGAATTGGACAAGTTCGTGCAAATAAACTTCCGCAAATACAAATACATCAACTTCATGTGATTGTTTCTCGCTGAAAACTTTTCATGTTCCAAACTCAAGTCCAGCAAAATGTCTGAACTGCAGACACTACCACTCATCTATTGACTATTGTATCTTTACACATCAAGCAGTCAACTTTGCGATCCGTGAATATAATTATCCAAGCCAGGGCCACAGAAATTGCTTATCCACGTTACTTTAAGAAAAAACTTTTAAATTCATTATTTCAAACATGAAAAAGCATGCAGGAACCTAGTTAGGTATACATAAAGATCGTTCATGAGATTGCAAAGCATGGTGAAATACTTAAACAAATCTACATGTTTTCTAAGAATATAATGTAGTTGATTTAATAGGTTGGAGAATTATTTTGCAACAGAAATGCAAAGATATATTTTTTCTAATAACAAGTCTATGGAATGAATATAATTGGAGTTGTGTATTAATATAAATTACCTGACACTCGATTAAAGTGCCACCAGACTGAACCAAATCATCTACAATCACAACATGACGCCCTAGAGGGTCTCCTTCTTTGATACGCACAATTCTTTGGTCACCTTCACGAACTTTAGCACATACAATCTGCACAACAATGCTGTGAACGTTATTTCAGGCAGCTCTACGTACAACAAAACCTGAATATTGAGCTTTTAATTAATGTTAATTGTATCTTAATATTTACTTTCTTCATATGAACAATTTTTGGCATGGCAGCTAAAGACTATAAGTGGAGATTGTTTATACAAGGCATTTCCCCGAGAAAGTATTAATGTTCTTCCAAAAGATAATTAGCAACACAATAAAGTATATGAGAATCACAAATGTAGAGGAACATGAAATTTTCAAAGCTATAAAATAAACAATGTCCATTCTAAAACCTGTTTTTGTCCAGGTTATGTTGATCACAAACGACTGGTGCAGTATCATATTCATGACAGGAAATACCGTAGGGAAATGCTGCAGCTGCTTATGAAATCTCTTCCATGCACCATCATCAGGAAAAGCTATTGCTATCTGGAAAAGGAAAAGATGAATGTTCTCAGTGTGAGAAACAATTCAGCATTTCCAGGATATAATCTCTAGTTACTAGAAACACAGGTTTGAAATTCAGGTAAACGTACATATGAAAAATAATACTTTATAGTATGAGAAGCAACTGAAGCAGTGAAATCTTTAAATATAGTAAGTAAGATACACTTGCAACTCCAGATAACCAATTGGGGGTTTTCATCGTGCAAAAGTAACACGATAGCAGTATTTTGTAAATTATCACCTCAATAATATGGCACTTACATTGTCAGAATCTGGGAGCTGTTGCAAACGAATTTTAAGTAAAGGTATCCCACTTTCAAAGCATGGTAAAATGTTATCACCGAAGTAAAATCTCTCCTGAAGTCAAATAGTACAACAAAAGTTACTGAAAACTGTTAGCCAAAGGATTGAAGAGCTGACAGCAACAAAATAAAGGGACAAGAAACCTGCAACGCATGGATATCAAAGGTGACCAAGCTAGTAGGTCCTCCTCTTGAAGTTGGTATATTCGACAGGATCCTGGCAAGAGTGAAAGCAGTCGCAACATCCCCCTCATCCTCCATACGCTCAGAGGTACCAGTCGGGAAAAAAAGGAAGGACAAGAGTGAAGGAAGAGATGAACAATTTGGGGAGTGCATAGATGACTGAAAGTTGCTCAAATATCACATTCGGAGAACTAAATGAGGCCAGAAAAGCTACATGCTGTCCGCGAATGGCCTGAGCGTTTGGTATGAACAAGTTAGGAAATCCATCATCAAATGTCCTGCATGTAAAACTTATTTAGCAACCACAAGATAGCGAAGTAGCCATATTCAAGCTTCTCAGTCACTACAACTTCAGAACTCATACTTCTCATTAATGTGTCCATGTAGAATCTTTAAAGGTGAGGTCAAAATGACCATTGTGAATCACTTTAATCCACCACGTCCAAATACACAATGGCAGTCAGTATTCAATAATCCTTTTCTTAAATGGATAAATTATGGATCCTAAACAGAGCAGCCATCCAAAGCCAGGTTCGTCCACATGGTCCCACATTCACCGATTACACAAGGATGAAATGCGAAGCGCAAAACTGCAGCTGAAATTTATTTGGACACGGGACTAAAACTACCGTCACTCGGAAGCCCTTACTCTCGATTATACGAGTATCCATTAACAACAAAATGAGAATATATATATATCTTGATAATATCACCTCCAATTAATGGAACGTAGTTCAATGGCATCGGATTCGGCAGCAACCCGCTCGGCCAACGCCTTGGTATCGCTGGAGAAGAAAAGGCAAACCCTTTTCACACTCTTTCCAGCCGACTCCGAAGCCGAAGCGGCGGCGATAGAAACAGAAGACAAGTTTTGCATCGAGTGAATGTAGTCGGTCTTGGACAAAAACCCTATTCCCAAATTCTGAGAATTGTTCTCGAAATTCTTGATCTCGCACCGAATTCTACCCCCTCTTGCAAAATATAACAGCTTGGTCTGCGACGCTTTGAATTTGGGCAAAAGAAATAGTTTGGTGCATTCGTCGGTACTACAAAATGAAGGGTATCTGAGTGAGGAGTTAAGCGGTGAGGTGGCCAACATTTGCGGCGACGACAGTTATCGGTTACTCTACTTGCTATAGCTAGTGACTGTAGAGAGAATGGGAAATGGAAAATAAGTGTTGTCTGCTAATTTGCAGATTATGCAGTAATTCAGGCTATTTGATCAGAAGCTAAACATGGAAGGCTTCACTGAACAGAGTGAAGAGTAAGGTTTTGGACTTCAAGCTCTCCTTTCATCAGAGTAGTTACAGTCTGTTTGGTTACTGTCTCTAATATGCAGAAACGAGACGGAATGAAATGAACAGAAATTAGATACAGTGACTAATGTATCTATTATAAGAATGGGGCTTGTGACAAAATACGCGTTCTAGTTTTTCAACCGATTAGCTGTTTTGCGTGAGACAAAAGCGTAGAGTGTTCGGTGCTCTTGATCATGAGCTTGTGAATTGGGAAATGGGAATGTGCACATAATGGCTGACGATTGGAAATGGGACTTTTAGTGGGCTTTGAGAGAGGAAGGAAATTGGGTTGGATTACGATGACCTAATGGCTAATGCTACATTTTTTCCAACCAAACATTGACTTTACCTTAGGGTCTCTTAGTTTTTGTTGATGTTTCTCGTTTCATACGTTTGAGAAGTTTGTCCTTTCCCCACTTCGTTCCGAGGAGTAATTAAGACAAATTTCTTGTATTTTTTTATTGATGCTTTCTCTCTTTTTTTCACAATATACTTTATAAATTTTTAAATTTTAGATACTTTAAAATCTTAGGGGTCATTTCTTCTATTTATGTTTTTCTATTGTAATTTTTAATTGTAATTTCAATTTTTAGTTTCAATTTTATTAA
Organism: Erythroxylum echinodendron; assembly: GCA_027575705.1. Lineage (NCBI taxonomy): Eukaryota > Viridiplantae > Streptophyta > Magnoliopsida > Malpighiales > Erythroxylaceae > Erythroxylum > Erythroxylum echinodendron. Next base: position 5,831,709 of record JANZXR010000001.1, read on the forward strand.
ATAAAAAATAAAAAGTATTTGGTTGTTAATGTCATGTAATTTTTTAATTACTGATAATTATTACTTATTAGATAAAACATAAAAATAAATTATTATTAATTAATTAATTAAATTTATTTTAACCTTTGATGTCATAGTTATTGATATATTATCAGTAAAAATTATTATATTTTATTAAAATAAGCAATTTAATAATAAAACTTATTTATTAATTACTATATATTTTAAATATCTTTTTAATTATTATATCAAATTTTAATTGAAATTTATGTTTTAAAGATATTCTTAATTTAATTATATTTATTAATAATTGTTAAATTAATTTAGTTACAAAAATTAAATTAAATTATTGAATAAAATTAAATTATTCATAATAATTTTTAATTAATATATTTAGTTCGTAGTGAATTAAATTATGATAAAAAACAGAAAGAGAAAAAAAACCACTTTTATGATTTTCATAAGTTATGAAAACTAGAAAAAAAACTAAAATTAAAACAAAAACAAAAAATTTAAGCAAACAAGCTTTTTTTTCCCCTTAATTTGAAAACAAAAACTAAAAACAAAAGTAAAAAGAAACAAACCTAAAAAAATAGTGGGATTACTTGGCCTAATTATGAAGATGATTGTTCTTTAAAGAATATAATTATTTACAAAAGTGATGAAAAGGAATAATGAATCTTGAACAAAAAGTAAATGTTTTCTACTTAAAAGTTAATTAATAAACTAATATTTTAAGAGTGTAGAATATGAACTTGAATTGATAACGAAATATTAATTGAAATGGGCTTTAAACTCATTGAAAAGTATCTTTTAATCAAGAATTGATTCTCGACCGTTTGTTTTCCATTGAATCTTTTAATGAGCATTGGACCCAAATAAAAAAGAAATATAATTAGCTTTCAAAATTATAGGTTTAAGCCCAAAAGTGTCTTGTTATCATTATTATTAAAATGAAAAATAAAATATGGTCTTTAGCATAATTTGATGATCTAATTTATTCTTATTGATGCTCTATTTTATTTTTACCTTATTTATATCTAAAGGCATTACTACTTATAACCCTTTTAGATCTCTCTCTCTCTCTCTGGCTCGCTCGCGTGCTCGGATCAAATGATGATTTTTACCTAATTCTTAACAAAAAACATGAGATAAATTAAATGGTATTCTAAGAAAAAATATATATATATTTTTTCACAAATCACACAATAATGGAGGTTGCACTTGGCCTAAAGGAAAACCTTATGTTTTTTTTTACTTCTTAAAGCATGAAACCTTGCCTTCCATGCCCTCCAAGCTGACCTAAAATGAAAGAGAACATAATTAAAAATAAGGCAAAATGGTTCAAACCTCTATAAGAAACTAGAAAAGAAACCTAATGGCTAATGAGATAGGCCTCAATTAAATTGCTGTAATGGTTTCTACAATTTATAAAGATGAAACGAAGTAATATGCTTAAGAGAGTTTGGGATCAAAAGCAAGCCCAACACATGCATATAAAATACAAACATCATACAAGAAATAGAATTTCAATTGGTATGATCCACGACTAGATAGGAGGTTCAAAGAAACAATCAAAAACCCTAGATGATAAAAAAAAAAAACCTAGAGCCCTGAAATATAACTTTTATTAAAGGATATAAACATAATGCTCTCTCAAAACTTTACCCATTTGAAAACAAATATTTTACAATATACTAAAATAGATCTTATGTCAATGTATAGTTTAGTAATCTTATAACAAACTAGAGAAATATCCAAACATTTTATATTAGATATAAAGAAAGCATCAAAACCAATTGTAGTCATAAAAAAGGTACTTCGAAAAAGAAAACTAAAATAAGATACTGTTGTGATTATATAAAAAATTTAATATAAGAAGACATTCTCCTGATAAACACATTTCATACCTACATATATTATCTGCATGACCATTTTCTAGAAACTAAGTGACAGGGATGAAATAGACTAAACCTATACCTAGATGTTATGTGAAGAAACAAAAAGAAAAAAGGAAAATAAAAAAGGAAAAATAAGGGTTTACCTTATGATATTGTTAAGTTCCTCACTTTTCTTCTAAGTGATGTTGTGGTTTCTAGCTCCTTTCAACTTCAACCTCTAAGAAGTGAAAAGAAATAAAATTAAAAATTAGCATATGAAGCCTTAATCATTTAGTAAATATTGGAAAGAAATGAGAAAAGTTATAAAAACCACTCTCACTTAGCTTTCCATCAATTCTTTAAGTTTTTGAGCCCATGTCATCTTGTTGACCAACAAGTCTTTATAATTCTCTTATTTTACTAACAAGTCCTTATCATTCTCTTATTTACATCCCAAAAAGTTTTATTAATTATCATTTGGTCCTCACCCTACTTTTTATTTTCTCAGCTTTAATATTTTCCTAATTATCTATTTTGACCTTCAAATATGATTGTAATTTCAATCTAACTTGAATTTCCAAATATTGTTCCTCGAAAAAATTAAATTGGTCTAATGTAAATTGATTATGATCAAAATAAAATATTTGAAAACTAATAAAATTAAAATTAACAAATAATGGGATTAAATTATGCTATCATAGACCATGACACTTGGTCTAATGTAAATCAATTATGATCAAAATAAAATATTTTAAAACTAATGCAATTTAAATTAACAAATAATGGGATTAAATTAGGCTATCATAGACCATGACACATATATAAAATTAAAGAAAAATAAAATAACGTCGATAGATGATTGGAATATAAGGTTGAACAAAATATGAGAGAAGGAAGAATGAAACAAAAAAAGTTATATAAGAAATATGTTAGACCGTTAACTCCAAAAATGCAGAATTGTAAATGTTAGCGAGCTTTGGTTAATGCTTGACAGTCTAGTTGTTAATAAGCTTTGGGTGATGGTTAACACTTTAGTTGATAAAACAAAGTAAATAATTAAGAGTAGGCAACTTAAAATAGGCATTATGAACAAAAGCTCAAGAGAAGGCAAAAGTTGACAAACAATGCTACTTATTGGTAGAAGTCTTTAAAAGGAGATAAAATTCTAATGCGACAACAAAGATAAAGGTTTAACTAAGTCATGTTAAGTTAGAGGGTGCATTAAGGCACTTAATTTCAATTAGGAGGTGGACAGGTATATAAATATGAAAGGTTTATTATATGATGACTCATATTGCTGCTAACTTAGTCATGGAGAAATGTGATTGCGCCATAGATATAATTAGATGGACCATGCACAAATATGACTTAGGATAGCTAAACCAAAGGCCCATTAAAGCATTTGGCTTTAAGATGCAATGTCGTGGTGACATATTGTACAAACATGCATGTAATGGACTAAGAAAGTGGGAGAACTACCTAATAAAGTGGGTGCATTTCTTTAATTATGAAGGTGGATTGACATCTTCCAAACAGTTATCCTATTTGGAAAAGAGGAGTTAATGGCCTAAGGTGGATAAATCTCCACTAATGCAGTGGTGGGTTAGTGGAAGAAGTGGTAACTTCCTACCAATTTGGTCAGTTAGTGGAGAAAATAGTTGGTTTTACCTTACTTGGTCCTTAGGTTCTTGTAAGCCTTATAATGACATCCCTTGTAGATCACTTAAGGAACTTGGTATATATTCAATCATCTATGAGAGAGTTAAGAGCTTTATGAGAAATTGCTTAGTGAGAGCTTTGAGTAGGAAGTTTTTTTAGTGTTATTATCATAAAGTACTTCAAGTAGGAAGTCAATTGTTCCTTTGTATTATATCTTCCATGATTAAATTAATAAAATGTTCTTTTAATCATATCTCTCTTGTTTTTCCATTTAATTGAGTTGTGCAAAAATTGTATGTTTACAATGTGAGTAAAACACTTGAACATAAGTGATGTTAGGTGTTTGAAAGCTAACATACTTAATGGTCAATGATCACAAAAGAAGGTTAAGTATTGAGAATTAAGTTTTACTACTATATGAGAACTTTGGAAAATTTATCATATTTCTATTGCACCTAAATCATTCCCTATAAAAATTGGGATCATAGTTAGTTGGTGAACAACAGTATCAAAGCTCTAATAAGGACAATTGGTATCTAAACTTAGTGAGGAATTATTTCATTATTTATCTACAATGACTGGTACAAGCAATCTTATAAAAAAGTTAAGTAGAGGCAATCATTGGGCTTCTAACGCCAATAAAAAAGGGTGTAATTCCTTTCTTAGAACATTTTGGAGCTTTGGTGAATGAGCTTCAAGAGATAAAGAAAGCATTAAGGAATAATGAGGAGATAAGCTATGACTTGTTGGTGCTTAAACTTGCTATGTCTAGGCATGAAAACACTTTGGTAAAGATGTGAGAGTTCCAAGTTTTTCATGGCAAGCAAAGTGTCAAGGAGTTTAAAAACTTCTTGTGGGATATGAAAAAATACTTTGTAATGATAAAGGTTTTTGATTCAAAGAAGGTTTTGATCATATATTATGGATGTAGTAAAGTAGTAGTAGAGGACGCATGCCTCTAACCTTCGTGGGTAGAACTCTTAATGATACGTAGGAAAAAATGAAAAATGTGTTAATGGAATCCCTTAGGTAGACCTTCTAATGATACTTAGGAAAAAATGAAGAATGTGTTAATGAAATCCTTAATAATTCTTTATGGCTTGCAAAAGAAGTTTTGAAGGGGTTAAAAAAAACAGCTCAGTGTAGGATTATATGAGAAAATTCACATATTTGATGTTCGACTTACAGAATATGTTAGAGCAGGACAACTTGTTTAAGTTCATCAGGTAGGCACAAACTGAGCTTTGAAGGCAAAACGTGAATGACCTCCTTAGTGAAATAACAATTATAGATGCTTTAGTGAATTTCCCAATACCATCACCTATTTGAAACAATTAAGAAGGTAAGAAAAATGGTGGAATTTGGAATAACTTAAAGAAAGGCAAGGACAAGGTATATGAAACTTCTCACTGTAAGTTGAAGAAACATTTGAAACGAGATATTGCATGTTTTATTTGTGAAGGGCATATTTTTCTCATGAATGCCTAAAATGGAATGTAGGTGAGGAGCAAATAATATCTATAGTCGTAAAAGATCAAGACGAAGGATGTGAAAACTTAACCAAAATATGGAAATTCACAATGAAAGACATAAGATTCTTAAATTACGACTTGTTTTGGGCTGTGTATTGTTAACCTTGGTTGAAAACGTTGGTTTCTTGGTTGTTCTGAGTCTTAGAGAGGGTTGTAACTGTCACGGTTGTTGGCAGTGGAACACTACAATAGAAGAGGCATTTGGCAATGAAAATTTTCATCCCTAAAATTCCTCAATTTGTTGCTGATAATATTTCGCGATGAAACCAATTCGTCGTCCAAATCATCTCAAAATTCAGGAAAGCGACTTTTTTACGAAATCATTGTAAATTATATTTCGCTATGACCTGAATACGTAGCCAAAAAGATAGGCGAGTGAAGCGACAATGAGGCCACTGATGGAGAGTGACGTCGGGTGAAAGGCCATTAACTCCTGGAAAAGCTATCCGTGATCTCGAGTAATTGCTAGTAGCTTGAGAAGATCACATGATGGATGGATGGGTGATGGCGCAATGAAGTTGGCATCTTAGGTGGGAGTAGAAACCAGGGAGGTGTTGATGGTGCAAAAGAAAAAACCCAGAATGACAACAACGCGTTTATGAAAATCAGGTGGGGAAGTCGGTGACAAAGAAAAAATCTCTAAAACCCTAATTTAAAGCCGATGGGGCTTATGTCACAGGAACACAAACATCTGTTAGCAAGGGCCATCACATTACTAGACTGTTGCCTTTTTATTTTTTATATGTTTTTAAGTGTTCTTTTGATTAAATGTGTTTAATTAAGATTAAGTAGGTTTAAATCCCTAATAAATTTGAAAAGTTTTTTCTAATTGTTTAAAATTGGTTTCAAAGGTTTTTTTTATTAGGATTACTTTGGAATTTAAATTAATTTTTCAAGGAATTGAATTATTAAATTAAATTAATATCAAATCAATTCCAAAATTAATGTAATTGTTTTTCTTAATCTGATCAAGATTAATAGTTGGATTGATTCCTGGTTAATTTTAGAAATTAGTTTCTAAAATTAGAATTAATTACTTTCAATTAGATTGAAATTAATTAATTAGACTTCATAAAATTAAGAAAATGTTTTATTAAGTAATTAAGAAAGGTGTTTCTTAATTAAATTTATTTATTTCAATATTATTGAGATAAAATAAATTTATGATTTTATTTGTTTAGAGAATTATTATTTAATTTATTTAGAAATTGTTTCCCTAATTATGAATAATAAGTTTCTTGAATTTTTAGAAAAGCATTTTTCTAAATTTAATTTTAAAAAGTGTTTTCATTTTTTAATTGAGAAAATTGTGTTTTCTTTAATATTTTGAAAATAGATTTCTAATTTATTAAAGAAATATTTTCGAATTAATTAAGAAATCAATCTCTAAATAAATAATATAAATAACTTTCTTAGTTAAATATAAAAGTGTTTTATTTTTAATTAAGGAAAAATAACTTCTAATGAGATTAGAAATAGTTTTCTAATTGGATCAGAAAGTGTTACTTATATAATTTAAAAAAGTAATTTTAAAATTATAATAAGTAAGAAGAATAATTCACTGAAAATTGTTTTCAATTAAATTTTGTTTAAGGAGTCAAGCTAATTGGAAATAGTTTCCAAGTGGATATTAAAATTATTTTTAAATCAAATTAAATTTCTAATTGGAATAAAAATTTAATATATTTAGGAATCAATGAGTTTAATATAGTTTAATTTTCTAAGGAGTTGAAATATTATTTTAGGTTATAAAGATCAATAACTTGAATCAAATGAAGCTTGAAGTCTTATGCATATAATTTGATTATGAGTGTATAAGTTACATATATATATATATATTGGATGCATGTTAAATTATATGTTTTATATATGTGATATTTTACATACAATTTTGTGTTTGATGAGACAAATGAAATTAAATCCCTCATTAAAATATTAATACACATTGAGAACATGATTGTTGTCTTGTACTGTTATAAGGATAAACCAGAGTTTTATTTATTCTCAGACTTGTTGAGCAAACTCAAGGCCGCTTTAAACCAAACATGTTTAATCTTATGACAATAGCTTTTATTTAACTAAATTTGCATGATTTGGATGAGCAAACTAATGATCACAGAAATTTAGGAGCAGAATTAGGAATAACATATAACATATATTATGGCAAGAGTTGTCACCTAACGGATCTAGGAGTCACATTCAATATGATTGATAAAATTATTATCCACCTAATTTAAATTTAGTTGGTTTGCTGAGCAAACTCAAGATCAACTATATTCGAATGAGATCGTAGCAAGAAGCAAAAGGTTGCATACCTTGTTGGAATAGTTCCACTTAACTTAGCCTATTAAAAGCATAAACATGAACTACAATTAAAGGCTTTGCTATAGTATGCTAACAGTTTTCATAAAAAAAATGATAGTATGACTTTTCTTGCCTATATAAGATATGATAGAGATCCCGTGCATTTTTAGTTCATATTTATGAGTATTTGATACTGAATTTAGATTCAACATTATAATAATATTTAAAGCATTATAAGAAATAGATTGTTAAGTAAAAGTATTTGATCTAAGTTTATACATATTGTTTGTATTTGTTGGATCAAAGGAGAATATGCTTAATATAAATGGCAAGATTACAAAGCTGGATAACTGATACTATACTTTTATACCATATGGGTTAAATCTACATAACGAGAATCATAAAGTCATATACAAGGATATCGGTATCCTTTTGATTATGAATCATATGAAACCTGTGAAACTTGTCAATTTGAAGAATAACCAAATCAACCTTTGGTAAAAGGATGATGATAGTATTGAATTGTTAAATTTTATAAATATGAGGTATTGGATGGAGTAATAATTCATAAAAGGATCATGCTTATATTTTGTTATATTACTAATGACTTTATGTGATATAGTCATATGTATTAAATGAAATAATGATTTAAAATTTTGAAAAGTTCAAATTGTTTAAATCTAAGTAGAAATTAAGCATTGAGAATATCAAGGCACTTCGATCAAATCATTGTAGAGAGTTTTAAATTTTCGGTTATCTATACGGAATGAGATTCTCTAGTGAATACCTTTACAACTAAATTCACATGAGTATAGATTTATGTAAGGAGGAAAATATGATATGAGATATTGTAGGATGCAATATTATTTCTTCTATAATAATGCCTAGTACAGTGACTTCACCTCCAATAGTTCCAATTAAATCAATTAGTAAAATTTCTTATTAGATGTGAAAAGCTAAGTCTTTGAAAGATTCAAAGTTAATGATTTAAGGATGTGATACTTAACTGAAGCATGTATTATCTAATAACTTTAGAACTAAATTGGGTAATAAAAGGTTATGAGATATCTAAAAGGTTGGATATAATCCTATATATCGGTTGAAAGAATTGTTTGTTTATGCATACTTATAGCATAATGGTTCTCAAGATAAGTAGTGGGAGTAAGATGAAATTTGAAAGGTTGAAATTGGAAAGGTTTAAATCTCATAACAACACATCAAATTAGAAGTAACGTCTTTGATGATACATTTGATGTATAGTTGAAAGGCTATGAGATGTTGAAAGATTCACTTTCATGATGAATTCAAAAAGTTGTTTTGGAAATGATTGTGAATTTATCATATCTATAAGAATATCAGTGGGAGTATAGTTGTCATCTTCAGTGAGAGCATGTGGAGGCATGTTGCTCATAGAGAACAACAATTTTAACTTTCAATTGTTGAACATTTAATTTTCCAAGCACAACTCTTGTTGGATATAAAAAGATAAAAACTTAATTATAGGAATTAAATTTTTAAAGATAAATTGGAAGTTGTTCACCTATTTAAGTCTCAGTACATAGATAATGTGATAAAGATATTTAGTATTTGAGATATCAGATTCTTGTGAAGTACTAAAAATACCCATTATTCTATGTATGAGTCGATATTTCAGTTCAAGGAGTAAGGGTATTTACTTTAGAAGTAAATCCTAATTAAGATTTATTTTACTTAGAATAATATCATTTTAAGATTGAAAATGTTCCAATGTAGCAATGGTTGCTAATTAAGCCATAATATATTTTTCATTTAGTGGAAATGATTACTTAGATCAGTAAGTACTTTAGTGAACTTGATATAATTCCTTATGTTGTTCAAGGCAGTAATGTATTGTGGAACAATAGAGCCATTGGGCATGTCAAAGAAGCTAAGATCTCATCAAAGATTCAAGGATGTATTTATTGAAAATTTCTTAATTATGATGATAATAAGATGGAAGATGTAAGATTTAAGCAAATACTTACTATAAAAGTCTTGTAGAGTTCTCTTATTAAGCCACTATCCTAGCAGTAGTATGATTGTCATATGGTGATATAATATATGATACTTAAAAATGATTGGCTTAGTGCAAGTGTGAGGTTGTTAGTTTATCCCTTACAACTAATCTGTTTAGTTATAGTTTAGTGATGATTATTTAAAGGTATTCTTGATCTTGTATATGTTTAGATGTATATGATAAAGTCCATGTGATAATTATACATTGAAAAACGAAATTATAATTATAAAATTCATATTGCATTTATGTATTATCCCTATATTGTTCCTAGTCATTGTTCTATTAAGACTAGACATTAATAAAATGTAAAAAGGCTAGCATATGTTATGTTTTTCCTTATGAAGGAAGTAGTTGATATTATAGGCTAAAGTATAGAAATACTTAAATAAATGTGTAGGTGTTTGTTAAACTATAAGTTCACTTAACTGACCTATCATGAGAAATCCATTTCAAACATTACTTGTATGTCTATGAAAATTCTCATTGTGATAATTATACAAGTAATCATTTGATTTGACATCTCCAAAGTTATCTTATATAGGAATTGTTATGTTTTGATATTACTTATGACCAATTCTAATCATAGGCCATTCAATTAGTAGTCATTAGATGCAGTCTGAACTATATGGAGGTAGTTTTGTGATCAAGATAAGATTCATCACCCTAAAGTAATTAGGGAGAATGTTTTGTTGTTCTCGATTAGCATTTGATTCGAGAAATCCTTTGCCAAGGTGGAATGATGTAACATCCCGTTTCTATATATCGGGTCGGACCAGGGAAACGGGTATACGAGAAGACCAATAAGAGAAATTAGAACAACACATCTCATGCTCA
>JANZXR010000001.1:5842052-5860433 GCA_027575705.1 Erythroxylum echinodendron
AATGTTTTCTTCAAAAAGTTGCAAACTTTATGAAACCATGTTTCGGATATGAAAAGCAAGTTTTCAAGAATTGCCATTCTGGGCAGTAAGTTTTCAAGATCATGAAATATATGTGTTATGTGTGTGGTAGTCCCTCAAGAACCGTCACGTGCACTTTGACCCAAGAATAGGATTTTTCCGCTTACTCGCTAGTGGCATGGAGCTCCTCCAAGGACTCCCTCAAGTTTACGGATACACAAAACCATTATATGGAAATGTGTAGTGCGTTATGAATTCGGACTTACCCAAACTATTCTGATGTGCTCATGATTTGTTTGACAAGATGAATAATTGCATGGTTTGTAACTGAATATGTTTTATTTGTTCAAAAAGGTTTTCTACTTGTTTCTAAGTTATAAACCTATTACCCACGAGCTTTAAGCTCACCCCCTCCAAATTCTATCCAATTCAGGTGAAGCACATGAAAGTGGGTAATTCAGGATACAAGGCAGCACCCAACTTGCAAATGTTCTTTTGTAATTCTTAAGATTAGTTTTAAGAACTAAGGCTTTAGGTACCTTTCAAGTTTTATTAGTCTAAGAGTTCTGATGTATTATGACTTATAAGGTTATTAAAGCCTTGTAAAACAAATATACATTTTGGGGATTAATGAAATATGTATATATATGATTCCGCGCGTGATTATGATCACGGTTAAGTTTTACGTTGCATGCGTTGATCTAATAATTTTGAGATGTAAGAAGCGATTAATGTTTACGTATGGGTGATTCTGACATGAGTTTGGAATAAATGAGAGCAGTTGAGAAGGATATTGGATTGCATTAAATAAGGTAGATGCAAAGGAAAAATACAGAGGAAGAATATCGTCTGTGATGACGACATAACACAGAGGCTAGGAAAATTTAGCAGAAGAAGTATCCTCTGTACTGACATCGGAACACAGAGGTAAGGAGAATTAAAGAGTAGAAGCATCCTTTATGAAGACGTCAGAACACAGAGGCAAGGAGGAACAAAGGGTAGAAGTATCCTCTGTGATGACGTCAGAACATAGAGGCAAGGAGGAATAAAGAGTAGAAGTATCCTCTGTGATGACGTCAGAACACAGAGGCAACAAGGAATAAAGAGTAGAAGTATCCTCTGTGATGACGTCAGAACACAGAGGCAACAAGGATTAAAGAGTAGAAGTATCCTCTGTGATGACATCAGAACACAGAGGCAAGGAGGAATGAAGAGTAGAAGTATCCTCTGTGATGACGTCAGACCACAGAGGAAAGGATGGGTAGAGTATAGAAGTATCGTCTGTGATGATGTCAGAACACAGAGGACACGTCGTCACATAGAAGATTGAACATAGAGGAAAGGATGAATGGAGAGTAGAAGTATCGTCTATGATAACGTCAGAATGTAGAGGACACATCATCACATAGAAGATAGAACATAGAGGATAGACCATAGACGATAAATGGTCAACTCAGAAGATAAAAGTCAACCACAGAGGATAGAACATAGAGGATAGATCATAGGTCGAGGATTATAAGAAGAAGTTAAGAAGTTATTTGAGTTGAAGTGTATCATCTGTGTTACTTTCACAGAGAATCATCTGTGTTACTATTCACAAACTTCGTCTGTGTTACTGTTCACAGAGTATCGTCTGTGTTACTATTCACGCTATCATCTGGGTTACTGTTCATGGTTATCTTCTTCCCTATTTTTGACCCTTCAAAAGATAAAATTGGCCTTCGAGGTATGTAAAAAAGTTGTAGCTCTTGAAGTCCTCTTTCAATCTATCTAAAGAAACTCTAGTTTGGATGCCTATAGGAAAAGTTATACTAATAGCCCCGAAGTAAGTATATGTGTAAAGTGTGGAAACCAACGCTAATCCTCGAGATATTCAAGTTGAAAAGGATAAATGGACTAGTCGACTACCATAGTAGTAGTCGACTGTTCTAAGAGCTAAGCTGAGCCTAGAAAGGGGAGTTTTGAGAAGACAACCCGATAATGATAAGTCCATGATTTGCTGAAGGTTAGACTTCGAAAACGGGGCCCGAAAGTGTTAGTATCAGAGCAAGCAGGAGTTAGACTCCAATAACGGGGTCTAACAATTGTGGTATCAGAGCAAACAGGAGTTAGACTCTAATGACGGGGTCTAATAAGAAGTGATGAGGATAGACTAGATTTGGTTACGCCAGATGAGGTAATTTGAAAATTCTAATTATATGGTTAAGAAATTAATAACTTAATTGAATGGTAGGGTTAGTGAAGTATGTTCAGTCATTTATGTTCTATTTGTGAAGGAATGATTTATGTATTTATTGAGTGTTGTTCAAAAACTATTATGTTGAATTTAGTGTAGGCTCTGATGATATGAAGGAAATGTAAAAGCTTGGCTTGTTGAATTGTATTAAATTTGTTAATGAGTATACTAGTTTTATATACGATGAATACAAAGTTTAAGAGATAATTATAAAACAATATAAATCAAATCTAAAAATTAGTTAGTTGAGATAATAAATGTTAAATGGTAGGGATGTGATACATATGTTATCAATAAGAATGTAAGAAACTAAAGTAAGAAGGATTAGATTAGGGAAGCATGAGCATGCATTTAAGACATGCTTCTATTTTTCCAAATCAGAACCTAACCTAGAATGTGATTTTATTTCTACTATGTTCTGACAATATAAGAGGTACAATTAAACCCACAAATTTATATTTAAACTGCTTCCTGATGGTTCTTATGATCAAACTAACTTAACCAATAGCTGGAAAAGTTATAAATGAACTAAAATAATTGGGGACTTATTTAACTTGGTTTGGAGAAGCTCAAATATCCAAATTATTTTCTAACCAACAACTTATGCACTGTTTAGTTGCTACTAAACCTTGACAACTTCAAGATAAGTTTAACATCAACTCTAACTTCAAACTTCTAGTCTCCCTTAAAGAACTTAGCTTCTTACATGTTGACTCAACTTGTTCCTATAAATAAGAACTTGAATCTAAAAGTTTCTAAGAACTTAAAAGGTATGAAAAAGGCTAATGAAACTGGAGCTTCATTAGTTTTTAAAAAAATTTCATTTTTTACTCAAATTGGAGTGGCTACTAATCCTTTAATTTATTTATGGAGCTTCTTAGATTGATTATGTATAGAAAATTATCAATTCCCTAAAGTTGTATCTATGAGGTGTACTATATGGTAGGGGTACATTCTTCCTACCTAATGTTATCAATAGGTAAGCTTAGGTAGGTCACGGTGGTTGGAATGAATGGTGCGATGGTAGCACCGTCATTAATATCAAAGTTTGAACTTTAGCTACCATGCTACAATTCCCAACTTCCTTGCCATTCTCTTTTCTTCACCTTTTTCTTCTCGAGTGCTTCTTCCTAAATGCGTTCCTAGGATCCTCGATATCCTCCCATTTGCCTCTAGGTTTAGATTCTTAGCTATTCTATGGAGGTAAAGGAGATCCATAATCTTTTCGCAACACTTGGAAGGTTATCTGCTCTTTTTCTATCCTCTGAGTTAATTTGCCCACATCAACATCAATGATTGAACTCACAGTGGCCAAGAATAGTCATCCAAGAACTATTGGGATATCCATAGCTTCTCCAATGTTCAATATGTAAAAGTCTGTTGGAAAGGTATATTTGTCAACCTTTACTTGCATATATTTTATAATCTCCATTAGTTTGTGCATCTTTCTGTTGACCGTCTTTACTAAAATTTGGTGGGCACTAACTCTCTTAACCCCAACTTCAGACTAAAGGTGTAGGGCATCACTTTTATACTCGCTCCTAGATCCGCAAATGCCTATCTATAATGATTTTATTAATACTGCAGGGGATGAAAAAGTCCTCTGGGTCTTCTTTCTTCTGTGCAATGTTTGGGTTCTCTTCCAACGTTTGCTCGTTAACCTTCGTCCTGACATATTCATTCATTTTAAGCTTCGTCTGTATTTGTTCTGTCACTTTCTCGATCTTATTTTGCTCAATTTCCTATAGGTTCCTCGTTTCCCCTCTTTGCATTTAACTCCCATTGAGCCAAAATAGAGAAGGGAAATACACGTCGAGTTTCCTTAATTGACTCAATCTTTAACTTGCTTAGCAAGGCTTCTTGACCTCTCATTCCTTCTTGCTGCACCTGTTCTATGTCCTCATCTTGGGTCTGACTGATGACCACAATCCTTTCCTTTGGATTAGATTCGGTGTTGCATGGAAGAGTTCTAGCATTTCGAGTAGACATTGCCTCCGCTAATTAGCCTACTTGGACCTCCAGATTATGTATAGATGAGGCATGGTTCTTTGTTAGTTGCTTGAATTTATTCACGAGCCTCTTATGTGCTTCCTCCATGCCTCCGATCTTATCCAAAATCTTGTCTAACTTTGACTCCATCGAGCTTGTTTTATCTTACTAAAAGCCCGATTATTCCTGAGGCCTGAACTGCCTGCCATTATTGTTTGACTAGGAGAAATTAAGGTGATTCTTCCATCCGGGGTTATAAGTGTTGGAATAGGGATTGTTACCCCCTCCTCTTCCATATTGCGCTCCCATATAGTTCACTTTCTCCTGATTTTCTTCTTTCATTAAATAGCAGTCCACGGTGTCATGGTCTAACTGTCCACAGAGCTGATCTTTCAAACGTACAGACTTCACCGGAGCTGAGGACAATGCCTTCATGTTGTTAAGTTGTCGCGCTAAGTTGTCGATCTTTGCTTGCATCTCAGTCATTTGATGGACCACGACGATTCCCTTATGCTCTCTGAAAGTAATAGGTTGCCTACCCTACTTGTTCATCCATAAGCAGCTATTGCTCGCCATCTCCTCAATCAACTCCTCTGCTTTATCAAGAGTCTTCCGCATTAAGGATCCTTCTGAAGCTTTGTCGATTGTGTGTCTTGTTGGTGGATTCACTCCAATGTAGAAAGTCTGCAAAAGGAATTCCTTGGGTAGCTTGTGGTGTGGGCACTTCCTTTGCAAATCGTTATATCTCTCCCACACTTCGTAGATGGACTCCCCCGTCACCTTGTTAGAAATTGGTGATTTCCTTTATAATCTTGATGGTCTTCGTCAATAGGAAATACTTGTCTAAGAAAGCACGCACAATCTAATCCCATGTCGTGATGTTGGCTAGGCTCATTGAATGATACCAAGCCTTCACTCTATCTCTAAGAGTAAAAGGAAACAACCTTATTCTAACCGCATCCTCCGACATCTGATGATACCGAAAAGTACCACAAATTTTGAGAAAATTGACTATGTGCGCATTCGGGTCCTCGTTAGTCAATCCGTAGAATTGCACATTCTACTGAAGTGTGTTGAGAAGTGCAAGTTTAATTTTGAATGAGGCTACTTGAACAGGCAACCTAGCCACTCCTTGGTTAGACGGGCTAAACCTCATCCTTATAAAGTCCATCAAGGTCCTCTGCTGCGGTCCTTGGTTCGCTTCCTGATCCATAATCCATTGAAATTCCTTAGCCATTTTTGATTTTCCGATCTCTTCTTCTTCTTCTTCTTCTTCTTCTTCTTACCGAGCTTTCCTAAAGGTTCGTTCTAATCGAGTAATATCTAAATCTAACATCTTCGCTGCACGAATCGAACCTCTCGTGACCCTTGTATTCATGTAAGAGTACGATTTCTGAAATAAAACTAAAGAAATGAAAGTAAAAATTAAAAACTAATCTAATGCCTTAAACTATAGAACTAAACTATCGCCTCCTCGACAACGGTGCCAAAAACTTGATTGCAAGGTTACATATGCTAAGTTTTAATACTTATAACCTTGATATTTTAGCAAGTACACGGGTTGTTCGCATAGTACCTAAGGTATTTCTCCCACGAGGAGGGTTAATCTAGTCCTAAAATCTAAGGCTTGACTAAATTTCATAATAAATTAAAATAAACAACTAATGCAGAAATTAACCAATCAAACAATCAATTTCAAGAATTAAATTCATAAAATATAGACAAGATGGCAATTTTACACAACTTAATCAAGAATCAGCCTAGAAACTACCAATTGAGAGAAAGGGGGTTTTAATACGAATTTAATAAAAATCGATTATGCAATTATCGAATTACTGGGTCTAGATGGTCCTAGGGTGGATTACTCTCTCTCGAGTTATAATCTTTAACCATAACTTATAATCCCTAATTTAAATTATAGAATTGTAATCTCTCGATTTCATATTTACCTAAAACCTAAATTAGTTCTGATTTGTCTAATAACCTACAGGAAACTTATGCTCATTCTTTTGTTACATGATTTTACTGGTTTGATTCAATTCTTATCTATCAAACTACCTGACTCTTGTTAGCCCAATTTGATGATATTCACTTGGTTTACTCTCTCAGTTTATTACCGAATTATTAAGCACAGATATTGAATCACAAATTACTCAATGAAAACACAATAAATTAAACTTTATTAATTTCAAAGATCAAAATCCTGAAGGTGAGTTTAGACAAAAATCGACATTCAACAATAACTATTCTCAACGATTATCCCAATTATATAGATAAATAAAATTGAAATAAAGACAGAAAATACTTTCGGAATGGACTAGTGGAGGCAGAGACGACAAGAAACCTCCTGTTCTGGGAAGTCTTCGTGCCAAGCTTCTTCTTTGTGTCTCTCTTCCTTTGTCTCCTTCCTCAAATCTCTCGATATGCTCTCTAGGGTTTCGGAATTAACTTATGCAAAAGGCCTGCTCTTCTATTCTTTAATGCTCTATTTATATCTTGGAAGCCCTAGGGTTGATTCGGGGTCAAAATAGTCCAAAAAGTCCCACAAAACTTGGGGTCGATTATGGCTCGAAGTGCACTATTGTGGCCTGATTCAGAGCTCTCTGTCACGATCGTAGTTGGGTCCTATTGGCTCGCCTCTTTCTGTCATGATCGTGGTCTATTGCGCCATAATCGTGGGCCATGGTTTTGACCTGAAACTCTTCGAAACTTCTCCGTTCTTCACCGTTTACCTTGAAACGCTAACAAACACATCAAGGTACCTCAAAAATATAACATTTAAGCTCAAAGACTCATACTAACTCATAGAAACACTTAAACACATAAAATAACACAATTAAAACATAAATACACACTAAACACTTAAATTAGCACTAAGTACCTAACAAATTGAACCCTAAAACATAATCCAAATCACAACTATCATTTATTTAATATCTCATATTTAATTATAAAGTTTCTCAAACTTTACAATCAAGTCCAACTTGATTGAAATATTTTTGCTCTCTTTAGCTCATTCTTTATGTGAGACCCATTAGGTTATCAAATATATTGGCAACAATTATAAATTATAATTATAATTCATAATTAGAATTAGATAAATTAAAACTCCTTTCAAATTATCTTAATTCTCAAATTAAATAATTTATAATCATAAATCAAAATTGGCATCTAACAACACATCATGACTATCCAAATATTTAGGAATTTCAAAGTGGTTTTGACTAACCTTTTTTGCACATGATTTTTCTTTATAATTTAATTCTTTCGTCATACAATGTTTCGATTAGACATAGATCATGAAATTAATATTTTCTCTATTTTGAGTCCAATCATATTAGTTTCCTGCCATTAACTATTGATTCAATAAATGACATTTATAAACTATTTACTAAATGTTATTTTACCTTGGACAAGGATTTCTCAAATCAATATAAATTAAGAAAAATAGAACATTCTACCTAATTACTTTAGAGTGATGAATCATTTCTTAATCACTCAACTTTATTTATATAGTTCATGCTACATCCAATGACTATTGAATGAATGAACAATTATTAGAATGGGTCATAAGTAGTATCAAAACATAATAAGTCCTATGTAAAATAACTTTGGAGACTTCAAGTCAAAGGATTACTTACATGATCTTTATAATGAGAATTTCCATAGACATACAAGTAACGATCAAAATGGATTTCTCGTACCGGATCTGTTCAATGAACTTGTTCTCTAATAAGCACCCACATGCTTGTTTAAGTATCCTCATAATTTAGCCTATGAGATCGACTACTTCTTTTATGAGGAAAAATATAACATATGCTACTCTTTTTGTTGGAAATCTAAATATGGTCCAAAGTTAAAGTGTTTGCATTGAACATAATTTAAGAGAGAATTTGAAAGGCCAAAAGTTAGTCATTTTATGTTTGTAACCTATGGTTTAAAGCTCTTTAAGTCTAGTTTCAGTTGGTGAAAGTTTCCAGTCATTTGGACTTCCCTTTAAAAAGTTATGGTTGTTTTAGTGAAGGATGGTCATAATTAACTATGTTGTTTAGAATTCTATTATTTATTGTTCTACGAATTTCTAGAGTCTTCATCTGATGTTTTAGGCTTTATAAGAAGTTGTAATCAGATGTCATTGTAAAGAATCAAAAGAGTTGATAATACAAGAAACTTGCTTGTTATTCTTCTCTTCTTTTTACTTCAAAATTGTCTAATACACCATTAGACACTAACAAATTGGTATAAGATCCATGACAACCTCTAGCATGACATCGCTCATTACCACTCCTTACAAAGAATAACTATGACAATTGGAGTATACAAATAAAGGCATTGTTCGATATGTAAGATGTGTGGGATGTAGTCGAGAATGGCTATGATGAAACAGTAACAATAGGTAATATGTCAGCGAATCAGATAAAGACGTTAAAACAGACTCGTATGAAAGATAAAATTGCACTTTACCTTCTTCTTCAAGCAGTTGATGAATCTGGTTTTAAGAATATCACTAGTGCAATAATATCAAAAGAAGTATGGGTGATCCTTGAAAAAACATATAAAGGTGCGAACAGAGTGAAACAAGTTCACCTATAAATACTTAGAGGTGAGTTTGAATTTTTAAAAATGAAAGAGTCGAAATGTGTGTCTGATTATATTACAAGGATACAATTGGTGGTGAATCAACTTAAAAAAAATGGTGAGGTGATGAGTGATGGTTGAGTAGTAAAGGAAATACTAAGATCCTTAACTGATGATTTTGAGAATGTGGTGTGTTCAATAGAAGAGTCTAAAAACTTGGAAAAGATGATCATTTATGAGCTCTCAAGTTGCTTGGAGGCTCATGAACAAAGAAAGATGAAAAAGAAACAAGAGGCATTGGATAAAGCACTTCAAGCCAAGGAGACACTAAAAGAAGAGAAGTCAGACAGTTGCGGTAGAGGCTATGGTAGAGGCCGAGGTAGAGGTCGCAACGGATGCCATGGTAGAAAACAAGAATGACAAGAGAATAAGGAAGATAAAAATCAACAAAACTTATACGGCAGAGGTCAAGGTCGAGGAAGAGGAAAATCAAGTAACTACAATGTTCAATGTTATAATTGTAAAAATTATGGCCATTATACAACAAAATGCTATTTCAATGAGAAAAGAAATGAGAATGAGAAAATGGAGGAAAATGGAGGTGATGATGTAGTGTTGTTAGCAAGCAAGAAGGCCAACCCTAATAATGATTTGGTATAGTACTTGGACACCAGTGTGAGCAACCATATGTGTGGCTACAAGCACATGTTTACCGAAATAGAAGAAATTGTGGATGGCCATGTATCATTTGGAGATGCCTCAAAAGTGAAAGTCAAAGGGCAAGCTAAAATTCTTATTCAATGTAAAGATGGAAATGAAAGGTTTATTCCTAATGTTTATTATGTCCTAGATATGAGGAGCAATATTTTGAGTTTGGTTTAATTGTTAGAACGTGGTTACATAAAAAAACGAATGATTTATTTGAGGAACCAGAATAACCAGTTGTTAATCCAAGTAGAAATGACCAAAAATCACATATTTAAGTTGAATTTGGTGAATGTACAAGCAAGATGTTTAGAGGTTTATGAAGAGGATAAAACTTGGTTGTGGTATTTGTGATTTGGGCACCTTAATTTTGGTGGTTTGAAACAATTGGAAAATAAAAGAATGATGAATGGCATACCAAACATAGACCATTAAGATAAATTTTGTGAAGGTTATGTGTTAGGAAAACTTCCAACGAATTAATTCCAAAAGAAGCAAGATATCGGGTGAAGAAGGTGCTTAAAGTGGTTCATACTGATATTTGTGGTCCAATAACTCCTAACTCTTTTGGTAAGCACCGTTACTTTATTATTTTTGTTGATGATTATTCCTAGAGAACTTAGGTTTATTTTTCAAAGGAGAAATTGGAAGCATTTTCTGTTTTTAAGAAATTTAAGGTGCTAGTTGAAAACTTGAATGGTGAGCACATAAAGGCTTTGAGGTCTAATATAGGTAGTGAATTTACATCAAAAGAGTTTGTAAATTTTTGTGAAAAGAATGGCATTAGAAGATTCCTAATAGCTCCTTATTCACCTCAACAAAATGGAGTAGTGAAGAGAAACAATCGGACCATACTCGATATGGTTCGAAACATGCTAAAAAGTAAAAACATACCAAAGGAATTTTAGGATGAAACTATAAGATATGTAGTGTATTTGCAGAATCGTTTTCCTACAACAAATTTGGAGGATACCACCCCACAAGAAGCATGGCGTAGTGTCAAACCATTAGTGGCACATTTACAGGTGTTCGAAAGTGTGGCTTATGCTCACATTCCAAATCAAAGTTGCATAAAGCGTAATGACACAAGCAATAAGCTTAATTTTATTGGCTATGATGAAAGGTTTAAGGCTTATAATCTCTATGATAACTTTACAAAAACAAAAATACTTGTGAGTTATGATATGTAGGTCAATGAAGAAAGCATGTGGAATTGGAGTTCTATGGAGGAGATGAGTCATGAAGAAGTGAAAGAAGTAGTATCAATAATAATTTTCATACCAACAAACACAACTACATCGATAACAACACAAGTTGGACCGTCTTCAACTTTATCCAATGATGAAGATACGCTAAGAACACCAAAAATAAGAAGCTTAAGATACCTATATGAGGCAATAAATGAATTACACTTGGTGTGTCTTTTGGTAGATGCGAAGGACATCACATTCGAGCAAGCTGTAAAATATGAGAAATGGCAAGCTGCGATGCAAGAGGAGATGAAAGCAATTGAGAAGAGTGATATTTAGGAACTTGCAAAATTACTCGAGACTCATAAGTCCATTGGTGTGAACTGGGTTTACAAAAAGAAGATGAATGCGCAAGGTGAAATTGAGAGATACAAGGCGAGATTAGTGGCGAAGGGATACAAGAAAAAAGTCAGGATTGATTATGAAGAGATGCTTGCCTCGGTTACAAGAATAGAGATAATTCAGCTACTAATTTCGTTAGCGACTCAAAATAAGTGGAACATTTTTCAAATGGATATGAAGTTGGAATTTCTAAATGAAGTTTTTGAAGAAGAGATCTACATCAAACAACCCCCTAGATGTGTAAAATCCGATAAGGAGAACAAGGAATTGAAGTTAAAGAAGGCATTATATGGGTTGAAGCTTAGCGCCAAGAGCATGGAACACCCAAATAGATGCATATTTTAGGAAGCACAAGTTTGAACAATGTCTATATGAATATGCGTTATATGTGAAGGTACGAAAAGATGACATCTTATTGGTGGCCTTGTATGTGAATGACTTAATTTTTCCGGGAAATAATAAGGAAATGATTGAGAAGTTTAAGTTGAAAATGACAAGGAGTTTGAGATGACTGATTTAGGTTTTATGTCTTATTTTCTCAGATTATAAGTGAGATAAGACAAATCTGAAATTTTTGTGTATCAAGAAGCATATGCAAAGGAGATTTTAAAGAAGTTTAAAAATTGAAGATTTTAATCTCGTAAGCACCTTGGTTGAGAGTGGTACGAAATTGTCCCACACGATGAAGGCAAGGCAATTGACGCAACATTGTATAAAAGTTTACTTAAAAGTTTGTGTTATCTTATATGCACAAAGTCAGATATTGCATTGGAGTTGGCTTGATAAGCTACTACATGGAGGAGCCAAAAATGACGCATTGGAAAGCTATAAAACCAATTCTTCATTATATTAAAGGTACATTATCTCATGGCTTATTTTACACTCATACTAATGAGTTTAATCTTATTGGATATTTCAATAGCGGTTGGAGTTGGGATATGGATGATATAAAGAGAACTACGGTATTTTTTATAAGAAGAACGACATTTACATGGATTTCGAAGAAACAACCTATAGTTACTTTGTCAACCTGTGAAGTAGAATATATTGCCACATCTTCATACGTATGTCACTCCTTATGGTTGCATAAGTTACTAGAAGAGATGAACTTTGCTCAAAAGAAGCCATCAGAAATTTGAGTGGATAACAAGTTGGCGATTAAATTGGCAAAGAACCAGGTGCATCGTGAAAGGAGTTAGCATATTAATGTGCGCTTTCACTTCATAGGGAGCATGTGAAAGATGGTGATGTGGAGAAGACTCACGAGGCGAGTTGTGATCAAGTAGTGAATATATTCACAAAACTACTATCAATTGAACTTTTCAACAAATTAAAGAAGTTAGTCAGGATGCAAGAAAGAAAATAATTAAGTTTAAAGGGGGATGTTTAAAATCTAAACTTAATATGGTCTGATAGTTAAAGTGTTTGTAGTATACAAAATTTAAGATTGATTTAAGAGAGAAATTGAAAAGTCAAATGTTGGTCATTTTAGGTGTGTAACCTATGGATTTAAAGCTCTTTAGGTCTAGTTTTAGTTAGTGAAAGTTTCTAGTTGTTTGGAATTCTCGTTAAATGGTTATGACTATTTTAGTGAAGGATGGTCAGAATTAAATGCATCGTTTATAATTCCGTTATTTATTATGATACGAATTTCTAGAGACATCATATGATGTTTTAGGCTTTATAAGAAGTTGTAATAAGTTGTTATTGTAGAGAATCAAAAGAGTTGATAATACAAGAAACTTGCTTGTTATTCTTCTCTTCTTTCTACTTCAAAAATGTTTAATACACCATTAGACTCTAACACTTTTTGCATTCTATTAATGTCTAGTTTTAATAGAACGATGACTAAGAATAATTTAGAGATAATCTATAAATGTAATATGAATCTCATAATTATAATCAGATTATAGTTTCATTAATTTACAATGTATAATTATCCTATAAATTTTATCGTATACATCCAATCATGTATAAGATAAAGAATGTCTTTAATTAATTGTTACTAAACTACAACTAATCAATTTGACTCTAAAGCATAAACTAACAGTTATACTATTATTTTCCCGTTTCTTTTTGGTGCAAAGCATGTTATTAATGACATATGGATTCAATAGCTGCAGAAATGTGGTTAAAAAAATTTCACCGAAGGTACGCTTTTTCGTAGTATCTTTGTGCTGCTTTTCAGGAGACTACGTTTATCTACATTGCAGGTGACGTGTTAATTTCCACAAATCCACTTGCCACCTAAAGCAATAGAGATTGCCAAAAAGGACTGGAAAAGTTCTTGAGGTGTTTTACTGTCTCAAGCTTTTGGATCCCACTGCATTTCCACAGTCCTTTCGTTCTAGATTCCTTCAAAAAGGAAGGATTAATGCTTCTAATTTTATTCCTTTCATAATTCCTTTAGGTGATGGGGGTCGTTACTTTTTCTCTTTTGGTTCTTTGCAGCACAATTGAAAAGGAAATTGTCAGAAATTTTAGAAAGTTTGCATTTCCCAGCTACAGTAACTTCTATCCCATTTATCTTTCTGCTTTATGAAACAACCATGTGTATAGGGGGCCTTCCACTTGAGAACGACTAAATATTTTACCAGCTGAGGAAGACATGCCAGCAATCATGAGCAGCTTCAAGAAGTTCAGTGATTACGACAATTACAGGGGTTATTCAAGGATGCTATTTGTACTTAAAAGTGACAAACATTTCTGCCTTTAGTTAGCCATTTGGTATAGTTTCTTGAATTTCTTTTAATCAGGAACTTGCGGTTGAAGAATTGACGTTGCTTCTAGTATTGAAAAAGTAAGAACTCTTACATTTCTATAGAACCACTATTAATTTATTAGCTTCTTGTCAAGACTCGAGCTCCTTGGATGAGTAGCTGAATAGTTGATAAAGTGGGATCCGTGTTATTGTCATCTACAACTACAGATGCAAAGTTTCACCATCAAAACAAAGAAAACTTGTGAACAGAAAGAGCTTTTGAAGTGATGTCACATCTCAAGGCATGCTTTTTGACATCTACTGCCAGGGAATATAAGTGCGAGTGCTTTAGGAATCTGTAAAATGATGGAAGATGGAATATAAGATAGCTGTCAAGAGGACAATCCTGACGAGTATAACCAACAAAGAGATTTTAACTTTGGTGGACTAACTTCCTGTAGATCAGCTGTTTTTTTCAACATGTCCAGTTACTAACATTGATGAGAAAATAGATTTGAAAGTTAGCGGGCACTAGCCCTGCCAATTGTTCATGACAAGACCAGGAATTATGCAAGTTGGATCCCATTTACACATTTTGATTACAGAATTCTCTAGTGCAAGTTAGATATGCGAGTTTGGATCTCTATGCAATCCATGCAATTGTCACTTCTTACATCTTAGCCGCAGTGGAAAAGAAGACCCCTATAAGAAGCCAATCCACAAAAGTTGTTCAGACAATTTATGCATGTAGATTTTAGAGACAAGGCCAAAACAAGCAAAGTTTCAAAAGGACTTGCCGCAATCCGGATCTGACTGACCTAGATTTTGAAATGGTACGAATGCAACTGCAACAGCAACTTCAAGAAAATGTGATCTCAGACACGTCCCCTCTCAAGAAAATAATTGTAATATTTCTTTTTCTTAAAACCATTGAGTTGCAACTTGCATACAGAAGATTACAAGCGTACTCAAGGCTCATTGCTAACAAGTACCGTGACAGAACTTAAAATACCCTTCAAAGTCCTTACATTGCGTCCTTTTATAGCTCATTACGATCCAGAAAGAAAAGAAGCAAACCAGAACCCACCCAAAAGACTAAATGGAGGAATAACAACGCCGCTAATGATTATTATATCATTGAATACACATGCCATGAATCACTGTTGATGTCTTGATGATCCCCGTACCCCAAAATCTTGGCGCCAAAATCCAAGTCAATCCCCATGATGCTGCCCGCGGTCAGCTATATTTACGGGCACCACTTCCTCTCTCTGTAAAACTCTGTCCAAGTTTCCACTAGTTTAAGATTAAAACAGCTTATGTCACGAGTTTCCTCGGGTTCTCTTTAGCTATCTGATTGGTATAAGCAGAACATTTTGATCTTTACGCTTGATGCGCCTTTCTCGTACGTTCCCTCAGCTCCAACTCTGCAAAGCTTACTTCATCAAAAATCTTTTCTCTTCTTATTTGTCTCTCGAACAACCAAATCTCCTTTTCGTTTTAGCTTACCAGCTTTTCTAATCTTCTTTTACTTTTCCCACTTCCGTTGTGGTCTCATTCGATTCTCGAACAGTCCTCACACGATCGTAGAAAACTCTCAACTTTATTCTCTCTGTTTGCTTTTATTCCTTATTCCGTTGTATATAGGACCTCACGGTTGGTGCCAGTTTTGATTCCAAAATATGGGGTTTCCCGAGAAGCCTCAAGTTGATGGTGGCTTGGAATTTGACGGGCAAAAATGGGTCATCGCAGGAATTGCCTTGAGAGCACCGTTAAAACCCATATACACGAGTTCGGTGGAGAAAGCAAGCGAAAGTGAGGAGTGTACAACGACGCCTACTGGTGAAGAAGCGATAATATCCTCAAGATTGACGTGCCCTCCTGCTCCAAGGAAGAGGAAAGCTACATTGAAGCGTAACTGTAGTGGTGCTAGGGAGTTCTTTACTCCTCCTGATCTGGAAACTGTTTTTATACGCCATGTTGAGAGGGCTAATTGACTCATTGATCAAGGCTTCGGTTAACCGTTTAGTCCCTTGCATTTTCTTTGTTTTCTAGTTTGAACTAGGATCCTTTTTAAGATTGTTTAGGAGGAGCTTTATGTACATGCTGTATCAGTAAATAAAAGTTGCAAATTATCTCTCAAAGTTACCCGTATTATCTAATAAAATTATATCCTATGCAGTGCAAACTTTCATATTTTCTAACTTCTTATTTGTGTGTACAACTCAATGATCCGTACTTGTTATCTTTCAAATATCAAAAACAAGGTAGTGCTCTCAGTTCATAAAAAAGTGGTGTTCGAAAAAAATTTAATATGTTAGTTGTTTCAGGTCGTTCTTCCTCACCTGCTATTACTATTAAACGTTTTGACCACCCAGAACTTCTTTTCACCCCTCTCACTATCACCTCAGACTGTTCATTTTCATGCGTAGCCAATGACACCTGCAAGTCAAAATATAGGTCATTTGTCAATATACCAAGTAATGGTCCATCTTTTTCAAGGAAAGTTAACCCGGATGTTTTGATCAACTCAAACAAATCTCCAGCCCCCTTGCAACCCTTTGTAGACCCACTGCCTTTTGTGGACTCAATACCGTCAATCATTCTTTAATTAGGACTTTAAGTTCAGTATTTCTATGTCCCACCGTCCACATGACCACCCTTTCACACACTCTTATGATAGTGGGAAGGTTCTGTGTGATTCTTTTGTGATAACTCTTTCAGAAAGGACAAACAACATGTGGATTGGTTGTAAATTAGCATCCTATGTGACTTTGAATGGACCTGACCATTTAAGGCTTTTAAAAGCTCAACTTTGGCAGATCAATTATTGACCAGGTCACCATTTTAAAATCAAGTAGTTTAAGTTTAAGCTAAGCTTATCTAAAGTTAGTTTTCTGAAACAGAAAATGGAATGTCCATCACGAATGTAGAGGAATAATCCATTTGTTTATAGATAGTGAATGTGCATTATGAAGCGAGCATATGCTCAAAGAGTGATGAGGGGGAGTTCACCTAATGTAGGCGTTTATTTTTCGGTACTAAACAAAGGGTTCTTGGGATCGGAGCCATTGTTGAAGCAATAGTGTTAGTAAACATCTACGAAAAGCTGCGAATATTTCTTGGCCTGTGGTGCTCATTTTTGGTTTATTAGAGTAGTTTGATTGGGTGCTGGTATTATTGGAGACATGTGGCGGCTAGTGCATAGTTGCAACTGGTGTGAACTTGTATTTTATAATCGTTAGCTTTTGGATGGTTCTCTGTTTTAACATTCAAGGCAGGCAGGCACAAAAGTATTTCAACAGATCAATTATGCAGGAATGTGACCCGGATAGACCATGGATTGGTTACTAGTTTTGGAACCACATATATTTTGCATATCATATTTCAGACTCCTGGACGAGAGGGAGAAGCAATTGAAAAAAATATCATTGGTGTTACTGTCAAGATAATTTTTTTTTACATTTTAAAAGATATTAGAATCAGTAAAAGATTTTTACTGTGACTTGTTTCAAACAATATCAGTATTTCATTTTCACACTCTCTCCCCTTCTCTGTTTCATCAGAATTTTTTCTGTGACTTTCCTGTACCATCGCTACTGAAGTGAAAACCATCTGATATTAGGTGTGCATACTGTATGCCCTTTTGAGAAAACAATAAGAACGCACACAGAAAGATCACGTGAAATCTGAGGATATTATGGCAGTAGTTGGCAATGCTCTTATGCGAAATCAGTTTCCTTTCAAGTTAAATTCATGAAGCTGTAGAACTGGGAGCAGCAGATACATTGACAGCCACTGTAGTGACCATTAATATGGAAAAGAAAACTCATAAGTTTCTGCTGTACTGGGTGGCAAATACAAGCATTGCAGGGCTGGGCAAATCACTGCCTGTCTGTTTCTTCCATATAAGTGACGAGGATTCGGTATAGTTGTTCAATTGATGGATGTCAGTGGCTGGATTTATTGGACAGGAGACCACAAAACATATATAACTATAAATATATTTTTGGTCAGGTTGCAGGTGGCAAACACTGGAGAGTGCTGGACTTGTAGGCTCAGAGTCGGGGAAAAAATTGGAAGCGGAGAGAATTGGAAGGTGTACGTTGTTGGGTAAAGATTAGTGGGGACTGTCGTGAGTTGCCATATCAAATATGTGCATAGAGGTTCTTACGTTTCATGTCTTGGCGTGGCAAAGCCGGAGCCAGCAAAGTTTGACTGACCCATTCAAGGGATAAAATGATCAAATTTGGCGTCCTCGAGTCTGATTTTGGCTTACGCTACTTGTCTAGAATCAATGCCCTTATTCTTTCCTTCACCATTCAATTGTAAGGGAGTTCTTCGACTAGTCCGAATAACCACAAAGTCCGTTGCTGTAAGACTGGGAAAGAAACCGAAGATTTGGAGGAAAAAGCTGTACTTGCGGTCGAAGAGGTTCCATCTACTGGCACCAACGGTCTAAAAGTCAATGGCTACTATATAGTTACAGGAATACTCATTACTACCATACAGTCACGAGGAATCGACATCGCCGAGGGCGCATCTCTTCCTTAAGAGACGAG